>JAGTXO010000035.1:0-385700 GCA_019448385.1 Diacronema lutheri | reverse complement strand
CCCCCCCCCCCCCCCCCCCCGTCCAACGCTGCTGTCGATGAGATTGTGCGTCTTTCCTCTCCCCCTTTTCCCTTCCCCCTCTTCCTCCCCTTTTTGCCTCCCCCCCCCCCCCCCCCCCCACCCCCCCCGTCCAACGCTGCTGTCGATGAGATTGTGCGTCTTTCCTCTCCCTTCCCTTCCTTCTCTTCCTCCCCTTTTTGCCTCCCCCCCCCCCCCCCCCCGTCCAACGCTGCTGTCGATGAGATTGTGCGTCTTTCCTCTCCCCCTTTTTCCCTTCCCCCTCTTCCTCCCCTTTTTGCCTCCCCCCCCCCCCCCCCCCCCCCCCCCCCCCCGTCCAACGCTGCTGTCGATGAGATTGTGCGTCTTTCCTCTCCCTTCCCTTCCCCCTCTTCCTCCCCTTTTTTGCCTCCCCCCCCCCCCCCCCCCCGGCCACGCTGCTGTCGATGAGATTGTGCGTCTTTCCTCTCCCCCTTTTCCCTTCCCCCTCTTCCTCCCCTTTTTGCCTCCCCCCCCCCCCCCCCCCCCCCCCCCCCCGTCCAACGCTGCTGTCGATGAGATTGTGCGTCTTTCCTCTCCCCCCTTTTCCCTTCCCCCTCTTCCTCCCCTTTTTGCCTCCCCCCCCCCCCCCCCCCCCGTCCAACGCTGCTGTCGATGAGATTGTGCGTCTTTCCTCTCCCTTCCCTTCCCCCTCTTCCTCCCCTTTTTGCCTCCCCCCCCCCCCCCCCCCCCCGTCCAACGCTGCTGTCGATGAGATTGTGCGTCTTTCCTCTCCCCCTTTTCCCTTCCCCCTCTTCCTCCCCTTTTGGCCTCCCCCCCCCCCCCCCCCCCTCTCCCCTTTTTGGCCCTGCGCGCCTCCTCCCCTTTCCCATGCGCATCGGTGCATCGGAGAAGAGCCTGACCCCCCCCCCCCCCCCCCCCCCCTCTCCCCCTCCCCCCTCCTTTTCGCTATTCGAGCGCAGGTACGCCGCCTGGTGGTGCAAGGCATTCGCGATGCAGCCGGCGACCTCTTCATCCCCGACGTCGTCCGCGTGGGCCCAAACTTCGCCGACGACGTGCGCGTCCGATCCCTCGACGCGCTCGCGCGCAAGGAGATTGACAAGGCCACGCCGCTGCCGCCACAGGGGGGCGGCGGCGCGGGCGGCGGCGCGGCCGACGGCACGAACGCGCCGCGCGGCTCGCCGCTTGACCGCGCGCGGCTGGCTGTGCTCAATGCCTGCCAGATCGTCTGCACGACCCTCTCCTGTGCCGGGTGCGTGCGGCTTGGCTCCGACCGCGACGCGCGGCCCTTTGCGCGCTGCGCGCTGCGACCAGCTCGCGGCTGTTCCACGGCAGCTGCACGGGGGAGGGGGGGGGGGGGGGGGGGGGGGGGGGGGGGGGGGGGCATGCATCGCGCCTGTGCGCCAAGCTGCTCGCCGATCGCCATGCCTGGCACCTTACTCCCCCCCCCCCCTTCTTTTAAAACTGCGCGGCAGGTATGCCATGTTCTCGCAGCTGCAGCGCGGTTTTGACACGGTGCTCATCGACGAGGCGGCGCAGGTGCGCCCAGCAGACCCCCCAGCAGCCCTTCCCTCCGTTCCCTTTCCTTCCCCTCCCCCCCCCCCCCCTGCGCTGTGCAGCCACGGGGCGCGCGCCTGTAACCGCCGCACTGTGCGCACAACGCGGCGGTTACAGGCGCTGCCCGAGGATGGAAGGGCGAGCTCCCTTCATCCCCCCCCCCCCCCCCCCCCCCCCCCCTCCCTCCCCCGTTCTTCCCTTCCCCCCTTCCCAGTCGGTAGAGATCGCATCGCTTATCCCCCTGCGCACGGGCTGCCAGCGGCTCATCCTCGTCGGCGATCCGCAGCAGCTGCCCGCCACGGTCTTCTCGTCGCACGCAGTCGCCGCCGGTTACGAGCGTTCCCTCTTCGAGCGGCTGCAGGGCGCGGGCCACCGCACGCACCTGCTCCGGACGCAGTACCGCATGCACCCGGACATTTCGAGGTTTCCCGCGCGGGTGCGCCGCTGCTGCGCGGGGGGGGAAGGAGGGGGGGGCGATGGTGGTGGCGTGCGCGCGGACGACAAATGGTGGCGGCAGCGCGCGCGAGATGCACGAGGTGTGCACACACACAGCGCTGCACGCCGCGGCTAAAGCCAGTCGACACGCACCCCCCCCCCCCCCCCCTCTCGCCCCCTCGCTTCCTCCCCTCTCGGGCGCACAGCATTTCTATTCAGGCCGTCTCATCGACGCGAGCACGGTCGTCACGGAGCGCGCGCGTCCGTACCACGCCTACCGCCTCTTCGCGCCCTACTCGTTCGTCGACGTGGCGGACGGCGAGGCGGAATTGACATCGGGCGCGTCGTGGGCGAACACATCGGAGGCACGCCTCGTCGTGCTGATCGTGCGTCACCTGCTCGCAGAGCACGCGCACATTGCCGGCCCCGGCTGCGAGCACATCGGTGTCGTTTCTCCGTACAATGGGCAGGTGCGCCGGGGCGGGTGGGCACAGGGCACAGGGCAGCACAGGGCACAGGGCACAGAGCACAGGGCTGCCGCGTGCGGAAGGCTTTCTACGCGTTGGCAGCCTCCGCACGCGCGCGGCTCGCGAGCGCAGGGCCACGTGGCCTCTGTACTGCAGGGCCACGTGGCCTCCCCCCTTGCCCCGCTGCTGCCGCCATGCGCGCACGCCGCGCACGCGCACGCGACTTTGGGACGCGCGTGCGCTCGCGCGCCGCTTCGCACGCCGTCCGCACGCGCCGCCCCCGCTGCGCTCGTGCCGATCCCATACGCGGCATGCCCCTCCCCCCCATCCTACCACTCCTCATTTTGAAAAGAAGCGCCCCGCCAACCCCAACTTTGTCTTTGTGCGGGCAGGTGAAGCGCATCCGCGCTCTGCTGCGCGACGAGTTGGGCGCAGAGGCCGTCGCGCGGCTCGACGTGCACTCGGTCGATGGCTTCCAGGGGCGCGAGAAGGAGGTGCGCGTGCGGCCTGCGTGCGCGCGCGGCGTGTGTGTATGCATGCATGCATGCGTGTGTGTATGCATGCATGCATGCGTGTGTGTATGCATGCATGCATGCATGCGTGTGTGTATGCATGCATGCATGCGTACACGCCGACACGGGCCGCCCTCCTCCCCATCCCCCTCCCCATCCTTTCTCCCATCCCTTCCCTTGCCCCCCCCCCCCCCCCCCCCCCCCCCCCCCCCCCCCGCTCCTCTCACCCCCCGCAATAAACGCACACACCCAAACCTCAAAGGTGATTCTCCTCTCGTGCGTGCGAGCCGGCCGCGGCGGCGGACGCGGCATTGGCTTTCTCAAGGACGCGCGTCGACTCAACGTGGCCCTCACGCGCGCGAAGAGCTTGCTGATTGTACTTGGCTCGGCGCGCACGCTTGCAGTTGATACGACCTGGCGTGCGCTCATTGAGGATGCGCGCGCGCGCGGCTGCTTGCTCAAGGCGACCGCGCCATTGGATCGCTGGTTTAAGCACGCCTCCGCGCAGCCGGCGGCGAGCGCGGGCGAGGCGGGCGCGGCGGCGGAGGCGCAATCGCAGGGCGTGGGCGCTGCCGACGGTGTCACGATGGCGCGCACGGCGGCGACCGCGAGCGCCAAGCGCGCGGTTGCTGCAGCTGGCGATGCTGGTGCTGTCGAGCCGGCGGCGCCCGCGGCGAAGCGCAAGCGCGCGGCCACGCGCGCGCCGTAAGTCCGTGTGCAGTCACCTCGCACGCTCACGTGTGCCACCGGTGCCACTCTGGCTTGAACATCTGCAACGACGTCGGTGGCTGCTCGACCCCAACCACAGCGTCGCCCCTCCTCAATCGTCGAAACCGTTCTCTACAACTTTCAGACTCCGATTGAATATTCCCATATAGCGTTGTCGAACGCCTCTGCCGTACTTAGTCGATCGCCCGCTAATAAGGCATCAGCGGGCGGGGCGCATGCTCGTGGAGCAGCGGCTCATGGCGACAGCTGCGCGCTCGCGCGAGTCGTCGGCGAGTACTGCATCCGTCTACAGCGCGCGCCGCGCGCCTCTCTACTCGCTTGCCGCCGGGCACGCGCATCTCTTCGGGTGCGCGACGGTGAGCGTGAACGGGCGGAGCCGAGCGTCGGTCTCAAAGATCACGTGCGAAGCGGAGGCCACGTGCTACGAGCAGCTGATGGCGGACGCGCTGCTCCGCTCTTTTGTCCCCGAGCACCTAGCCACCGCGCCCCTCGACGACGAAGAGCTCGCGGAGGCCGGCCAGCCTCCGCAGCCGGGCACCAGTTTGGCCGGCTCGACGCTAATTGTCGTCCTGGAGGACGTGACGGCCGGATGTGCCGCGCCGTGCGTCATGGACATCAAGCTCGGTATGTTCCGCACGCGTCGCGCGCGCACGCGCGCCGCGGGCGCGAGCGAGCAAGCCGCGTGAGGCCCTTGGGAGCCGGTGGTGCGCCCGCCTCAAACCTCGGGGGTACGCGTTGTGGTCGGCGCTGTGGTCGCTCCGATGCGCTGCGTGCCATCCGACGGTGGTCCGTACGGCCGCCAGCCGCTGCGCATCCGCGCAGCGCGCAGCGCCCGGCCACACACGTCGGCCGCACACGCCGCCGCCGTGCGCTCCGCAGGCACTCGCACATTCCTCGAGGCCGAAGCCGCCGGCTCGGCCCCGCGCCTCGACCTCGCGAAGAAGGCGCTCGAATTCGCGCCCGCCGAGCTGAGCGCCGACGAGCGCAATCGTGGCATCTCGAAACTGCGGTACATGGCGTTACGCGACAGTTTCTCCACCTCGCACCGCCTTGGGTGCAGAATTGACGGCATCTCGCTCTCGCCGAACAGGCGGGCGAGCGTCGACGCGCCGGACGTGCCCGCGCCGCTGCGCGCGCTGCACACCGAGGCGCAGCTTGACGCTGGCCTCGCCGCGTATTTTGACGCGTGCCCGTACGGCTGGGCGCTGCGCGCGGCCTTCTGCAAACGACTCGAGATGCTCCGCGACGCGCTCGAAAGCTCCGTGTGGCTCACCCAGCACGAGTGCATTGGCACGTCGCTGCTGCTCGTGTACGACGGCTCGGCAGCTTCCGAGGAGGCGGCGATGGCGTCCGTGCAGCTCAAATGGGTTGACTTCACCAAAGTGGCACCGTCGGCGCACAGGCTCACACACCGCGCGCAGTGGCGGCCGGGCGTGGGCTGCCGCGAGGACGGTCTCCTTCTCGGCGTCGACGGCGTGCTCCGCAAGCTGCGCGAGCTGCCGCCGACGCCGCCTCCGAGCCCGCCCGCCACGCTGCCGCCGAGCCCGCAACACACGCCGCCGCCGCTGCCGCCGAGGGGGTGCGGCCGTTGACGAGGGGCAGGCCACGGGCTCGGAGGATCTGATGTCACTTGAAACGAAGCCCGCGGCCGTCAGCGCCTCGCGGACGCGGTAACGGGTGACGGGGCCCGAAAGGCGTCCGCCATCTCTCGGTCACTGGAAACGAGGCCCGGGGCTCGCCCACCTGTCGAGACGGTAGCGGTCACTGTCTCGCGGCCCCCTCCCCCCCCCCCCCCCCCCCCCCACCCCTACCCTCGAAAGGGCGGTACTTTCAGAGCTCCTCCTTGGCAAAGATGTACTCGCCGCCCCTGACGTCGCGCAGCATGCCCTTCATCTCATCGGGCGGGAAGAAGCCGAGGTGCTCCACCTTGCCCGGCTTTGAAAAAAGGTCGTAGAAGCGCGTCGCGTCCCACGTCGCGTCGTTGTCGATGCCGATGTGCGAGCCGGCCGGCCAGAGCGACGAGCCGTCGAGCAGCGCGATGATCATCCGCGCGATGTGCACCGGGTCGCCCACCGACGTCTTGAAGAACGGGTTGAAGCCGACGACGCCCTCCGCGCCAACCGGCGACGCGCGCGCGCTCATCTCTGAAGCGAAGACGCAAATGTTGAGGCCGTACACGCGGACGCCGTCGGCACTGAAGAGGCCGTGGGCCATCCGGACGAGCCCGTCCATCGCCACCTTGGACACCGCGTAAGACAAGAAGCCCGACGCGTAGTTTGTGCCCGGCGGGTCGACCGAGTGCATTGCGACCATTGTGTTCGCGTTCAGCAGGCCGACGAGCGACGACGAGAAGACGATGGAGCCACCGGCGCCGCCGTTGCGCTTAAACGAGACCAGCGCGCGGCGCAGCGTCGCGAGTGCGCCGCCCGCCACGTTCGTGTCGAGGATCCGCTTCTCGTTGGACGGCGGCTGGTCGACGAACGGAACCGTGACCGTGCCCTCGATGCCCGCGTTGGCGAAGCAAAAGTCGACCTTGCCGTACCGCGCCTCGGCCAGGTCAAAAGCCGCGTCGATCGTCTCGGGGCTGGACACGTCGACCGGCGCCGCGACTGCCTCGCCGCCCGCGCTCGTGATCTCGGCGACCGCCGCGTCGAGCATCTCCGCGCGGCGCGCAGTGAGCACGACCTTCATCCCAGCCCTGGCGAGCTCGACCGCGACGACGCGGCCGATGCCAGACGATGCGCCCGTGACGATGCCCACCTGCCCCTCGAGCGGTCCCCCCGCGGACGCGCGCGCCACGACGAGCGCCACCGCGAGAAGGCGAGCGAACGCCATGACGCACGGACGCGGACGCTGCTCACTTCGCGGGGAAAGTCGCAAGCGCAGGCAGGCTTCAGTCGCCGACTGCAGTCGCCGAGGCCGACAGGCGACCGCCGACAGCGGGCAGCCGAGGGCGTCCGCCGGTCTGCCTCGGGCGGCGGAGGCGATGAGACTCCGCCACAGGCCCGCAAAGATCAGCTCCAGCTCTGCGCCAGCTCCGCGCTCGGCCGCTCGCCAGCTCAGCTGGTCACTGTGGTGTAACGCGGAACGGCGGAAGGAAGGACGGCTCGCCTCGGCCACCGCGCCGCCGACCGCGTGGCGCATTGGCACGCGGGCGACACTGCTTGCAGGCGACGCTGCACCAAACATCGACAGTCGAGACTGGCGCGCGCACGGCGCCGCGTCGCGGTGGACGTCGCGCGTGCCAGCGTGCGGCCGAGGTGAGAGGTCCCAAGTCCCAACTGGCCAACTCCCACGGCGCGGTTGTCGCGGCAAAACCAGGTTCAAAAAAGCAATGCCGCCGTCGACGCGCATCACCCTGCGCTTGCTCGAGGCCGCACGCGACCTGGAGGAGGAGGAGGCGCACCGGCAAGACCAGGCCGAGGCGCAATTGAGCGCGGTCGAGGATAGGCTTCTCGCCTCCGAGCACGAGAAGTCCGAGCTCCAGCTCCTCGCTGTCTGGGTGCGCAAAGAGCGTGACGCGTTGCGAGACGAGAATGGCGCGCTGCAGCGCGCGCTCGACGCGCGCGAGGCGGAGGTTCGCCAGCTGCGCGCGGCGGTGGGACGAGAATCAGTGAGCGCGCCCGCGCCCGGCCCCGCCAACGCGCGCGCTCTCGCGCGCGAGCTCGTGCAGACGCGCTTTGCGCTCGCGTCCCTTGCGGGCGCGGCGGCGGCTGCCAACCCGGCCGGCGGCGCGCGCACGAGCGGCGGTGGCGCGCGCGCGGCGGCGGCGGCGGCGGCGTCGCGCTCTGGCGCACCCATCGACGCGGAAGCTTACAAGGAGAACGCACCGCCCGGCGAGACGCTCGGCGAGCCGACCGGCTTGGCGAAGGCGAGCGCGACCGCCGGCGCGGCGCCAACGGCCGGCGGCTCGTCCAGCGGTGAGGGCGCGAGCGGCGCGCGCGCCGAGGGGCTGTGCGCGCTCGCGTCCGCTTTGGCGCCGCTCGGCCTTGCCGCGCTGCTCGACGCGGCCGGCGCCGGCGATGCCGACCGCGTCCTCGCGCTGCTCGACCCAGCGCCCATCCTGACGAGCGCTGTACGCCCCGGCAGCGCGCCGACGACCAACGGCGCGGCGGCGCGCGGCGCGACAAGCGGCGAAGAGCCATGGCGTTCGCCTGCGTCGTCGTGCAGTGCGTCCGGCTCCACGCCGTCCGACGCGTCCGGCACGCCGCGGCCGCCGGAATCATTCCCGGACGGCGTGGACGGCGGTGCGGGCGGCGAGTCGGACGCGGCGCGCGCGTCGGCGAACGTGCTGCACCTCGCGCCGCTCGACGAGTCGCTCGCGCTTGCGCTGCTACGCCTTCTTCTCGCCGACGCGGGTGGCAATGCAAAAGGCGCGGCCAACGGCTCGGCCCGCGGCGCGGCCTTCGACTCGCCCGCCAATTCGTCCGCATCGGCGCTGCCGGGCGACGGCAATAGGACCGGCGCCGGCGGCACGGAACTGCCGCGCGCGATGGCGGATGCTGCGACGGCGCTCGTCGCGTTCGGCGCTGACGTGAACCGCACCCTTGGCTCTGAGCGCGATGGCGGCGACGGCGAGTGCGCGCCGCAGGAGGACATTGACGCGGTCGTCGGCGTCGCGCGGCGCGCGGCGCGCCAGGCAGGCGCGCCGCCCAACGCCGTCGGCGCGAGCTCAACGGTGCTGCACGTGCTCGTCGCCGCGCGCGCGAGCGGCGCGGCGCTCGCCGCAGCGCTGGCGCTTGGCGCAGTGGTCGACCGTGTGGACGGCGATGAGCGCACGGCGTTGCACGTGGCGGCGCTCTGCTCCAACGCTGAGGCGGCGACGCTGCTCCTCCGCCACGGTGCGTTGCGGCCACAGCCCGGCCGCGCGCGGCTCGCGCGGCCGTCAGACCCGCGAGCGCCACGCGAGCGCCGTCCAAGGCCGCGTGCCCTCAGCGCAGGCGCACACGCACACACACACGCTTGCAGGCAAACCAGCGCCCCTTTCCCGCTCTTTTTCCCCCGTCGCAGGAGCATCGCTGCTGCTGCGCGATGGGAGCGGTCGGACCGCCGAGCAAGTTGCCATTGACAGCGCCGGGCCCGAGGCGGCCTCGCCCGAGTTGGCCGGCGCCGGCGCTGCAGCGGCGGCCGACGCGAGGGCATTGGCCGCGGGCGCGACGCTCGCCGTCTTTGCCGACGGCTCGCTCGTCTTCTGGTCGCTCGTGCGCTCGGCGAACGCGCTGTACAAGCGCGCGCTCTACGCCGACGCGCGCGCCGCTTACGCCGAAATCGTGCGGCGCGCAGCGCCGGGCGGCTCGCTCGCGGGCGTGCAAATCGAGGCGGCCAACCTCGCGACCATCCACTACAATTGGGCGAGGGCCGCATTCAAGGATGGCAGGCACATCGAGGTGCGCGCGCGCATGCCACGGCGCGCAAATTCCCCGCGTCACCCCAATTCACACGCTCTCCCACCTGCCCCTCGCCACCGCCCGACAAGCAGGCGCTCGCGCAGTGCGAGCAGGCGCTGCAGCAGCAGCGCGGCTACCCGAACGCGCTCATCCAGCGCGCGCAGTGCCACATGGAACTCCTCGACTTCGATGCCGCGACCGGCGCATACGACGAGCTTGCAAAGCTCGCCGCCGCCCGCACGCATTCGCCACCCGGCGGCGCGCCCGCCGCCGAGTGGGCGGAGCTCCGCGAGCGCGCGCGCGCGCTCCGCGACGCCGACCCGTGCGAGGTGCTCGAGCTCGAGCGCGCCGTGCTTGGCCCGCCAGCCGACGAAGCCGCGCTTCGGCGCGCGTACCGGACGCAGTGCCTGCGTTGGCACCCGGACCGCGTCTCGGCCGCCGGCTCGGCCGAGGATGGTGCGCGCGCCAATGCGATGTTCCGCCGGCTGTCGGACGCCTTCGAACTGCTCTCCGACCCGGCCGCGCGCGCCGACTACCTCGCGCGCGCGCCCGCGCATGCGCACGCGCCGCGCGCCGACGGCGCTGCGCGGCGCGAGCGCGGCGCAGCTGCGGGCGCAGCTGCGGCAGCGGGCGCGCCGCCGCCGCGCGCCACGCCCGCGCCAGCGACGTGGGCGTACGGAGGCACGGGCGGAATGCCGTCACCGGCGGCGGCGAGCGGTTTCAGCGGCCGCACGCCGCCGCCGCCGGGCCGCGCGCGCGCGGCCGGCGCGCCTCGGTACGCGTGGCAGCATGGCGGTGCCGGCGCGGGCGGCGCGGGCAGCGCGGGCGCAGGCTCGGGCGCCGCAGCGACGGGCGCCGCAGCGACGGGCGCCGCAGCGACGGGCGCGGGCGCGCGCGCCTCGGACGACGAGGGCTCGTCGCACGCGAGCGCGCACGACGGTGGTTGGCAGGACGCAGGTGGCGCACCGCAGCCCTTCGCATCGCCGCGCCCCGGCCGCACCGCCGCGCCGTCCGCCGCGTCGTGGGGCACGCCACCGTCTGCGAGCAGCGCGCGCCGGAGCTGCGCCGGCTTTGGCGGCGGCGAGCCATCGTCCAGCTCGGGCGCGCGCGCGCGCGCGGACGGTGCGGGCGAGCGCGAGCGCGCGTGGGGCGTGCCGCCATCCGCGGAGAAGGTGCGCCGCTGGGCGCAATTTTCCTTTCAGCAGCCCAATGGCACGCCCCACGGCGCGTGATTTGCGCGTGCGTCAGTGCACGCGATCCACGCAAGCGCCATGAATTCGGCGTACACTTCTTCCTGGGCTGGACGCGTGGCGGCCTGACGCAGCCACAGTCACCGCGCCCCGCGCTCGGCGCGCGCGCGCGCAAACATGTCGCGCACGGCCGCGCGCTCCGACTCGGCAAGGTCGGGGTGCCAAAGGTCAAAGAGGAGGAGCACGCGCGGTTCGGCCGTGCGGTTCCACACCGCGTGCTCGTAGCAGTCGTCGAAGACGAGCAGCTTGCCCTCGGCCCACGGCTGGCGCGCGCCCGCAAGCTCCATCGCGCAGCCGTCACCCGGCGGCACGCGCAGCGGTAGGTGGCACCTGAGGCGAAGGTTGCACGGCGCGGTGTGCGGCTCGATCGTCGAGCCGGGGTGCAGCGTCGAGAAGAAGGCGAAGCCAAACGGGTCGGCTGCGCCCGCGTGCGCCATAAGCCCGGGCACGGCCTCGAGCAGCGACGCGGTCGTCGGGCAGCGCGCGGCCCACGCGGCATTGCGCTCGCCCTTCTTCACGTACGAGTGCCACGACCACTCGCCCTCGTGCAGCCGGTGTTCGCCCTCCTGCCGCGTCGGGTCGGCCGTCGAATAATCGCTGCTCACGTCGGCGCGCAGCACGTCGTATTCGGCAAGGATCTCGGGCGCGGCCGCCTCGAGCGCGTAGAGCGGCGCACGATGCGGCTCGGGCAGGTCAGCGACAGACCAGACGGGCGCAGCGCGGAGCGACGGCACGTAGAAGAGCGTCGGGCGCTGGCGGTGCCGTCCGAGCGTGAGGATCGCCGACGAGACGATCGTCGCGCGCGCCGCCATCGTCCTTTGTTCAGTTTCCACTTTTAAAAAGTTTCCCCCTTTTTTGTTTTCCTTTTTCCCCAAAAGTACAAAGTGAGCGTGCCTGTTCGCGCGTGATCAACATTCAAAACCCGTTCCGCTTGCCAGGAAGCGGCCCGCAGGAAGGATCGGTGAAGCGGCCTGGTACGAGATCACCATGAACGCGGACGCGGCACTGTACGGGCCGCGCGCAGCGCGGCGCGGTGTGCGGCGCGCGCGTGGGTCGCGCGCGCGAGCCGCGCCTCGTCCATCCGCCCGCCCGTCGCGCGCATTCACGCGGTGCGTCGCGCCGCGCAACCCGCGCCGTCCGCCGCGCGCAGCTTCACCGCCAAGGGCGACACCTTCTGTACGCGCGCGCGGCCGCCATCATCCGCCGCAGCTCGCGCGCGCCGCCGCCGCGCACGCGCGCCGCGCGAGCCTGGGGCTCGTGCGCGTCGCGCTCACGCGCCCGCGTTCGGCGCGGCCGCCCATTCCGCGCGCAGACCTGATCTGGGCGGCGGTCCTCGTCTTCTTCATGCAGTGCGGCTTCGCGATGGTTGAGGCCGGGACGGTGCGCGCGAAGAACACCAAGAACATCCTCATCAAGAACCTGCTCGACGCGTGCATCGGCGCGCTCATCTGGTTCGCGACGGGCATGGGCATCGCGTTTGGTGACTCGACAGATTCGCCCTACTTTGGCACCGGCGTGGGCAACTACGCGCTGCACTCGCGCGACTGGTCCGCTTCGTACACGTCGGAGGGCTACGACTGGGCCACCTGGTTCTTCCAGTTCACCTTCGCCGCCACCGCCGCGACGATCGTCTCGGGCGGCGTCGCCGAGCGGTGCGCGCTCTCCGCGTACCTCGCCTACTCCGTCGCGCTGACCGGCTTTGTGTACCCAGTCGTCGTGCACCTCGTGTGGGACTCGGAGGGCCTGCTCTCGGCGTTCAACTCGGGCTCGCCCGTCCTCGGCGGCGTCATCGACTTTGCCGGCTCGGGCGTCGTGCACATGACGGGCGGCATCGCCGCGTTTGTGGGCGCCATCTTCCTCGGCCCGCGTATCGGCCGCTTCAGTGCCGAGGGCAAGCCAATGCCCATGCCCGGTGCGTGTGCACGCGCGCACGGTGGTGGTGGTGGTGGTGGGGATGGTGGCGGTGGGAAACACGGCGGAGGGAAGCGCCCGTCGCCCACGTGCACGCACGGCTCAATGGTTCCGCCGCCGCGCGCCCGTCCGCCACCGCCACCGCGCGCGCGCGGTGTGGCATGCGCAGGCCACTCGTCCGTGCTGCAGTCGCTCGGCGTCTTCATCCTGTGGCTCGGCTGGTACGGCTTCAACGGCGGCTCGACGCTCGCCGTCTTCTCCTCCGCCTACTCGCGCGACCTCGCGCGCGTCTGCGTGACGACCACCCTGGGCGCGGCGTCGGCGGCGCTCACGTCCGTCATGATCGCGCACCAGTTCACGCATGTGTGGGACGTCTCGGCAGTTGGTAACGGCATCCTCGCGGGCCTCGTGTCGATCACGGCGAACTGCGTGGTGATTGAGCCGTGGGCGGCCATCGTGATTGGCATGTTTGGCGGTGCCATCTACCAGGGCGCGTCCAAGCTCGTCCTCAAGATGAAGGTCGATGACCCGCTCGACGCCTTCGCCGTCCACGGCGTCTGCGGCGCGTGGGGCCTGGTCGCGTCGGGCGTCTTCTGCCGCCCCGAGTACTCGTACAACGGCCTTGGCTCGCACGGCTTTGTCTATCCCGGCGCGCAGCCCGACCTGCTCGGCATTCAGATCGTCACCTTCCTCATCATCACCATCTGGGTGGGTGTCTGCTCCACGGTCATCTTCGGCTCGCTCCGCCTCGCGGGCATTCTGCGCGTGCCGGCCGAAGTCGAGGAGGCTGGCATGGACGTGAGCAAGCATGGCGGCGAGGCGTACGACCTGTCCGTGCCGCCCGCCAAGGCGTGAATCGCCCGGCGTGCTCGTCGAGAGCCGTGGGGACGGGGGCGGGCACCGCCACGCTGGACATATCGGCGATTGCGGCGCACCCGGCCACTCCCCGTCTCGCGGCTGTTTCCACGCGCCGCCGGCGGCGCGCGCGCGCGCCAACGCCACCCGCACCTCTTACGGGCGGCGTCTGCAAATCTGCGCGCGCCGCCGGCCCTCGCGTGATGATGATGTTCCCTTTGCCCTGCCCCTGCCCCTTCCCAACTTGCGATGGCGTGCATAGCACGGCAGCGGGCGTGCCGGCGCGCGGGAATCAGCGGGCAAGCCGTCCGGATCACCCCTGTACAATCCGTAGATGAACCTTTTAATGGCCGCACGCCAGGCTGAGCGCGCGCGCTCGGCCCCCTCCGCCGGCGTACGCCCAGCCGCGAGCTCCGTCCCCAGCCGAGCGCGGCGCCGTGCGCGTGATCGCCCGCCACGCTGCCCACCCAGCACAGCCTGGCGCAGTTCACCGAACGCCTGGCGCGCCCCGGCCCATCCAAAGCGCGTGCTGAGAGCCCAGCGCGGCGCTCAGCGGAGCTGCAGGTTTTGGCCGGAGGCGATGATCTCGGCGGCGTACGTGACGCGCCGGCACTGCGAGGGCATCCGGCAGTCCTCGAGTCCGGGCTGCGTGAAGTAGCCGCCGGGGCACCAGCCGTGGTACGAGCAGTGGCCGCAGTAGACGCAGAGCGGCTTGGTGCCATTGTACATGTCACCCTTGGGGTGCTGTGCGAGGTCGGCCTGCTCCCGGGAAGGAGGGAAGGGGGGAAGGGTTGGGGGGGGGGGGGGGGGGGGGGGCGTGCGGCGCCATTTGGTCAGAATCCGAGGAGTGGCGGGTGTGGCGTTCGCCTGTTCGGCCGTTGCGGCGGAGCGGGACGCACAATGGCGGGACGCCCAATGGCGGGACGCCCAATGGCGGGACGCCCAATGGCGGGACGCACAATGGCGGGTGGCCCAATGGCGGGACGCACAATGGCGGGACGCGCAATGGCGGGACGCGCAATGGCGGGACGCGCAATGGCGGGACGCACAATGGCGGGACGCACAATGGCGGGACGCGCAATGGCGGGTGGCCCAATGGCGGGACGCACAATGGCGGGACGCACAATGGCGGGTGGCCCAATGGCGGGACGCACAATGGCGGGACGCGCAATGGCGGGACGCGCAATGGCGGGACGCGCAATGGCGGGACGCGCAATGGCGGGACGCACAATGGCGGGACGCCCAATGGCGGGACGCGCAATGGCGGGTGGCCCAATGGCGGGACGCACAATGGCGGGACGCACAATGGCGGGACGCCCAATGGCGGGACGCCCAATGGCGGGACGCCCAATGGCGGGACGCCCAATGGCGGGACGCCCAATGGCGGGACGCCCAATGGCGGGACGCCCAATGGCGGGACGCACAATGGCGGGACGCACAATGGCGGGACGCACAATGGCGGGACGCACAATGGCGGGACGCACAATGGCGGGACGCACAATGGCGGGACGCACAATGGCGGGACGCACAATGGCGGGACGCACAATGGCGGGACGCACAATGGCGGGACGCACAATGGCGGGACGCGCAATGGCGGGTGGCCCAATGGCGGGTGGCCCAATGGCGGGACGCACAATGGCGGGACGCACAATGGCGGGACGCACAATGGCGGGACGCACAATGGCGGGACGCGCAATGGCGGGTGGCCCAATGGCGGGACGCACAATGGCGGGACGCGCAATGGCGGGACGCACAATGGCGGGACGCACAATGGCGGGACGCACAATGGCGGGACGCACAATGGCGGGACGCACAATGGCGGGACGCACAATGGCGGGACGCACAATGGCGGGACGCACAATGGCGGGACGCACAATGGCGGGACGCACAATGGCGGGACGCACAATGGCGGGACGCACAATGGCGGGACGCACAATGGCGGGACGCACAATGGCGGGACGCACAATGGCGGGACGCACAATGGCGGGACGCACAATGGCGGGACGCGCAATGGCGGGACGCGCAATGGCGGGTGGCCCAATGGCGGGACGCACAATGGCGGGACGCACAATGGCGGGACGCACAATGGCGGGACGCGCAATGGCGGGTGGCCCAATGGCGGGACGCACAATGGCGGGACGCGCAATGGCGGGACGCACAATGGCGGGACGCACAATGGCGGGACGCACAATGGCGGGACGCACAATGGCGGGACGCACAATGGCGGGACGCCCAATGGCGGGACGCCCAATGGCGGGACGCCCAATGGCGGGACGCACAATGGCGGGACGCACAATGGCGGGACGCACAATGGCGGGACGCACAATGGCGGGACGCACAATGGCGGGACGCACAATGGCGGGACGCCCAATGGCGGGACGCCCAATGGCGGGACGCCCAATGGCGGGACGCCCAATGGCGGGACGCCCAATGGCGGGACGCCCAATGGCGGGACGCCCAATGGCGGGACGCACAATGGCGGGACGCACAATGGCGGGACGCACAATGGCGGGACGCACAATGGCGGGACGCACAATGGCGGGACGCCCAATGGCGGGACGCCCAATGGCGGGACGCGCAATGGCGGGACGCACAATGGCGGTACGCACAATGGCGGCCGCCGGAGCGCTGCGCGCGCTGCGCGGGCCGCACCGGCCAGGGCGGTGCGCTGCGGCCGAGGAGAGGGCCAGTAGGCGGGGCGGCACGCCAGGGCGGGCACAGCATGCGCGGGCAGAGCGCACGCCACCTTGAGCCGGTTAAGGTGCGGGTCGCCGAAGAGCTGCGGCAGCACGAGCACCAGGTAGGGCACCATCATGAGTGCGAAGAGGGAGAGAAGAGATGACGACGAGAGCGCAGAGCCCGGCGCGATCGTCACGCCGCCCACGGGCAGGTGCAGCGCGTGCTCGCGCACATACTCTCGCAGCATCGCCGCGTGCGAGATGGAAGCGGGCAGCGCAGAGCCGAGGGCCGCCGGGTCGCGCACCGAAAAGGCCGCGCGCTCGAGGCGCTGCTGGTACGCGTTGATCGCCTCGGCGGCGCGGAGCATGGGCAGCAGCGCGAGTGCGAGCGCGAGCGCGATTGCAAACACGACAAGCGAACGGTGTGGGTCGCCCACGGCAAACTGCATCCATGCCCACGTCACGGTTGCGAGGAGGGCGCCCAGGCCACAGAGCAGAATCCACCGCAAAGCGGGCTCGAGCACGATGGCGGCGTGCTCAAGGAGCAGCTCGAGCGCCTGGTGCTTGCGCACCGTCTCGCCCATCGCGCTCTCGTCGCGCTGCGCCGGCGTAACGCGAGCTTCAAACTCAGCGGTGTACGCGTGCAACGCAAGACGGACGCCTTCCGCCGCGTGCAGCACCACAAAGTAGGGGACGAAGATGAGCGCGACGACGGGCATGTTGAACGCGACGAGGAAGATATCGGGCACCTGCGCCGCGGAAGTGCGCGCACGCGCGCCGGCGCGTCGGGCGCGCGGCGGCGCGGCGGCGCGCGCGCGCGGCGGCGCGGCGGCGCGGCGGCGCGGCGTCTCGCCTGCCCGAACCACCAGTCGGAGCCGCATTCCTGCTTGTACGGCTCAATGCGTGCGAGCCGGTTCGGGTAGTGCAGCAGGTGCGACGAGAGCATCGTGGGGAGCAGCACGGCGATGTACGCGGCGATGCAGCCGCCGATCGCCAGCGCGCACCGGCCGGCGTTGAGCAGGAGCGTGCGCTGCCAGCTCTCGGGCGTGAGGAGGGAGATGGAGGAGTAGAGGTCGGCGAGCGGCGCGGAGAATGTGGCGTCCGACGCGTGCAGGCAGAACCGGCGCAGCCGCAGCGCCTCGGGCAGCGCGAGCAGCGGCACGAGGATCGCGACATCGCCGTTCCGGTACCAGTCGTAATCCTTGGCGCAGAACGCCGCGTTCGCCGGGTCGATCACGTTCATCTGGAAGGCGTGGCCCTGGCCCCAGACCTGGTGGAGGACAAAGACGATGATCAGCGTCGCGAACAGCACCACGCCGATCAGGTAGGGCCACAGCTGGATCATGAGCCGGAGCGGCGCTGGCAGCAGCGCGCGCAGGATCGCGTCGCCCTGCACCGACGCGTTCACGCCGCTCGGCGGGCCGATGGGCTCGCGGGTCGCGTCGGAGTCCTCGCGCGTACGCGTCCCGCGTGGCCGCGCCTCCTCGTCGTGCCCTAGCGGGTGCCAGCGGCCGCCGCCGTCTTCCTCGAGGCCGAGGAACCCGTCGCTCGGCATTTGGCGGATTGAAATCGGCGGCCGCGCGGATTGAAATAATCGACGGCATGGCGGCGGCGTGAAACGCTCGGTCGACTGGGGCCCCCTGCGGCTCTGCCGCACCTGCGTTGTCGACTGGCCGCGAGCGGCGAGCCCTGCAGCGACGTGCGTCTCTGTTACTGCAGACTGTTGGTGCAAGTAATGGCCGATCGGGCCGTCCGGGCAGCACCCCCACCACGCCATTTGGCACCCCTTCGAGGACGCGCGGCCGCCACGAGCTTTCAGCGTGCAATTTTCAACGTGGACGTGAGCCTCGTCAGCAGACAGGGTGTTCACTGTTCAATTCAGACGCGGAGCGATGTCGGTGCTCAGTCAGCCGTCAGCGAGCGCAGCCGACTGTGCGGCTGCGCCCACTGACGTGCCAGCCGTCGGCAACATCGGAAGCCGACGCGCAGCTGGTCGAGCCGAGTGGGCGGCCGACCTTGGCAGGCGGCAGTGAGCCAGACTGTGGGAAAAGGGGCAGAAGTCACAGGAGAGAGCGGGCGAGGGGGCCAGATGGAGCTGAGCGTGGATTGCGCGCGCGGTCGTGTGGGGCGGCCACCGCGCGCACGGGCCGGGCCGAGCCATGCAATGGCCGGCCGGCGGCGCGGGCAGGGTTTGCAGAAGGTGCGGGAGCAGAAACGAGAGCAGCCGAAGCGGAGCCCGACAGCCAAGCCCAGCACGCGCGCGCTTTGGTCCGTCGAGAGGGGGGGCCGAGGCGTGCACGGTCAAGGCGCGCGCTGAGCCGCGAGCGCGCCGCGTCCGGCTTGCGTCCGGATTGGTGCCGACGTGCTCACGTGACGCGGCAGAAGCCGAGCGTCGCCATCGAGCGGTTGTTGTCCCACGCGCTCTTAATCTCCTTCTTGTAGTCGCGCGTGCGCGTCGAGACCTGCACGCATTGGACACGGGAGGGGGGAGAGGGGGGGGGGGGGGGGGGGAAGGGGGGAAGGTGGGAAGGTGAGAGCCGCCGCACAAGGGGCGATGGGGCGGGCAGGCAGACGCGCGCCGACGCGGGCGCGCGCCATGGGCAAGCGCCGCGTGCGAGCCGCTGCGCGCAAGCCGCCGCGTGCGCAAGACGAGCGAAATGCGGCGTGCGGGGGGGGGGGGGGGGGGAGGGGGGGGGGGGGGGGGGGGGGGGGGGGGGGGGCGGGGTCACCTGCGTGAGGAAGGTGGAGCCTTTTGGTTTTGAGAGGACAAAGACGTTTTGGTCCTGCCAGCTCGCCACGTTGGTGATGATGTACCCCGCGTCCCAGTGCTTGTGGATCACCTCGCTCGGGTACTTGAAGTCGACCTCCACCTTCTGCGACGAGTAGGGCTCGCCCTTGCTCATGATCACGACGGACGCGAGCTGCGGCTCGTCGGAGAAAGCGCAGCAGCTGCGTAGAAAGGGGGGGGGGGGGAGGGGGGTGGGTGGATATTGGGGTTTGTTTTGGGGCAGCTGGTGAGCAGAGGGGGGAGGGGGGCGGGCGCCACGCAGCGGGAGCACCGCACGTGATGAAGAAATCACGCTGCCACTTTTGCTTGATCCAGTTGATCGGAATCATGCACGACACGCAGTACGACTGCTTGTAGTAGGCGTGGTACGGCTGGAACTTGGTAACGACGATGCCCCAGCCGACTGCGTCACGCGCCAATGACGTCACGTAGTAGCCCTGCAGGTGACAGGGGGGTATGCGCGGCAGGTGTTGGCGCGGTGGCGTGGTCACACGATGGCCGCCATGCTGCCCGTCACACGATGGCCGCCATGCTGCCCGTCACACGATGGCTGCCATGCCGGCCGGAGTGTGCGCGGCGTGTCACGGGCGCGCTGGGCGGCACGGCACAGGGCAGGGCATGGAGCACCTTGTTCCAATACTCCTTGATGAAGCGCTTCAAGTCCTCGAGTGAGGTCTGGTGCGAGACGGTCTGCTGCGCGTACTTCTGGTTCGAGTTGAAGAGGGCGGTGTAGAGCGAGCCGTCAAAGCAGATGTGCTTGATCCACAGGCCCTGCTTCCAAAACTCGTTCACCTTTGTGATCAAGTTCTAAAAGAGGAGGTGGGGGGGGGGGGGGAGAGGGGGGGGGGGGGGGGAGCGCGGTTGCGACCCGAGGACGCGCGGGCATGGCCGCGCGCTCTGCTCCCGCCCCTGCCCTTGCGCGCTGCCACCGCCGCTGCCGCTGCGCGCTGCCACCGCGCATGCACGCGCTGAGGACGGGCATGAGCGCGCACATGGTAGGTGGTATGCGAGGAGAAGGCCTCACGCCCCTCGAGCGGGTTGACCGAGATGACGAACCACATGAAGGCGCGCGCGGCCTCCTGCGGCAGCTCGATGCGGACGCGCTTGGCGACAGGCGCACCGTCGGCGCCCGCACCATCGCTGCCGTCAGCGCCACCCTCGCCCTCGTCGCCCTCCGCGTCCTCGCCGCGCGCCACGCGCTTGCGCTTGCCGCCCACCGCGTGCACCACGTCGCCCGCACCCGCGCCCGCAGCGGCGGCAGGCGCATCCGCTCCCGCGCCCGTGCAGCCGCCGCCATCGTCGTCGTGCTGTGCGGGCACACCGTCCGTTGTGAAGGGGCCAGAAATCGCCTGCGCAGGGTTGGCGTGTTTAGAAAAGGGCGGGATGGGATGTGGAGGGTGGGTCGGGCAGATGGCGTGGTGGCGAGCGCGGAGCGGTTGCGTGGGGCCGAGTGGGCCGCGCGCGCGACGATGGGCAAGGAGCACAGAGGAAGGGAAAGGGGAGGGGGGGGGGGGGGGGGGGGGGGAGGGGGGGGGGATGCGGCAGGGGCTGCCCCGCCCGCCGCCGCACCTTGAGCCGTGCGAGCCACGGCCCGATGTAGTTGTACCCGCCAAAGTTGAGACAGTGGTCGAGAAATTCGTAGTCGGGCTCCTCGTGGAAGGGGAGCTGGCGCACATACGTGAGCAGATAGCGCATCTGCCGGTGTGTGTGTGTGTGTGTGTGTGTGTGTGTGGGTGGGGGGGGGGGGGGGGGGGGATGAGCGGTGCTGTTGGCGGGAAGCGTCGAATGCTCAAAGACGCGGACAACGCCGGTTCGCGCGCAGCATGCGGGTTGTGGCGCGCGCTCGCCGAGGGTCAACGGGCGCCAAGGGGGGGGGGGGGGGGGGGGGGGGGGGGGGGGGGGGGGGGGGGCGGAACGGGGGGAAAAGGGAGGGAAGCGGGGGGGGGGGGGGGGGCGCACCTGCTGCGGCGCGTTCGGGCGCGTTCGCGCAGATGGCGGAGGGCGTCATCGAGCCCTTAATACGCAGCACCTTCTGGTCGCGCTGCTCCTTGTCCGCACCCTCCTGCCCCTGCCACGGCAGCCGCCCCTGCAGCAGGTAGAGCACCGTGTACGCGAGGCTCTCGAGGTCGTCGCGTCGCGCGAGCGTGCGGCCCGCGTGGCAGTGGAGCGACGCGTACCGCGTGGTGCCGTGGAACTGGCCGAGGGCCTGCGAGTAGTCGATGTGCGCGCCGGAGCTGCCCTCGCCGCATTCCTCGCAATCCTCGCCGCCGCCCGGCCGCTTGCGCCATGCGGACGAGAAGCCAAGGTCGACCATCACGGGGTCGTCCTGCCGCATGTCAATCGTGCCGACGGTGGCGGTGGCCTGGCCGTCGGCGGCGGGGCGGTACGGCACGAGGAAGTTCTCGGGTTTGACGTCGCCGTGGATGTCCCCCTTCTCGTGCAGCCCCTGCAGCAGCCGCAGCAGCTTGCGCGAGACCGCAGACACCTGCTCGCGCACAAACGTGTGCGCGTGCTTGTACCGCATCGCATCCGCCCATGTCGCGAGCGTTGGGCCGAGGCGGTCCATCACGCACACGTGCCACTTGCCGCTCACACCTGCGCGAGCGCACGCGCCGCGCCACGCCACGCCGAGCCGCGCCACGCCGAGCCGAGCACGCGCCGCGCGCACGCGGCGCGCGGCATGGGCGGCCGCACGGGGGGCAGCAGGGTCGGCGTGGCGCAGCGCGGCGTAGCGCGGCGCTGGGGCGCGCGCGGGCGGTCTCGGGCGCGGCGGCAGCGGCGGCGGGCGGCTGGATGACGCGCGTGGCGTGCGCGCGCCGTGGTGCCCACCACCGCCGCGCAGTGCCCGAGACGACGCGCGCGCGCGCGCGCGCACGCGCCGCGCCGCCGCCCGCCCGCGCCCCGCGCGGCGCGCGCGCGCGCGCACAAGTGAGGTGCACCCTGGGCACGCCCCTGCCCTCCATTTTCTTGAGCATGGCCCACTCGTGCTTGGCGCCCGACGTCTTGTCCAGCTTGATCGCCACCTGCACGTCGGTGTCGTTGACCTTCCAGCCTGCGTAGACCTGACCCGAGTGGCCGTCGCCAAGGAGCTGCGTGCGGTCGAGGACATACTGGTTGGACTTTGGGCCGATGAGCGCGGGGATGGAGTCGTCTGTCGCCGCCATGCGCCCGGTCGGCCGCGCGCGCGCGCGCCGCGAGCCTCGCCCTCGGGGCCCTCGACCTGTGGGCCTGGCAGCAGCTGGTGTGGCTGGGCGGCGCCACGGGAAATTCGTTGGGCAAGTGGCCCAGTGTAGCTTGGCTGGGCAGTGTGACCGGCCCCGGCCCGACGGATCGGGAATTCGGGACGTGAGGCGGAGGCGGCGTCGCGCTGCACGACCGCGCGAGGGGCTCGCGCACGCGTGCGCCTTACGCCGGTGAGCGCGCGGTCGGCGCCCCGCTGCCGCCTTTGCCACGCGCGCCGGCGTGCCAGTTGAGCAGGCCGCGTGTAACGCGTAGTGAGCCAGTGACTGATGAGTGATGACACGCAGCTGGTGACACGTCGCAAAGGCCGCATGTCGCGAACGGTGCGAGTATGGCGCGCAGCCGGCGCCGCGGCTTGGAAGATTACAAAGGCGCGCTGCGCGCCTGCGCCGCAACGACGGTAGGTCCGAACTCAGGGACGGCGTCAGGGCTCGGCATCGAGCTTCTCGACCTCGAGCATGAGTAACGCATGCGGGTTGGCGTGCGGGTGCGCATACTGCTGGAGAACATTTGGGGCGCGTTGACCTGAGTCAACGTCGTCCACTTGCAAATGTGCACCCACACCCAGTGGGCCTCTTGGCGTTTCCGCGAAACTTCAGTGGCTCCAAAGTTTGAAACCGTTTTGGGGCTTTTGGGGCCCCATGGCGCCGCCGACCTCCTCCAGCGACGGAGCGGAGGAAGAGAGGGACGAACGGGCGATCGACGACGAGTCGGAGGACGAAGCACCGCCACGCGGCTTCTTTATCTCCGCGCTCGACGCGAACAATGACGGCGTCGTCACCGCGGACCAGATTGTCACGTGCGCCGCGCCGCGCCGCTCGCTCGCCGACATGCCGAACCGCCGCCCGCTCAAGACGCGCGCTTGGCGTGCGGGCGTGGGCGCGCAGAACCGCGCGCCGCGCGCGCCTACGCCAAATTGACCTCGCATTTCATACACTGCCACGTGTGCCTGGCCCGCGCTGCGCGCGCCCGCGCGCTGCACCGCGCTTTTCTGCCGCGCGCGTGCGCTGCGCAGGAACATGTCGTCCATCTTCCTCTCTTGGGTAGACTGGGGCCTCCACGTGGCCTTTGCCGTCTGGCTCTATTACCGTCTGCCTGGCACGCTCTACTCTGACCTTGCGATCGCGGCCCTCGCGATCGCCGTGTTTGTCAACCTCGTCGCGATCGTTCGGTGCGCGCGCCGGACTGTGGCGGCGGCGCGGTGCTTGCCCGGGCCGCGTTGCGCGCGCGGTTGCGCGCGGCCGCGCAGCCTGTGCACGCGCGGCCTTGGCGACGTATCCACACGCGGCGTTGACCGTCGTCGCGCCGGCGCGCGTGCCGCCCTCCGCGTGCGCCTTCGCTCGCAGCTACGTGCTGCGCCACACAGCCGACGCAGATTCATCGCTGCGCGAGCGCCTGATGGAGTACCCCGAAAACTCGACGCTCGTGCTCGTGCTCGGCACGATCAACGTCGAGGTGCTCATCTTCCTCTCGGACCAGATGACGGACCATGCCAACTTCCGTTCCCTCGGCCTGCTGACGCACATTTTCGAGGGCGTGCCCATGCTTGCTATCCAGGTGTGTGCGCCGTCGAGCCGAGGCGAGGCGCGCGGACGGGCGCGCGATGGCGCTCACGTCGAAGCGGCGCGTGCGCGCGCAATGCGGGCGCGCGCGCGTCGCGCGCACTGCGCGCGAGACCGACGCGGCTTGCGCGCGCGCGCATACGTCCGCCCAAGCGGCTTGACCGCTTGGCCGCTTGGCGGCTTGGCCACTTCGCAAAGTGGCAAATTGGCCGCTCGGCGGCTCATCCGGCCGCTTCGCATCGGACCGCCGCTCGTTTCGCCCCGCGCCGCGCAGCTCGCGCTCGTCAACTTGGAGCTCGGCTTCTGGCCGCCCCTCGTCATCGTCTCCTTCGCTTTCACCGCGCTCGCTCTCGGGCTCAAGCTGCTCCGCGCGTGGGTCACGCACCTGACCGTGCACATCGAGAACGACGAGCCCGAGCTCCTCATCGGCGAGAACTTGACTGCCGACGACGTGCTCGCCTCCGCCGGCGCGGTCGTCTCCTTCTGCCTCTCGGTCACGCAGCTCGTCTGGCTGCACGGCGCGGCCACGCGGCCTGGCGTCGACGGCACGCCGCTCGGCGCGCAGCTGCGCGCGGCGTTTGCTGCCATCCTCGCCTCGCTGCTTGCGCTCGGCGCGGGCAACTTTGCCCTCCTCACCCGCTACCTGCGACGCGACACGTGCGCGCGCGGCGGCGGACGCCGCGGGTGCCACACGGCGGGCGCCGCGGAAATGCGCGGAAGCTCAAACCAACGCTTCAGCTCGAACCCCTTCCCCCCCCCCTCCCCCCCCCCCCCCCCCCCCCCCCCTTTCCATCCCACCCTGCGCGCAGCTGGGCGCACTCGCTGCTCTGGCGAGAGTCGTTCGCATCCTCCGCCTACGCCTTCGTCAGCCTCTTCCACGCTGGCGCGATCAACGCCTTCACGCAGGTGCGCGCGCCGCGCGCGCCGCGCCCTGCCGTCGGCGATGCGCGAGGGCAATCGCCGCTTGGGCGATCGCCGAGCGCACCGCCGCTCACGCGCCGCGAATTCCTTTCCTGCCTCCGCACAAAACACGCTGCAGGACGACAAGCAATACCACGAGACCAAGGCGCAAGGCACCGCAGCATGGCTTCTGCTCTACGCGCTGCCGTGCGGTGGCGTGCACCTTGCCGTCGGCCTTTGGCTCGGCTGCGCGGAACACGCGTGCGCCGGCGGGACGGCCAAGGCCGCCGGCGCCGGCATGGCAAGCACGGGCGCTTTGCCGCCCGTCGCGTTCGCATCGATCGCGCCGTGCGCATTTCTGCTGCCCCTCGCGCTCTTCAATGGCTGCCGGCTCGTTGTCGCCCGGTCGACAGCGCGTGGCGCGCAGGAGGAGGGCGGCCTCTTCCTCTACGACGACGAGGACGAGCAGCTGAGCTCCAAGCCGGTGCGCGCGTCGGAGCGGCTGCCGATCGCCGCGTCGCTCTGCGCCTCCTTTCTCGCCGTTGGGCTGCGCGTGACCGCCGCCGAATACTTGCGCACACGCCACGTCCTCGGCATCGCCGCGGGTGCGGTCGGCGCGGGCGCGCGGGCGCTCGACGGCGCGGGCGCGTACGCGCTCGACGCGCGCGCGCCGCTTGGCGCGCTGCAGACGCCGCGCGCCTTTGCCATCGTCGCGTATGCGCTGATTGGCGCCTCGTCCCTTTTCAATTGGGCGGCGGCCGCGCATTATCTGCTGCGGCGTGCGAGCGTCTCGTTGCGCTCGACGCTGTTCGCGCTGCCCGGCACGTCAGCGCTCGTCCTCGCCGCGTCATGCGCGACGGGCGAAGTCCTCGCCGCGCTCGCGCGCGAGCGCTCAGACCTCGACGCGGCGCGCATCCTTTCAGCCGTCGGCCTGCTCACGCAGGACGCGCCCTTCCTCGCCCTCCTTGGGCTGCGCGCGACATACTGGGCGGACGGCGCGGACGGAGCGATCATCGCCCTCCCGCTCGCACTCACCGCGGCGGTGCTCGCGCTCAAGGGCGCGCGCGCGCTCGTCGTCGGGCTCGCGAGCGCGCACGCCGCCGTGCCCTGCCGCGCGCCCTCCGCCTTCCTCGCGCTCGTGCGGCGCGGCGACGCGCTGTCGTGGGCGGTGACGCTCGCGCACTGGCTGTGCAGCGCGCTGCTCGCCGTCGCGCTGGGCTCGCACGCGCTCTCCGCCGCGGCCGCCGCGCGCGCGCCGAGGGGCCTCGACGTCGGCGGCGGCGGCGCGCTGCCCGCCCTCAGCGTCGCGGCGTCCCGCTCCTTCGTCGCAGCCGCGGCGATCCTCTCCACCTCCGCGCTTGCCAACGTGGCCCTCGCCGCCTCCTTTTTAAACCATCGTCTCTTCACCTGCGCGCACGTGTGCGAGCACTCGTACGCCTCCGCCGCCATACTGCTCGGCACAATGGTCGACGGTTCGGCGCTCAACTGCCTTGCGCAGGACGCGCGCGCCTACCTCGCTGTCAAGCGCGACGCGCTCGCGTTGCACGTCGCCGTGTGCGGCATGCCCATGCTCGCGCTCACCGCCGCGCTCAAGTACGTGCACGGCAGCGCGCTCGGCTCGCACATCGCCGACGCCGCTGCCGCCGCCGACGGCGCGCGCGGCGTCGGCGCGCGCGCGCGCGCCGACGATGGCGGCAGCCGTCTTGGGCTGGCCGCACCGCTGCTCATTGACCTGACCCTCGCGCTCTCAGCTGCCGTCGTCGTGTGGCGCGTCTACTTGTGGGCCATCCTCACCGTCACATGGCGTGGCGCGCTGCGCGCCGCCGCCGCCTCCGCGAGCGGCGGCGAGCGGCGCGGCGGCCACCGTGCCGCTCAGCTCGAGCTCGCGACCGACGACTTAGCGGCTGAGCCGCTCGGCGCGGCGGCCACGGATGACGACGAGGAGGCGGAGGAGGAGAAAGGCGCGCGCGCGCGCAATGGCGTGCCGCGCTCCGCCTTTCTCTTCACGACGCACCGCGCCACGACGTTGCCACCGTCCGCGAGCGACGCCGCGACGGGCGGACCGACGAGGACATCCGCGCGCGCGCTGCTCGCCCCGCCGTCCGGCGGTGCGTCCGATTGCTCGGCGTCGGCGAGCGGCGCGAGCGGCGCGCGCAGCGTGCGGCCTCCGCGCACATTTGTCCACGCGCTGCCGTGCACGCGTCAGTGGCGCTTAAACCGTTACGGCTCGAACCGTTACGGCTCGGCGCACGCGCCGTCCGCGCCGGCGGCGCGCGCCGGCGGCGCAGCGAGCGAAGGCGACGGCGACGACGACGACGACGAGGGCGGTACGGTGGGCGGCAAGGTGGCGCAGCGCGACGAGCTGCGCGTCGACGAGCCGACGCCGCCGCAACGCGCGCGCCGCGCGCTCGCCGCGCGCGACACGCTGGAGGAGGCGTCGACCGTCGCCGCCGCCGACGGCGCCGCGCCGGCCGCGCGCGCCGCGGTCGCGGTCTTGCAGGAGGCGGAGGAGGAGGGGATCGGCAACGGGATCTTTGAGCACACCGCGCTGCTGCCCGCGCGCGCCGCGCGCTGCGCGCGCGGCCGCGCGCTCGCGGGATGGACGCAGCTCGACGGTGAGGGCGGCATCGCTGGTGCACCGGAGGTGGTGCCGCCGTCGGGAGGGAATGCCTGGCGTCTGAGCGTGACTGGGCTGAGTGCAGGCGCGCGCGCGGCGGTCGGGCAGGCGTTCCGCACGACGGCGGGCGAGCGGTACTCGCTGGTCTGCTCCGTGGCCGGCGTCGACACCGATGAGACGTCCGCGCGTGCTCTGAGCGTGCAGCTGACGGGCGGCGGGCTGAATGCCGCCGGCTCGGCCGGCGAGCGGCTCGCGTCGCGTCGCATTCTGGTGCCCAACTCGGCGGTCATCGAACGCGCCGGCTGGAAAAGCGCGCGTGTCGACTTCGCCGCGACCGGCCCTCTGACGACCGCGCTCTTCATCGCGCGCACGCCGGCGAGCACCCTGTACGTCGCAGACGTGCGATGCGAACGAGTCGACGGCGGCGGAGGCGACGGCGGTGGTGGCGCGGCGCAGGCGGCAACGCCGAGCGGCGGTGGCGGAGGCGCGGCCGTGCAGACACGCGAGCAGACGCTCGACGCGGACGCGCAGACGGCGGCCGCCGCCGCCGCTGGCGATCGCGCCGGCGGCGCGCCACCGCCCGCGCCGCCGGGCGCGCCGAGCGGCGGTGGCGGCGGCGGTGGCGGATTTTTTGAAGGGCTGAGCTCGATGCTGACGGCGGCGATGACACCGCGCGGCGCGCTGAGCCACGCCGAGCCGCCGCCGTCGCAGCCGGCGCCGCAGCTCGACGAGGCGGGCGCGGACGGCGTGGCGCGTGTCACCCCGGGCGCCGGCGCCGGCGCGCGCACCGGTGGTCCGGCTGCACCGCTGGTGAGCGGCGGGCACCGGCCACCGCCGCCCGTGCCTGTGCCGCAGCCGCCGACGAGCACGCCGGTCGGTACGGCGACGGCGACGACGCCCGCGACTCGCGGCGCTGCGAATGGTGCGGAGTCCGGCGCGGAGTTCTCGGTATCGTCCGACGGGTCCGGAAGCCGGGCAGATGCGCTGGGCGGTGGAGGCGGCAGCGGGAGTGGCGGTGGAACTGGGCGCAAGGCGCGCAGCCCGCGATCCATGTTTGGGATGGGCGGCTTTGCGAGCCTGCTCGGCGGCGGAGGCGAGGCGCGTGCCGACAAGGGCGGTCGCAAAGATGGTCGCGCCGAGCGCGCCGAGCGCGGGACGGTCGCGGGCGATGGCGGCGCGGAGCTGGGCGCGGAGGTGCGCGCGACGGTTGAGACGACGGCAGACGCGAAGCAGCTGGTGCGCGCGGCGCGGTGGGGCGCGGCGCTGTGCGCGTGGCTCGCTCCGCGCGCCCATGCTGGCGACATGCACGCGCGCTTCTTGAGAACGCGTCCCCCCCCCCCCCTACCCACCCACCCCCATGCGCGCGGCGCGCGCAGGCGACGGCGGTGACAAAGATTCCGGCCGAGTGCGTCTTTGTCAACAGCGCGGGCGTGCAGGGCATCCTCGTGCGCGCTCGCGCCGCGCGTGCACGCGTGCCGCTCGCAGCTCTGCTACCTGTTGTGCACGCGACCTTTCCCTCCCCTCCCCTCATCCCCCAGCCCGTCCACCTCACTTGGCGTCACGATGCCCGCCACCCGCACCATCACCCGTTTCCACTCACACGCGCCGCCCGCGCACAACCCGGCCCTCACCTCTCAGGTGTCGAGCGCAACCCTGCCCAGAGTCGGCGGCGGCGCACCTCCGTATTTCTTCCTTCAGGCCATCGCGCTCAGGGACGACGGTGGTGATGCGCGGGCGACCTCGCGCGGCGCGCAGGAGCGGCCATCGACGAAGCAGCTCACCTACTCCGTGGCCGAGGCGCGCGGGATGAGCCCAGAGCAGCTGGCGCGCGCCGCATCGCGAGAGCCAGAGGAGGCGTCTGCTGCGCTCACGAGATATGCAGCGCGTCGCCAGCAGAGTCGGATGGCGTGAGTGAGCCAGAGGAGGCGTCTGCTGCGCTCACGAGATATGCAGCGCGTCGACAGCAGAGTCGGATGGCGTGAGTGAGCCAGAGGAGGCGTCTGCTGCGCTCATGAGATATGCAGCGCGTCGCCGTGCCGTGTGGGCCGTGATGTGCCCCCCCCCCCCCCCCCCCCCCCCCCCCCCCCCCCCACACACACACGGGGTTAAGGCTAGTGTAAAAAGGCTGGCCGCGTGCTGCGCCCGCGCACGACGGCGCGGGGCGCGGGCAGCGCAGCTTCAACGCGCGCGTGCTTCGCGACGAGCGCGGCGGCCGCAGCGCCGCTACCGGCCCCAAGGCTGCCGGCGCTCGACGCAACCGCGCTCGCCGCCGCGGCCGCCGACGCCTCGGCGCGGCCGTGCATCTCGCGCTGCTTGGCCGCGTCGCGCCGCGCGCGCTGCTCGGGCGTCTGCGCGCGGCGTTTGACGCGTGCGCCCTTGATCACGGCGGCACGGCCGGCGGCGCCACCGACGCGCAGCGCGGCCTCCCACGCGCGCGCGTGCCGGCGGTAGAGGAGGAGCGAGGCGACCGCGTCCTCTGCCGGGTCGTGCGCGCCGGTTTGAATCTCGAGGCCAAGCTGTTCGAGCGCGAGCTTTCGGAGGGCCCGTGGGCGCGACTTTAGGAACGGCTTGGCTGGCTTCCGGTCGGCGGCGTCAGTGGCGCCGGCGGCGGCGCGGGCGCGGTCGGCGGTGCGGAGGGGCACGTACTGCGACGTGTCGCGCACGAGCGCCTTTGGGTGCGAGAGCATGAGGGCGGCGAGGTCGTTGTGTAGCGCGTGACCAATCAGCGTGCGGTTGCGTATGAGGGTTGCGACCTCGCCTTGCACCTCGAAAAAGTCGCGCCCTCGGCTCACGTCGCGCGCGGTGAGGCCCGTCACCCACGTGCGGTAATCGACGACCTAGCGAGGGGGGGGGGGGGGGGGGGACGTGGCGGTCACATGCGCTCGCCGGGTGCGCGCAGCCACGCGCCGCTCTCGCGCGCAGAGCAGCGCATCGCTGCGCAGGGCGGCGCGTGCGCGCACCCTCTCGCGCGGCCGGACCATCGCGTCGTACACCGTCCGCCCGTCCCAGTTGACGAGCACGACGCGCGCAAGCACGGAGCGCTCGCCGTCCGGTCCAACGCCCACCATTTCGCAGTCGAGCCCGAGCTTGTCTGTGAGAGGCACGTCGGGGATGAGGCCGGTTGGGGCGGGACGGGGCGGGGCTGGAGGCGCAGCGTCGCCTTGAGCCGGTTCATCCGCGTGGCGCGCGCCTGACGTTGTTGGCCCGAGGGCGGCCGGATCGGCGGGCGCCGCCGCGCCGTGCAGCATCTGCTGCAGGCGTGCCCAGTTGGGCTGCTCAACGACGACAGGCGCAAAGGTGTGCGCTCGCTTCGGCTTGCGCGGCTCGTCGCGCGCAGCCCTCGCCACAACCGCCGTCCCGTCCACGCCGGCGCGCGCAGTGCCGACCGCGGGGCTCACCACGGCCGCGCGCGCGGCGGGCGGGCGCGGCGGCGCACGCCGCTTCTTCGGGCGCCGCGCCAAAGGGCTTGGCGCGCGCGTCGTGGCCGCGCTCGCGCCCCCCTCCTCCGCCGGCCGCGCGCGCTTCCGGTTCGGGCGCCGGCCGTGCGGCATGGACGGCACGGCACGCCCGAAGGCACGCGGCACACGCGGGTGGCCAACGATGGCGGAACCCGCCGTCCACAAAACAGGGGGGAATGGGCGAAAACACTTTGGCCATGAGGCGCGTCCGAATCGCGGCCCTGCTCGGCGCGCTCGCGCTCGTGGCGCGGGCGGGCGGGCTGTTCGCCGCGCTTGAGGCGGCGCTTGCGCTCGCCATCCTCTTCGCCGCCGCCTTTGCCTACCTCTACTTTGACGACCTCGCCACCGACCACTTTGTCGCCTTCTTCACAGCGCTGCTTGGCGTCCCCGTCACGGCCGGTGCGGCGCGCAGCGCGCGACGTCTTGCGGGTGCAGCGCGAGAGGGCAGGAATGCGGCCGCTATTTGCGCACGCGCTCGCCGGCGCTCGCTTCGCGCGCTCACGCTACACGCGCGCTCCGCCGTGCGCGCGCGCACCCGCGCGTTGAACGCAGGGCGCGTGCGCGTAAGGCCGGACGGCGTGACGATCGAAGGTCTGACGATCCCCAACCCGAGCATCGACGGCGTCAAGTGGGAGCACTACGCAATTGTCGACATTGCTCGGCTGCGCGTGAGCACGACGTCAGCTCTGCACACCTTGTCGCTCTTTGGCATGTACTGCGTGCGCGTCGGGCCGGCGCGCGTGCCGGTGTGGCTCGGGACGGGCGTGCGCGAGATCGAGCGCATGCAGGTGTCCACCTTTTGGCTCTACGTCGACGAGAAGGCGCGGCACGCGCGCTCGCGCACCCCACGTCCACCGGCCCTGCGTGCGGACGGGTGTTGGCTGCGCGCTCTTGTGGCGCGTACTCGCCGCCCATCCCTTCCGTCCTCGCACGGCCCCTGTCCACCAACCTCGAGCGCCATTTTCGCCTCACTCATCCCTCCCCCTCCCACTCATATACACACAACATCCCGTGACTCACCCAAGTCAGGAACCAGCCGGCGGTGGTCCCAGCCGGTCAAACCTCGGCTACTTTGCCGAAAGGCTGCGCAAGGCGCACGAGAACGCAGCGGCAGACGCGCAGCCGCCCGTCGAGGGGCCGGCGGGAGCGGCGGGAGCGACGGCCGAGGTGTTGGCGGGCGCCTTGGCGGGCGGGCACACGCCGATGGCGGGCGGAAGGGGCGTGGGCGCTGCAAGCGGCGGCGCGGCCGGTGGCGGCGCGACCGACGGGGTGGCGCGAGCTGATGGGGTGGCACCTGGCGCCAAGGGCGGCGCGAGCAGCGGCGCGGCTCCGAAGAAGGCCAGCGTCACCTCCGCCGTCTCCGCCGCCGCCGCCGTCGCGACGAGCGCCGCCGCCGCCGCCGCCGCCGCCGCAAGCGGCTGCGCGGCCGCCGCGGTGCCCGATTTTTCAAAGGCAGCGGGCAATGGCGCGGCGCATGGCGGCGGGCGAGCGGGCGGGCTGGGGCTGAGCCGAGGGCGGCCATTCTGCGCGGGTGGCGGGAGCGGGGGAGGCGAGGGCGGGATGCCGTTGCACGTGGACGCGTCGCGCGTCCAACTGCTGCGCGTGCGTTCGACGAGCCTGCACTCGCCCTCACGATCGCCACCGCCCGCTCCCAAGTCAGCGCCGGAGGCGGGCGCGCGGCACAGCAGCGGCGGCGGCGGGGGCGGTGGTGGTGACGGCGATGGCGGCGACGATGGAGATGGCGACAGGGCCGGCGGCATTGGTGGGGCAGGTGCCGGCGGAGGCGGCGGCATGCACGGCGGCGAGGGCGACGTGGGCGCGGCAGGGCGGCACGGGGAGGTTCGCACGCCCGTTGCGCCCACCGCCGGGTGTCGCGATCTTGACTGTGAACCAGGCAGCGTGGCCGCTGGGTGCACCGGCGGCACGCATGGCGTCGGCGCGGGCGCGCGCTCGCCAGCGAAGCAGCAGCAGCAGCACACGGCTACCAGCGCGCCCGCGCACGGGAGCACGCTGGAGTGCGCGGCGGCGTGCGGTGGCAGCAGCAGCGGCGGCGGCGGCAGCAGCGGTGGTGGGTTGCCGGGCTCATCCCTCCTCTCGCTGCCGCTTGACACCCTACGCAGGTGAGAGCGCACACGCCACCATGGCGCGGCTGGTGCCGACCACGGCGAGTGCCCCCCCCCACCCCCACCCCCCGCTACCCCCTACCCCCATGGTTTCATCAGGGGCTCCGTTTGCGCAGTCCACTGCTTGCAGCGGTCTGCTGCTTGCTTCTTGGTTTGCTGCTTGCTTCTTGGTTTGCTGCTTGCTTCTTGGTTTGCTGCTTGCTTCTTGGTCTGCTGCTTGCTTCTTGGTTTGCTGCTTGCTTCTTGGTTTGCTGCTTGCTTCTTGGTTTGCTGCTTGCTTCTTGGTCTGCTGCTTGCTTCTTGGTTTGCTGCTTGCTTCTTGGTTTGCTGCTTGCTTCTTGGTCTGCTGCTTGCTTCTTGGTTTGCTGCTTGCTTCTTGGTCTGCTGCTTGCTTCTTGGTTTGCTGCTTGCTTCTTGGTCTGCTGCTTGCTTCTTGGTTTGCTGCTTGCTTCTTGGTTTGCTGCTTGCTTCTTGGTCTGCTGCTTGCTTCTTGGTCTGCTGCTTGCTTCTTGGTCTGCTGCTTGCTTCTTGGTTTGCTGCTTGCTTCTTGGTTTGCTGCTTGCTTCTTGGTCTGCTGCTTGCTTCTTGGTTTGCTGCTTGCTTCTTGGTCTGCTGCTTGCAGCGGGGCTTACGCATTCCCGTGCTCGCGCTCTCCCTTGCGCGAGTGGACTTTGCGCATGCAATTGACTGCATGCGCCGCTGCAGCTTCGCGGCTCTTCTGGCCAATGGCCCCTCCCTAAGCCGACTGCGCCTGCGCGTTCCTGCGCCGTCGCAGGATGGGCGAGCGCCAAAAGGCAACCATCCTGAGCGCGGTGCATGCACGGCTCGTTGGCCGTTCCGACACAGAGCCGTTGCAGGTGCCCGTCTTTGGCGCGCACCTGCGCATCCGCGAGCTCGAGTTTCAAAAGATCACGCTCCAGCATGGCGACAACACGTTCAGGCAAGCCGGACGCTCCAGCGCTGCGCCTCGCGCCCTTCCGGCCGCAGCCGCGGCGGCCATAGCCTGTGCTAGCTCCTGCGCTCGACCGCGCAGGCGCCATGCGTCTCGTGCGCGTGATCGCGCTGCCGCTCATGACGGCCTCGCGCCCTTTGCTCCGCGCCCTCCGCTCGCCGCCCTGAACAGGTTGGACAGCTGGCAGTTGGGCGGCGGTTACATGGGTGACAACACCACCTTCGCGCGTACGGTCCTCGTGGGTCTGACGGAAAAGGCGATGGCGACCGTGTACTCGAGTGCAAAGGAGGCCGCCAAGGGAACGTGCGTTGCCACGTATGACCGGCTGCAGAGCAACGTGGCGATCGTCTCCTCCTTCGTCGGGCTCGGCGGTGGGGTGAAGAAGCATCCCACCGCAACCGCAACCGCAACCGCCACGGCCGCTGCCGGTGGCGGCGGTGGCGGCAGTTGCGGCGGCGGCGGCGGCGGCGGCGGCGGCGGCGGCGGTGGCGGCGGCGGCGGCGGCGGCGGCGGCGGCGGCGGCGGCGGCGGCGGCGGCGGTGGTAATGAGGCAGCGCACGGTGGGGCAGCGGGCGGTGGGGTGGGTACGGGCGGTGGGGTGGGTACGGGCGGTGCTATCCCCGGCGCCGCATGCGCGCCGGCTGCTGCTGAGCGTCCGACCGAGGGCAAGCCTGCGCGCAAAGCGAGCTCGCTCCTCGCCAGTCTGCCAAGCATTCCACTCGCACTTCCCCGCTGGCCACCGTCGCACACTTTGCTCTCACCGCCGGCGGACGGACCCGGCGATGTGGGCAGTGCAGCCGCCGGCGCGGCCACGACGGCCGCCACGGCCGACGGGCGCGACCATGGCGCTGTGCGCTCGGGCCGGCCATTCGGCGCGCCAAAGGCGGTGCTTGCCGTCTCGGCGCGGCTCACGAGTGGCGCAGGCGCCACAGCTTGCGCACACGCAGGCAGCCATGGCCGTGAGCCGGCGGATGGTGCGCGCGACAGGCACTCGACATCATCTTCGGGCGAGGAATGATGTTTTCAGAAGAAAGACCGAAAGCCCCCCTCCAAGGAAAGAGACCCCTAGCTGTCCATCACGTACTCACTCGGTCTGCGCTCCCTCAAATGCGGGTACCACAGCGAGTCGAGCGTGGGTGGGTCGTGGTCGGTCCAAAATCGCAGCCCCGTGTACGTTACCGCCGGCCGCGCGCGCGAGCGCGCCTCTGCCTCGGCGATTGCGTCGGCGAGCGTTGCAGCGTACCCGTTCCACATCGCGGAGACGAGAGCGGTCAGGGGCCAGAGCACGGTCGCGTCGGTGACGAGCCAGTACATGTGCGACTCGTCGACGACGCCGGAGATGTGGAAGGTGTACGAAAAGTCTGGGCCGCGTTGGGAGACCCGGAAGGCGGCGGCGAGGAATGGCGACGCACGGGGCGAATGGTAAGCCGGGCGGTGCCCAGCGGCGGGAGCTACGCACAGCACAGCAGAGCGCGCGCGCGCGCGCGCACTCGTGCCGAATAGGTCGTTGCGCATGGAGCAGCTGTGCTCCGAGCAAACGACGCGCAGCACGTCGAGGCTCGCCCACGCGCCCACCGAGTGCACGTTGCACGCGAGCGTCGGCGCGATAATGTTTGGCATCACGGATGCACGCACAGAATGCACGCGCAGCGGCTTGCTCAGGTCAGTGGCCATGCGCCACCAGTTGACGAGCGTGAGGTCAGCGCCGCCGTGCGAATTCGGCTCGCACCGGTGCATGCGGCCCGCGTTGTCCAAGAAGAGCTGCGCGCACACCCATTGCGCGAGCTTTGCGGCGAGGAAGACGGGCAGTGTCGACAGCGTCCACACGTAAGCATGCGGGAAGCGGCGGCAGAGGAAGACAAAGCCGGCCCAACCGCCGAAGCGCCACACCTGCAGATGCAGCCGTGCCGCTTGGTACAGCCACACGCACGCGATCGCACCGCGCGCCGCCGGCGCGATCGGCGCGAGCGCCAGCGCCGCGCATGCGCCGGTTCCTGCAGCAAGCGCAAGTGCGAGCTCGAGCGGGGAGGAGCCGAGGATGCGCGGCTCCTTGCGGATCGAATCGTGCGTCGAGATCCGTCGGAAGCGCTCGGGCGTGGCCTCGTCCAGCTGCTCCGCGTACGGCGCCGCCGTTTGCGCCATTTGCGCTGCTCTTGCGCCACTGCATGCCTGCCCCATCTTCAAAAGTGGCGCGCACAGGGTGGTCGCCCTGACTTCGGACCGACGCTGCGTGCACACTTTCGCTCGCTCCGTTCGTCACGCCTCTCCCCGTCCGCCTGTGCGTCGTTATGGGAACTCCCTTCAAAACTTGAGCTTCGAAACTCCTTTCAAAGTTGGTCAACGTCAAGCCGTCCCGCCCTAGGGTGTTGGATACTTATATACTAACGACGCTTACAGGCGGGTCAGCAGGAGGGGCGCGCACGGGGCCGAAGCTGGACAAACGGAGCGAGCGAAAGGGCGCACGCAACATACTTATATAAGAGGGACCGGGGAGTACCGGGGATATCATCATCATTCGAGACCCGCCCGCCTCGTATGTCGCGGGTCATACCGTCGACCAGCGGGGCGGCGGCCACCCTCGCAGACAGCGGCGGCCGCCGCGCGAGCCATGGATGCCTCGTCCCGCCCGCCGGTGGCGCGCGCCGAACGAGCCGCACGCGCTCGCTGATCATTTCCACCGAGAGCGATGGCCGGCTAGCCGGGCGCGCAGCGCAGCTCCTCGCAAGCGTCGACGGGCGCTCGGGCGAGCGCGCGCGCGCGCTCGTCCTCTCTGAGGCGCAGGTGCGGGCAAAGCTGGAGGACGGGCGCGCGCAGGGCAAGCGGCTACGGCGGCTCGTGCAGTGGCCGACGCTCTGCCTCGGCTCGGCCGCGCTCGCCGGCGCGGTCGTGATGTTCGTCCTACTTCACCGGACGACGTACGGGAGCGTGCCCGCGCTGCTCATGCCGCCCACGGTGCTCATGCTCCTCCTCTCGCTGTTGCCGTCGGACAGAATGGCCATTATCTGGGTCAACATCGCGCTCGCCCTCCTCGCCGCGGTGCTCGCCATCATGTTCGCCATCAGCTTGACCGACGAATTGCGCTCCTATGCGGCATGCCGCGCCGCCGCCGCCGCCGCGCGCCGCGCGACCGAGCAGCAGCCGTGCGCAGTGAACGTGGCGTCGCTCACTTCCAATCTCGGCTTTTCGCTCACCGCGGCGATCGGGGGCACGCGCTTCCTAGCCGGGCTGCGCGCCTCGCGCACTGCGCGGGCGATGCTGCAGCACGTTTGGTCAGCATGGGCGCAGTCTCTCTTCGGCTTCGCCACGTTCAACGTGACGTACATCGCGCTCGCCATGCGCGCGGGCACGTGGGAAGACAACGTGTCTGACAACATCCTCATCGCACTCACCGTCCTACTCTGTGTCATCGGCGGGCTCGCGCTGCGCGCCGACTTCCGCACGCGCACGCAGGCGTGGCTCGCGAGCCGCGGTGAGGCGGTGACGACCGCCGCGTCCATCGCCGCGCTGATCGGGAATCGGCCGGCGGATGACGTGCAGCAGATCGCGCTGCGCCGGCTGCGCTGCATTCGCCTCGACCTGATCAGTGTTGACGAGCTGGCGAGCCCGCAGCCCGACCCGCTCCTTTTTAATAAGTCGAGCCGCTGCCAGCTCGGCCAGATCGACGCGTTCATCTCGCACAGGTGCGCTTTCGCCCCTCCCCCCCTTCCCCCCCTCCCCCCCCTTCCCCTCCCTTCCGCCGCCAATCGGCTGGCCGGGGGCGCCGAGCACCGCGCCCGCGCACCGCCCGTCCGCTGGCCGCTGCTCACGCCGCGCACCGCGCGTCCGCTGGCCGGTGCTCACGCCGCGCACCGCGCGTCCGCTGGCCGCTGCTCACGCCGCGCACCGCCCGTCCGCCTGCGCCGCTCGCGACCGCACACGCCCCGCTCTTGCCGCAGCTGGCGCGACGACCCGCACGAAAAGTGGGCGATGATGCAGGCATGGCGCGCTCGCTTCAAGGCGGAGCACAGCCGCGAGCCGCTCGTGTGGCTCGACAAGGCGTGCATCGAGCAGGGCGACATCGACGCCAACCTGATGTGCCTGCCCGTCTTCCTCGCCGGCTGCTCGACGCTGCTCGTGGTCTACGGGCCAACGTACCTCAGCCGGGTGTGGTGCGTCACGGAGCTCTTCACCTTTTTGCAAATGGGCGCGAGCGCCGACCGGATCGAGCTGCTCCTCCCCGGACCGCCCGGACCGTCGAGCCCTGGCTCAGCCGAGCTCGCGGTGCTGACCGCGCCCGCCGCGAGCTGCGCCGCCGGTACGCCGGTGCGCGCTGCGCAGCCGTCGCTCGACGTGCGCGGCGCGATCAGGGCATTCGACGTGCGGCGCGCGTCGTGCTTCCGTCAGGAGGAGCGCGAGAAGCTGCTCACCGTGATCGAGGTCGGGTTTGGAGGGCTGAGCGTCTTCAAAGAGGTGCTCGTCACGCTGCTCATGGCCGCCGTGCACAGGCACGAGGAGGCGCAGCTTGCCGAGCACAGGCGCGCTCCCAAGCGCCCGACGACGTCCTCGCCCCCCCTGCCGTGCACCGCGCTCCCCCCGCTCCTCCAGCGCCTGCCTTTACGCTCGCCATCGCCAAGCAAGAGCCAGAGCGTGGCAGGCGAGGCCACGATCGCCTCGCACTACTCCGTCGAGGGTATCCTGGGCAAGGCCGCCGCCCGCCTGTCGATGGGCGGCAACCGACAGAGCGGCGGCTTTGCCAGGGCGTCCACCGCACGTGGGAGCAACGGCTCCCTTGCGGTCCGGGTCTCGGACATGACGGCGGGGAGCAGATAGGGATGCAAGTCGATGGCCGGCCGGCCCGGCAAGTCAGATCAGAAGCCGTCGAACGCGGGCGCACTCTCCTCGAGCGGCGGCACGGCTGTTCGCGCGTGGGCGTCCGCCGAGCGTTGCCCCCCAGCCGCCGCTGCGCTCTTGCTCAGAGCCGCATCAGTCGAACTCGAGCCCACGGCGCCGCCTCGACGTACGGCCTCCGCAGCGGCCGCGGCCGTACGCGCCATCACCTCCGGCTGCGAGTTGAGCGCGTCCTCGTCGAGCGTCTCGAGTGAGCCCATCAGCTCTTCAATCTTTCGCACCTGCAACGACGGGGGTTGGGGGTGGTCAGGCGGGCGGCGGCCTCTGCCACCCGAAGAAAGGGAGCACGCCATGTGCGCGGCACGCTGGCGGATGGTCCCATCGTGGCCTTGTGTGTGTGTGTGTGTTGGGGGGGGGGGGGGGGGAGGGGGGGGGTTGGGTTTCGATCGCGCGCGCCTTTGCCGCCTCGGTCTCGGCGAGGAGCGCCGTCAGCCGTTCGATGAGCGCCTCCTTCATGTCGGAAAGCTCGGTGACGCGCGCTTCGGCACCCGCCTTTTCCCGCTTCGCCGCCTCAAACGCCTGCCGCGCCGCCTCGACCTCGGCGCTCAGCGCGGAGAGGCGTTGGCGGAGCTCCTCAACGGTCGTGCGCTGCGGCCCATGCAGCGCGCCAATCTCGAGCTGCATGCGCTTGAGCGCGTGGTGCTGGCGAGCAACAATAGCCGTGCGCGTGCTCACGAGCGTTAACAGCGCCGACGCGCGCCGTTGGAAATCCTCGGCATCGAACGCTCCGCTCGCGGCGAGCGCGTGCGCGTGCGCCGCGAGCTTTGCGCCCGCCACGCTTGGCGCAGGCGCTAGCTTGGAGGGCGCGGGCGTTGGCGGCGTTCCACGCAAAGCAGCAGACGGCGCCGGGATGGCCGCGCTCCGCACGATGTCCTCGCCCTTTGGCATCGACGTCTTCATCTCCGACACGACCGAAGCGAAAGGGTCGGCCTCCGCCGTCACGATCGCCATGCTGACGACTGACGACCCCCGTCCGACTGAGAGATTTCAGCAAGTCAGTCGTCATGCGACGAGTCGTACTCCGTGTGCGCGTCGCCGGTTGGCGGGTGCACCGCGCCATGCCGCGAGCGCCGCCGCTCGCGCGCACTCAGCGGCGGACCCTTGGCGCTGGCCGCCTCGTGCCCGTTGTTGGACACGGGAAAGGAGAGAGCGTTGCAGGCGACCGCCGCGCGCCGTCTGCGCCTGCGCGCCGACCAGCGCACGCACGCGGCGCACAGCAGGCCGAGGAGCAGCGCCCACGCACCGACCACGCCACTGACTAGCTCGGCGCCCGTCTGCACGTTGAGCGACGCGCTGGCCCCCACAAACGGCCTCAACCGCCCGCCCACCCCGCGCACTCCGCCCGCACGCAGCGACACGAGCGCGTCACGCACGCGCGCACGGCTGTCGCGCTGCGCATCGGCGCCGGTGCCTGAGCCAAGGCGCGCGCGAGCCGCGGGCAAGGGCGAGCTGACCGCCTCAAAGCGCTCGTGCGCGTCGATGCCTTCCAGCGGCCGTGGACCCGCGCCCGTCGCTAGACGCTGCGGCTGCGCGGGCGCAGGATGGGCGACTGTGGCAGGCGACGCTGTTGCCGAAAGCGACGCGATGTGCTCGCTCAAGCGCTCAGGCTGCGGTGTGCGCGCAATGCGCGGCTGCGCGGCGGCTACGGCGACGGTTGCGGCGACGGCCACCGCGCCCACCGCCGGCGCGGCGACCGGGCCGTCGATGCACGCGGCGCAGCTCCGGCGGCACTGGGTGAGCATGAATGGCTTGTTCCGCTCGCACTCGCCGCTCTTCGCCCAGCTCGCGCATTGCGGCCCGTCCGCCTTGTCAACACACGGCGCGGGCAGCACACGCTGATGCTGCGGGCACTCGACGGGCATCGAGCACGCGCGCTTGTAGTAGGCGCACAGCGCGTCGTTGAGCGTCTCGACGGTCTCGACACACAACGCCTCGGTCGCCGTCGGCTGCGGTGGCGTCGGGATCAGCCGGCCGCCGCACGCGAGCACGTCAAAGCCGGAGAATGCGTACTTGGTGAAATGATATTTGCTCGCGGATGGTCCTCGCTCGACGTAGCAGTGGAGCCCGTAGTGGATGATGGACGGCTCGGCGCGGCCAGCGGCGGCGCCTGTAGCAGCGCCCGCGTCGTCCGAATATACGACGACGCCGTCGGTGAGCACGTGCCTTAGCCCGAGCTCTGCGGCGGCGAGCACGTAGCCATACATCTCGGCTATCCAAGGCACGCCTCCAAAGGTCACGTAGGCGTCGCCTGTCGGGATGGACGCGGTCAAGTTGGAGCGGCCAGGGATCGCCCAATATCTCTCCGGATGCTGCCGCACCTGCCGGCAGAAGTGCAGCCAGCGCGGCGCGACGGCGCGCGCGTCGTCCACGTGGAGGATGTGGTACCAACCGGCGGCGGCCGAGTTTTGGGCCGCCGCGGCGCTGATGAACTGCTCGGGAAGGCCGGCGCCGATGCCAACTTCGAGGTAGCCAACACGCTCGGAGACGACCGTGCCCCGCCGCGCGCCCATCGCGAGCACGTCGATCGGACGGCGGAGGAGCATGTCGGCATCGACATAGAGGATATAGTCCTCGTCAATGCGCGTCGCCTGCAGCCAGTGCGCGAGCGAGCCGGGCTTGTTGTACGTGGGCGAGCGGTCGTAGCCGGGCATGTCACCCGTGCCGTAATTTGGGTGCACGAACGTCGGGCCGAGCGCGAGGCCCTTGTACGTTGCGAGCTGCGCGGCGCTGCACGCGAGGAGGCGCGTGATCCGGCCGGGCATGCCGCTCGCATTGTGCGAGTGGTACATGCCGAGCGACTTCCAGTCAAAGTTCACGGTGCATTCAGCGCAAAAGGCCGTGTGCACGCTCGTGAGAGGTGTCACGCTGGGCGCAAATGGCTGGCCGTCCCCCACCACCGCTGCGACGAACAAGCCGGCCGCCATGCCGCGCATGCCGAACGGGTCCGGAACGAAAATGGGCGCGAGTGCACTCGCTGGTCCGCCCGGTAACGACCATGGCGAGCCCCATTATCGGCAGGCGGCCGCCGACCGCGGAGGTGACGGAGATGGAGCTGGTCGCCCCGGTGGGGTATCAACCGGGCCAGCTCGTATATGACCAGAGCTTTGCCGTCGACGCCGACCCTGCGCGCGGCGTGCCGTCCGCCGTCGAGGTGCCGTCGGACTGGTCTCAAGGCAGCGTGTCGAGCGCGGGGAAGCGGCGCGTGCTGCTCGCGCGCAAGATCCGGCCTGGCGAGACCATTGCGCTCGCGGCCTCGCCCGAGCGCGTCGCCTCCTTCCCGACGCTGCTCGACGCGACAACCGAGTTGGAATCGATACTGCTCCGCTCGCCGGACCGGCGGCGAGCGGCCGGCTGCAGCATGGGCGGTGTGGCGGCAACCCCGACGGCCACGGGCGAGGCGAGCGTTGGCGCTGCCACCGGCCCTCGCCGCAGCCCGCATGGTGCCATTCTGCCGCACACGCTCATCGGGACCGTTTCAGAGTACGTGTCCATCGATCCCGCCCACCAGGTACAGCCGCAGCAGCCGCAGCAGCCGCAGCAGCAGCTCGGCTTACCGCAGCAGCAGGCGGCCGCGTCGTTTGCTGCGCTGCTCAAGCCCACGTCACCCGGCAGCTCGATCGCGCCCTCGCTTCGCTCCGCCGGTCCGCGCTCGGCACGCAGGGCGGCGGGCGCGGCGGGCGTGGCCCAGGTGACGGCCGGCGTTCGCGCCGGCGCCGGCGCCGACGGCGCGGCGCGCGGCGCCGCCGGCATCGAGACGATCGGCGAGGCAACGTCGGCGGAGGAGCTGGGCATCGACCCGGCAAAGGCGCGACTCGTCAAGCGCCACGAGCTCGCGCTGCGCGCATGGCGCCGCTCAAAGCGCGCGCTCGCCGCGCGCGTCGGCCGAGCCGAGTCTGAGACGGTCTTGTCGCGCGCGGACCGCTGGCGCCACGTGATCGCCGAGGCGCGGCTCGTCGACGACCACCGCTCGCTCACGTCGTGGCTTGGCGCCGCAGCATGGTCGCACGGACTACGCGGCGCGAACGAAACCTTCTTTCCCGTGAGCGATCCGCTCTCCGGGCTGTACATGGCCATACGGCGCGCGCCACCCACCTCGTCGCTCGAGCGCGCGCACCCCGAGCTCGCGCGACGGCTGGCCGTGCAGCGCGCGAGCGTTGGCCGCACGCGCGCGCAGCAGCACGAGTTGCGGATCGCGGCGGGCGCGGCGAGCGACGAGGACGACGGCGGCACGAACGCCGGCGGCGCCGGCGGCGCCGCGCGCCGTCGCGTGGGCCACGCCGGCCCCCCGCACTCGGCCACGGCGCCGCCGCAGACCGCCGCGTCTGCGTGCGAGGCGGCCGTGTCCTACTTTGAGCAATCGCGACTGATCGCCGGCTCGGCGGTGCCCGTCGACATGGCCGAATCGCGGCCAGCGCTGCAGCTCGCCGAGCGCCGCCTCCTCTTCGACGCCGTCGCCGGCGGCGACACGACCGACGCACACGTCGTCGCGACCAACGTGGGCACGACCGCGCTCACGTACACGTGGCGGCCGTTGCCGCGTCGCACGGACGCGCTGGCGGGCGCGCTGGAGCTTGGCGGTGTGGGCGATGCGTCTGACGACGGCGTGCCGCGCTTCTTCGCCGCCGAGATGAGCGGCGCCCTGTTGCCGGGGCAGTCGCGCCGCTTGCGTCTCAGCTTTGCATCACCGACCGCCGGCGCCTTCTCGCAGACGTGGGCATTCGACACGGTCCCGCCGCTCCCAGCAGACGCGCCGCCCGCACGCGTCGAGCTGCGCGCGCTGTGCACGCAGCCGGACGCGCTGCGCGCCCAGCGCGCCGCGCTGCGCACCCGCCTTGATGCCGCCGAGGTCGTCAGCTTTGTGCGCGACCTTGTGCTTGCACGCATCGTGGCGCCCGCCGCCGAGCGCGGCGCAAGCCGGCCGGCGCGCGCGCCGCTCGCACGCGCGCCGGCGCGCACGTGCGAAGGCGAGGGCAGAGGCGGCGGGCGCGCCGCCTTTGAGGTGGCCAACGAGGACATCGGCCTGCGGTATGAGGCGGCCATCGTTGGTGCTCTTCACGCGATCGCGCGCGAGGCGTTTGGCGGCAGCGCGGCGGCGGAGGGGCAGGGCGCGTGCGTGGATGACGACGAGATTGGTGCTGTTGACATGGACAGCGCGGGCACGTGGAACCTGTCCGTCGAGGCGCTCGAGGAGCGCATCTGCGCACAGGCCGCGCTCGCGGTGCGTGGTGGCCGCTGTGCAACTTGGGGTTTCCACCGCGGCGCCCTCGCGCGTGGCGGCGTGCGCGTCCTTTGGGCAGCTGCAGCCGCTGCTGCTGCTGCGGTGCATACCTGTTCACACCTGCCCCCCCCCCCCCCCCCCTCACCAACCGCCGCCCTCATGCCCCGCTCGCCCGCTTGCCCGCATCCGTTCGCCGCGCAGCCACCCGGAGACGCCGGCGCTGACGCGCGCGCACGCGCCTCGCGCCATCTGCGCAAGCTGAACGCCCTCGTGCAGCAGTGCGCGCTATCTCGCTCGGCGGGCACACGCCGTGCGGACCAGTGGGCGTTCACGTGGCGCGCGCTCGGCGCGCTCGGCGAGACGGTGCTGCACGAGGCAGACGCTGCGCGCGAGGGACACGGCCTGCCCGTCGTTGACCTCGATGTACCCGCGCGAATCGACTTGAGCGAAGCAGGCGCAGCTCGTGAGCTGCACGCGCCCGTGGCGGCAGCCGCGACTGCCGCCACGACGCCGGCGGCGGAGGCGACCGGCGGTGGCGACGTCAGCGAGGGCGGCGGCGAGGGTGATATTACGACCGACGTGCTGAAGGGTGTGGCGGGCGGGCCGACGGACGGGCGCAGGCTCGCGCACGACGAGCGGCAGGTGCGCGCTGCACTGACACGAGCGACGCCCGTGCGCTCGCCTGCTTCAGCCGCCGCGCTCTGGCCCTCCCTGCCAAGGCGTTGCGTCTTGCGCCGCTCACCCACCCGCCGTTGCCCGCTACGCCCCCCCCCCCCCCCCCCCCCCCATCCCCCCTGTGCCCCCCATCCCACAGCTGCGTGACCAACTCTTCGACACAATCGCTGACAGGCGGTCTCAGATTGCGACGCGTCGTGCCGAGATTGACGCGCTCCCGGCCGCAAGGCCAACTGCTGTGCGCCGCCGGCTGCTCGCACTTGGCCTCGAGGTGAAGGTGAGCGGTGCTGCCTGCCGCCTGCCGCCTGCCTGCCGCGGTGCGCCGCGAGAGCGCTCGCGCTGAGCTCAGCGCACGCCCACCACGCCGCCATCTGCGCGCTCGCGCCTTTTTTGCCTGACCGCCTATTGTAGCAGGACACGCCCCAGGCGCAGAAGGAGGCGCTACTCGACGCGCTGCAGACCGCGCTGCAAGTCGAGCACGAGCTCCTCCTCGCCGACACTCTGCTGCTCTATCCAAAGGCGCGGCCGCCACAGCGTGGCCAGCGCATCCGGCGCGAAGGCCAGCTCTGGCAGTGGGACTGGCAAGCGTGCACATATGTTCTCGACGAGGCGAGCGAGCCTGGCGTGCGTGCTCGGCGACCGGAGCCATGCGTCGTCGCGTGCGTGCGATCGCTCGTCGAGGAGATGGCCGACTCAGTCGGTCGAGTGCTGCATGCGCATGACACTGACCGCGGTTGACATTGACCCGCTCCCCCCCCCCCTCCCCCCCATTGGTCCCATCCGCTGTCCTGGAAAGAGCGCCGATAGTAGTGTTGTGGTGTGGGCGTTCCGGCCATGCAGGAAGTTCAGCGTCGCCTCGACGCCGCTGAGCGACGCCTGAACGCCGATGAGCGACGCCTCGACGCCGCGGAGACGCGTGTCCAAACGGTCGAAGCGCGTGTCCAAACGATCGAAGCGCTTGTGTCCAGCTTTAGCCGGTCCTCTTTGCGCGCCACGAACGCCCTTACTCTCATCTCGTCCTCCCTCCCTCCCTCCCTCTCCCCCCCCCCCCCCCCCCCCCCCCCCCTCTTTATACCCCGCGCCCGTGCGCTAGACGACGGAGCTCCGGGCAGCGATGAGCGTGCGTGGGCCGCACGTCTGCTACGCTCACGCAGCTCTCGCGAGAGCGAATGCACAAAGACCAACGTGCACGCAAACACGTTCGTCAGCTTGCAGCTTGGGCTCAACGCACGCTGCCCGATTGCTTGAGATCACGGCGCGCGTGCCCGTCCGCTACGAGCCCCAGCCCCGCCCCCGCCGTCGCCTCTCTTTACTGCATCTCCCCTTCGCCCTCTCCGCCTCGTACGCTTGTCGGCACGGGCCGAGATGTCGACCCAGCCGCCAAGCTTGAGCCGCCCGCGCCCTCTCGCGCAGCCCCGCCTCCGGCCCTGCGCTGCCACTCCGTGCGGTTGAGGCTCTGGCTGCGACCCAGTGAGTCATACACGATGGCGACCAGTGGGCTTTGCTCCAGGTCGTCGGCATCAGCGTCTCGTAGTTGGGGCAGCGTGCGCATTTGGCCGAGCGGTGCTCGTGGCGGCGTGCGGCTCGGGTGGGTGGGCGCTCGCGCGCGCGCGGCTGAGGTGCGCCGGTACGTCACCCTCGCTGCGAGCGAATCGTGCGCGCGCACCTCGGCCGAGCGGCCTACGCTGGCGTCGACGGCGGCGCGCGCCGGCGTGCTGGCGCCGCCGCCGCCCGCCGCCGCCTTGCAGGCGCCTGCATCGCGCGACACGTGCGGTGTGGTCGACGGCCGTTTGCCCATCCACGGCGACGGCGGCAACGCGTGCGGCAGCGCGGGTCGCCGATGCTCGTCAAAGTGCTCGAGCAGGTCGACGCTTTGCGGCGCCAGGCCGCGGTAGAGCGCGCCGCGGACGTCCAGAGCCGAGCGCACGCGCGCCGGCCCAACGGACGAAGAAGGTCGTCCAAAGATGGGCGGCGGCTTGTGCTCGGCAAGCTCGGCGGCGGCGGCAGCGAGCGGCGACGGTACGCGCTGCGTGTCGCGCAGTGTTGCGCCTGCGCGCCCCAACGGCGGAGGTATGCGCTCCATGCTCACGCGCGGCGCGCTGGCGCTCGCGGCAAGGCTGACGCCGCCCACATTCGCTGCGTACACCGAGTGCCGCGGCGGCGACGAGGGATGCGCGCCTCCACCCGCGGCAAACACGACCTTGTCGAGCGTCAGCCCGAGCAGAGGCCAGTCGCCAAGCCCCGCGCTCACGCCCTCGCGCGCGTAAGCATCGTCCGCGTCCGCTTCCGCGCGCGCCCCGGCCGCGCGCGCCCCGGCGCGCACAGCAAGCGCGGCGCGTGCGTCCTGGCCGTCGAGCCCGATCGGCGTGGCCATTGCGAGCGATGGCGCGCGCGGCCCGCTGACGTGCCCTCGCGCGCCTTCGATGATGAAGCTGTCGTGCAGCAGGTTGACGAGGGCGGGCGGCGGCACGTGCGCCCCGCATGTGAGGCAGCGTAGCGTTGAGCTGTCGCCGTCTGCCCTCGGCGGCGAGCCCACGCGGTCGACGGTGGGACGGGCGCTAATTCCGCATCCAAAAGAGTTGCGCCGTGCGTCTGCCGCGCTTCGAGGGTCGGTGGGCGGCGCGTTGCCTCGGCCAACGCCCGGCGGCGCCGAGCCAAGCCGCTGCGAGAGCGCCGTGGAGCCTTGCCCGAGGAATCTGCGCGCGCGCGGGGGGGGGAGGGGGGTTGGGGGGGGGGGAGCGTGGTTTTACAAAGGCGGGGGAAGGGAACACATACGAGGGGTAAACGGAGAGGGTGCCATGGGGAAGAGGGCGGTGGGCAGACGCGCAAGTGGGGCTGCCGAGCGCGCCGCATGACGTGACGACCGCCCGATGCGGCCGTGTGGCCGCCACGGCCGCTCACCGCTCGCCCGGCGCTGCACCCCGCCCCGCGTCCTGCAAGGTCGCGCGCGGGCAGGCGCGCGCCGCGCCGCGCGCGCCTGTGCAGGTGGAAGGCGACGGCCTGCAGCTTGAGCTGCGCGTCGGCTGCACCACGCGCAGCCGCGCCCCGCTCGGCGAGCGCGTCGACCAACGCGTTGCGCACCGCGGCGAGCTTTGTTGCCTGTGCGCGCACGATCGCCTGCAAGTGCACGATTCGGTTGAGGTCGGCGGGCGCGTGTCGCCGTCTGATCGCGCGCTCGACGCGCGAGATGAGCGCCGCGCTGCTCGGAGCGACTAGCCCTGTCCACGTGTGCGGCAAGATGACCTTACCGAGATCGTCGCGCTCGAATGGGGAAGGCTCCGCACCCGCGCCCGCGCCCGCGCCCATCGGCGCGCCCAGTGCCCCCGAAGCCCTCCCATCGCCCAGTGCAAACTTCGCCGCGTCATCGCCATCGCTCTCGGCGAGCCCGAGCTCCTTCCCAGCCGCTTCCTGGTCGGCAGTACCCGACACGTTGCCGGCGGCGGTGGCCCCGGCGTGTTCGGCACCGCTCGGGAGCTGCAGCTGCGGCTGCGTCAGCTCCGGCCCCGCGCCCACGGCCGTCGGCTCGCACCTTTTTTCAACCAGCGCGGTCAGCTGCAGCGCAAGCTCGCCATTGCGCGTCGCGGCCTGGCGCGCGCGCTCGACCTCGGCCCCAAGGACCTGCGTCACGCAGTGGCGATGGGGTGAAAAAGACGCGCGTGAGGTGGAGGGGGGAGGGTGCGTGTGTGTGGAAATTGCACGCGCACGCCAGAGGCACGGCGATGCAACGCGCGCATCTCGCACGCGCCGCGCGCGCCATGGCGCGCAGCGCTGCAGCGCACCCTCTCGACGTGCTCGGCCCGGCTGCGTGTCTCCTCGAGCTCAGAAGCCGCCATGCTGCGAAACGTGTCGAGCTCGTTGGCGAGGCGCTCGCTCGCGTCGGCCTTCTCCGTGCGCAACGCGACGAGCTCCGCCTCGAGCTCGGCACGCACGCCCGTCGCGCCGCGCAGCCAACCATCCTCGGCGCGCGAGAGCGCGCCGCGCGCGAGCTCGAGCTCGAACGCGCTCTCCGTGTCAGCGTCGGACAGCGCCGCAACGAGCACGGCCTCGCGCGCGCGCGCGTGCGCAAGCTCTAGCGCAGCCGTGCTCGCCGAGCGCTCGGCGTCGTCCACGCGCGCGTTGAGCACGGAAAAGGTCACCGCCCGCTCAGCGGCGTCTGCGTCGTGCTCGGCGAGGCGCGCGCGCACGCCGTCGAGATGAATTGTCAGGTCCGCCGCGCGGTCCGTCTCGAGGTCGAGGGCGCGCTGCAGAGTGGCGCGCTCGCGCGCCTCGCGCTCGGACGCGTTGCGCCTTCCCGCGTCAAGGTCGGCCTCCTTGCGCCGCCTCTCCGCCTCCTGCTGCCGCACCTTGTCGCGCAGCTTGCCGATCTCTACAGCCTGCTTGGCCGCGCGCGCGACGCCCTCCTGCCGCACCGCGTCCGTGTTCGCCTTCTCCGCGTCGACGAGCGCGAGCGCCGCAGCCACGCGCGCATCCGCGCCCTCCACGCGCTCGCGCAGCTCGGCCGCACGCGCGCGCATCCGCGCCTCGGCCTTGCGCACGGCCTCGCGCCCGGCCGCCTCGAGCGCAAGCATGCGCGTTTCAAACTCGGCGGTTGTCGCCGCGGACAAGTGCTCTGTGCGCTGCACCGCGCTCGACGATGCGGCCATAAACTCGTCGAGGCGCGCGCGTAAGTGCGCCGTTTCCGCCGCGCCGCGCTGCGCCGCGAGCGCCGCACTCGCGGCCTCGCGCGCGAGCTCGTCGCGCGCCGCGGCGGCGTCGGCGCGGCATGCGTCGCGCTCGGCGTTCGCGCGCTCAAGCTCAGCGTGCGTCGATTTGAGGCGCTCACTCAGCGCGCGCGTGTGCACTTCGCTCCGCCGCTGCTGCGCGACCAGTCGCCGCTCCGCGTCGACGCCCGCGCCCGCGCCCACGCCCGCCGAGCCGCCGACCGGGCCGCCCGCGCGCACGTCGCGCGAGCGGCTGCCGGGCGATGACGCGGCGGGCGAGAGCGCGGGCGCGCCGATCGAAGCGACAGCCTGCGCGCGGCGGCGGTGCACGCGCGCGCGCGGGTGGCGCGGGTGGGAGACGCGCTGAGCCGGCGTGTGGCGCACGCGCGCGCGTCGGCCGCTCTTCGCGGCGCGCACGGCAGCGTCGAGCGCGCCCTCCGTAAAGTCGAAGCCGAGGTCGCGCGCCTGCTGCTCGGAGAGGACGTGGAGCTCTTTGGCGAGCCCGCGCGCCGCGTCGACCACCGCTTGCTGGCATGCCTCCCAGTCGCGCTGCGCGCCGACAAACGCGTCCATCGTGCGCGAGAAGGCCGAGTAAACGCGCGGAAGGAGCCGCGCCTGCACGAGAGCATTGAGCGGCTCGTGCTCGGCGCGGAGGTGCGGATGGAGCTCGGCGGCGACGGCGGGCTGCGAAAAGAATGTCTCAAGCTGCGCGCCCTCCATTTCCTCCTGCAGCTCGAGCAGCCGCGCGCCGAGCAGGCGTGAGAGCTCAGCGCTCAGCGCCGCGACCGCGCGCGCCGTCGCGTCGACGCGCGAGACGAGCGCGTCCTCGCCTTCGACGGGGAGGAGGGCGGCGATGCGCCGACGCTCGGTTGCCATTGCCGCGAGCAGCGCGTCGAGCCGTCGGCGCGACGCCTCGAGCAGCGACTCGCCCGCCGGGTCGTCGGCCGGCCCCTCCTCGAGTGTGGAGGCTTGCTCCATGCTGTAGAGTATGGTGTAACCGTCATGAGGAAACCATCCATTGGACCCCCATTGGGGTAAGTGGTTCCTAACTCATACAGGTTCCCTCCACCAAAATCGGCGGGACGGAGATGGCCATCCGCCGGTCGCTCGCGCTTCTCATCTTGGCGTTGGCCACAGTGGGCGTGGCGGCGGCGGGCGAGGCATGCGACCCGACGTGGACGGTGGAGAACTACTTGGACAATGCCTCCTTTGCGCTTGACGAGGTGCCCTTCTCCGCGTACGGCTTTGACGGCGCTGTGACCAACGTGCAGTGCACGTCGATGCGCGTCGGCGCGCTGCGCAGCGCGGCGCTGCAGCCGAGCGCAGTGGGCGTGGCGGTGCACCTGAGCGGCGTTGGTGTCGTGTGCAGTGGCCAGTATTCCTTCGCGCAGGCCCTGTTGGGCTGGCCGTACGGGAGCGGCGACGTGGCGATCGAATCGGCCGGATCAGACCTTGCGCTCGTCGTGCAGGCGCGCGCGGACGGCGCAAGTGGCCTGCCGACCGACGTGGTGCTGGCGACGTGCGCACCGACGGTGGTTCTGACCTCGCTCAATTTCTCCGGTGGCCTCTCCGCCAACGTTCTCGGCGTCCTGTCCGGCGTGATCCGGCCGGCGCTGCAGGCGATGATTGGGCCAGAGCTGTGCGCGTACGGCGAGCGGCAGCTCGCGAGCTTCGATCCGCCGCAGCTGCTCGCCGCCGCCTCGTTGGTGCTCGCGCCCTATCTCGCGCCCCTCGAGCCTCCCGCGCCACCCGAGCCCGACCCCACCGCCTATGCGTGGGGTGACGTCGCCCTCGGCCATGCGGCGGCGGCCCTCAACGCCGCGCTCGCTGACCGAGCGGCGATGGACCTGCCCGCGACGATGCGCGCGCTCGCCGGCGCGCTCGGCGCACGCGCGGACGGGCAGCTCGGCCTCGGCGTCGCCGCTCATCTCGACATCGCCGTGCCCGGCGCTGACGGCGCTCTCATGCGCGTGCGCAACACGAGTCTTGGTGGCCTCGAGTCGATCTCGCGCATGCAGCTCGCGCGCCCGGCCGGCTCGCCGCCGGCGGACGGCGTCTCGCTCGATCCCGAGGCGGTGGCTGCGGCGAACCGGACGGGGCTGGTGCTCGAGCTCGCCTTTGACCGGCTCGTGCTCAGCGCCGACCTTATCGCGCAGCTCGACGCGCAGCAGCTGTGCGGGACGGGCACCGCAACCGTTACGGGTAGCTCCATCACGATCTCAGCGGTCGCGCAAGTTCCACTGCTGCCAAGCGCGCTCGACTCGGTCGACGCGAACGAGCTGATCGCCGCGCCCGCCGATGCGCTGCCGCGCGCGCTCTCGTGCCTCCTCGCGTCCGTCGACGCCGACGCCCTCGCGCTCGTACGTGTGCGCGTGAGCGTCGGCGGCCTCGCCCTCGGCCTCACAGGCCGCTCGCCCGTCGGCCTCTGGCCGCAGCTCGTCGACGCGGCGAGCGCGGTGTCGCAGGCGATCGCGGCGCAATTTGGGCGCGTGCTGCTCCAGGCTGCCGAGGGCGCGATCGCCGGCCCTGTGAGCGCGCTGCTGCGCGAGGAGCTTGCGAGCATGCTCGCAGCCGCGCGCGGCTCGGAGGCGTGCTTGCCCGACGGCTCCCGCATCCGTGCGGCGCCGTGGCCCGAGCCGCCCACGGGCGCGGTCGACTGGGGCGCGAGCGATGGCGTGCGGATAGTAAGCCGAGCGTTCAACGCGCTCGTCGCGCACGGCGCCGACGGCAGCGCGCCGCTCGTCGAGCCGAGCAAGCTCGCGCGCGCGCTGAGCGGCGGGGCGGGCGCGCTCGAGGTCATGCCGAGGTATATCGCGCCCATCCGGACCAACTTGACGTTGGGCGACCTCGCGACGCTCGAGTTTGGGCTCTCCGAGCTCGAGATCACCGGCCTCGACACCGTCACGCTGCTCGACGTGGTGCCCGCGGCCGCGTCGGGCTCCGAGCTTGCCGAGCGCGACGACGCGCCCGTCCTTGGCGGCAACGCAACCGACGAGGCGACGGCCTTCGTCTTGCGCGCCGGCTTGGAGCAGCTGTCCATCACGATCAAGCTGAGCCTCTCCGCCTTCGCGTCCACGCTGCTTGCCGGCCTCTTCGCCGCTGACTCGACGGAGTGGCTATTGATTGACGACGGAGAGATCGTCGTCACGCTGCGCGACGTGCGCGCGAGCGCGCTCGTGCGCCTGCCCGTGCGCGAGCGCGCAGTGCGCAACCTGACGCTCGGCGACGCGCTCTCGGCGACGGGCGTTGAGTGCATGCTCGGAGCGCTCGACTCGGCGCACGTCCGGCTGCTCGAGGCGCACGCCAGCTTCACGCGGCTCGGCGCCATCGCGCTCGGCATGCGCCGACGGCCGCTCTGGCGCGCGATTGCGCCCGCGATTAACCGGTGGCTTGGCGCGCTCATCGACGCGGCCGAGCCATCTTTGCGCGGGCTGCTTGATGCGGCGGTGATGGGTCCGGTGCGAGCGCTGCTCGACGGCGCGCTGCGTAACGTCACCGCTGCGCTCGAGGACGGCGCGCGCTGCGATGCGCGTGCGCTGCCCGGCGCGGCGCGCGGCGCGGACGGTGCGCCTCCGCCCTCCGTGCCGGGCGCGCTGTCTCTCGCGCCCTTTGTCGGCATCGCGGCGGACTTTCTTGCCGGGTTTGGCGCCGAGTTGCCCGCGCTCGCGAACGAGATGGCGCTCGCGCTCACGGGCGGCGACGGCGCGCTCGAGAGCGCGCTGCCCGCCTCTTCGCTCGTCTCAAACGTTGAGCTCCCCGCCTGCTTGGGCACACTCAACGTGAGCGTGCGCGCGTACGCGCTGCGCGGCCTCGACTCCGTCGAGCAGCTCGCGCTCTCGGCCGTGCCCGCGCAGAACCAGAGCGCGCGCGTCGAGGTCGCGCTTGCAGCGTTGAGCGCGTCGGTGGACGTGCTCATCGCCGTCGGGCCGCCCGCCGCGCATAGTGGCGGCAGCTCGGACAGCGCGGGCGCGGAGCCGGCGCGCGCGTGCGTGCGCGACGGCACGAGCGGCAGGCGCGCGCTCCTCGCCAGCGTGGGCGTGGAGAGCGAGGACGACGCGCCGTTTGAACTCGCGCTCAGGCTAGCGGCCACACTTGGCGCGCCGGCGCTCGACGCAACCGTGCTCGTGCAGATCGCCGACGACTCCGGTGCGAACGGCACGCGCGCGGACGGCGTGCGCGCGTCGCAGGCGAGCGGCGGAGGCCAGGCCAGCACGGACTCGGGCGCTGGAGCGGGCCTGGGATGGACCCTCGGCGACCTGCTCGACTTCGGCTGCTCCGCGCCCGCGCCGCCTTCCGCACGCCAGAACGCCAGCGCGGACGCAGCGCGCGAGCACAACTCGACCGACGACGAACTTCACGATGGCGGCGAGCGGCAGGAGCCGCCGTTACCTCTGCGCGTGCAGCTGACCGCGCTCCGGTTGTCAGGCACCGTCAACGAGCTGCGCGCGTTCAGTCTTGCGCCGTCCGGCGCAGCGGCGCGCGGCGGCAGCTCATCGTCGTCGCACGACGAGACAGCAGGCGCGCGCGAGGGCCACGCGCAGCAGCTGCTCGACGAAGCGCTCCGCGCGCTCGTCGACGGCTACGGCGCGCAGCTGCTGCCCGCGGCGGGTGCGGCGGTGCTCGCGCTCGACGCACGCGCCGGCCTGCTCGACCGCGCGATCGGTGCCGTGCTGCGGGGCGGCACGACCAACGCGGGCGACGACGATGGCGATGGCGGCGGCGGCGACGACGGCAACGGCAGCGGCAGCGGCAATGGCAGCGGCAGCGGCGAGTCCGCGACGGGCGGCGACGGCGACGTGGAGCGCGCGTGCGCGCCTCCGCCGTTTGTGACGAAGGAAGGCCTCATTCGCTGGGCAGCGTACCCACCGCTCCGCTTGCTCAATTATGCGATGCACGACGTGCTTGGCGTCGGTGGTGCCAACGCGCTCGTGCGCGCGCTGAGCCGCATGCAGTCAGCCGTCGTGGGCGAGCTGAGCGTGAAAGGCACCGTGCTCGACGCGCACGCAGACCTTGGCGACAAACTCGGCGTCGCGCACGTGCGCGTGCGTGACCCGCAGCTGAGCCATGTCGACACGCTCGCGCAGCTCGAGCTGCTCGTACCCACGAGCGATGGAGACGCCGCTCGCGGCGGCGGCGGCGGCGACGGCCGGCGCGCTCGGCGGCTTGCCGCGCGCGGCGTGGCGCGGCGCGGCTCGCGGCGGTTGGACGGCGCGGACGGCGCGTCGGCAACGGCGCTGCAGAGCTCGATCGCGATCGGCGGCGAGCGAGAGGCGGCGCTCCGCCCGTCCGCGCACATGCGCGCCGCGCTCGACGGTCGCGCCGCCTCTTTCCAAATTGGGCTGCGCCTCGCGCTCGCGATCACTCGGCTGAGCGGCGCCATCGCCCTCGATGCACGCGTCGACTCGAGCCGGCTGCACGCGCTGCGCATTGGCTCGCTGCTCGACGGCACGGGCTGGACGTGCCTCGGCGCATCGATCGCCGACGGCGGCCTCCGCGTCTCCGCCGCAAGCGCGAGCGTCGGCTTGCTCCGTCCGTCCGCATCCGAGCTGAGCGCCGTCGGCTCGGCTTCAACCGACGGCGGCGAGTCGCTCTCGCTCGAGCCGATCGAGCGCGCGCTCGCGGAGGTTGGCGACGGGCTCACGCCGCTCGTCAACGATGCGCTCGATTACGCGCTGCCCGACATCGCCGTGCCGATGCTCAACGATGTGCTCGACGACGCCGTGCGCGGCTGGCGCGCGTCCTGCGAGTCCGGCAGCGCACCGGAGCCGCTGCCGGCGCAGGACGCGCAGCTCGATGGCGGCGGGATGGAGCGCGTGACGCTGATCGCAATGATCGCGCTCGGCGCGCTCTTGGGCCTCTGCTGCGTCGCCTACGCCGTGTGGTGGGTGCGCTGGCGCCGGCGTACGCGCGCGGGCAATGGCGGCCGAGGCGGCGACGGTTCGGCCAAGCGCGCGGCGGCCGCGTCGCCGGCGCGCGGGCGCGAGGGCGATGCCGCGCTCGCGCCCGCTGCGCAGTGCGGAGCTGTCGTCGCCGCCGACGTGACGATTCAAATTGAGATGGGCGACGTGCGCGTGCCACCGACGAGGCGGCAGCGCGCGTCGCGCGCGTGCGCACGCGCGCTCGCGACGAGCCTCGCGGCCGACGCGCGGCCCGCGGTCGCGTGCGCGGTCACGGCGGGCATTTTCGCGGTCGTGGGGCTCTTCGCGTGGACGAACACGCAGGTGAACGCCGAGCTCGTGCTGCTCGTCGAGTCGCCCATTGGCCTGCAGCTCAGCCCGCCGCCGCTCTACCAGGTGTCGCTCGGCAACATTTTGGACGACATTTCGCGGAAAGGTCCGACGCCCGTGTCGGTCGTCGTCGTGCTGCTCTCCGGCGTGTGGCCGTTCGTCAAGCAGGGCGGGATCCTCGCGTGCTGGCTCGCACCCGCGTCGGTGCTCCCGCCCGCCCACCGCGGCGCCATGCTGCACGCGCTGCACGCGCACGGCAAGTGGAGCCTGGTGGACGTCGCGATCTTGCAGGTCGCAATGGTTGCCTTCAACCTGAGGCTCGCGCTACCTGCAGAGTGGCTCGGAGGGGGCAGCTCGCTGCTCACCGTCTCGGCGTACGTGCTACCCGCGGCGGGGCTGTACGGCCTGCTCTTCGGCACGCTCGCTTCCATCATCCTCTCGCACCTCGTCCTTGCGCACCACGTGGCAGACCGTGACCGTGCGCGCGATGCGGCGCGCGCGCTCGACGACGGAGGCGAGGGCGGCGCGCCCGACGGCGCCGCCAAGGAAGAGAGCGGCGTTGGCGGGTGCGCGGCCGCAGGCGGCAACGCCGGAGGCGGCACGAGCGCACCACTCCCTGCGCGCTCGGCGAGCGCTGCAGACGACCGATGCGGCCGCAGCGATGGCGGCGCAATCGACGACGAGGGCGCGCGCCGGCGCGGCGGTGGGAGCGGCGGTGGGAGCGGCGGTGGGAGCGGCGGTGGGAGCGGCGGTGGGAGCGGCGGTGGGAGCGGCGGTGGGAGCGGCGGTGCGGATGCCAGCGCACGCGGCGGAGCGAGCGAGCTGGCGCCGCCAATTGCGCAGCTCTGGGCTTGGCTTGGCCTCGACGCACCGTTGAGGCTGCCAAGACCGGGCGGCAGCACTGGTGGGACAGCGGCGGGAGCCGCGGCGACATCGACGCTGACAACGAGAGCCGCAACGGCGAGGGCCGAGAGCGCGCTGGCCACCACAGGCGACGCAACGGACCGGTCGGAGCGGCCGCCGCCACCACCGCCGCCGCGCAACGCGCAGGCCGCTGCCGCTACGCAAGCGCCCACCGTCGCGCCAGCTCCGCGCCCCTTCGCACGCGCAACCGCCAGCTCCGCAACCGCCAGCTCCGCAACCGCCAGCTCCGCAACCGCCAGCTCCGCAACCGCCAGCTCCGCAACCGCCAGCTCCGCAACCGCCAGCTCCGCAGCCGCCATGCGCAGTGCGCCGGTCGACGATGGCACGCAATCCGCCGAGGCGAGCGCCGCGCAGCGTCGGGCGCCGCCTTCGCCGCTGCTCGCGCCCATCACGCTCGCGGCTGGCTATGGCAGCGCGCCCCCATCGGCACCTCCATCGCCGCCGGCGCCTCGCTGCGCGACTGCGGGCGTGACCGCCGCCGCCGAGGCGGACGACCTCTACGTCGAGCAGATCGGCGCGGCGGCGGGGGACTGGCAGCCGACGCGGCGGAGGCGGCGCCCGCGCGGGCTGCTTGCGCGCGTGCGCGCGCAGCGCGCGCGCGCCAACGCCGCGCGCGCCAGCGTCGACGGCGCCGACGACGGTCATGCGCGCGAACCGCTCTTCCGGTCGGCAACGGTCGGCTCTCGCGCGGAGCGCTTGAAGCTCGCAATTGCCCTCGTCGCGCTGCCCGCAGCGCTCGCGCTTGGCGTATGGGGCTCGGTCATCGAATCGTTTCGCTTTGAGATCTCGGGGCTTGCAGGGCTGCTCATCTCGGCCAGCGGCGAGCCCGGTGCGCGCAGCTTCTCGCTGCTCGACCTGGGCTTTGCGCTGCTTGGCGCGACTGCGCCCGCCGGCCGCGCGGCGAGCGAATTGCTCGTCGTCGAGTTCGTCGCCCTCCACTTCGCGATGCCCATCTGCTTGCCGCCATTGCTCGCGCTGCTCTGGGCAGCGCCGCTCTCACTGCGTGCGCAGCAGCATGGCTTCCTTGGCGCGCACCTGCTCAACGCCGTCTGCGGCATCGACATCTTGGTGCTCGCCCTCGCAGTCGGCCTCTCCGAGCTCGAGCGCCTCGGGCAGTTCCTCCTCAAAGGGCGGTGCGACGAGCTCAACCGTGCGCTCGAGCTGTACGCGCTTGAGCTGCTCGACGGCGACGCGCGCTGCTTCTCCGTCACGGCGCGGCTCGAGCGCGGCTACTGGGCGCTCCTCGCGGCCGCTATCGTCTCCTTGATAGCCACCCGCCTCATCCTGCGTAGGTGCGAGCTCGCGCTCGAAAACCGGCGCGCGCGCGCGCGCGCGCACCTGCGGCACGCCGAGTGTGCGCCAGCGGCCAGCGACGGAAAGTGGCCGGATGCGAGCGATGCGCGCGCGGCAGCCGCGCCGGCGGCCGCTGAGGCGTGCGGCGCGGCGGAGCCGGCGGACGAGGCCGTGGCGGGCGGCGCGGCGCGGGCAGGCGGCGCAGCCGCTCATGGGAGTGGAGCACCCCCGCCGCCGCTGGGAATCGGCGGGCTGCTCGCCACGGGCACGGCGCTCGCGTTGGCGCAGTGGGCGGCGTGGACAGCGACGTATGCGGACGCACAGGCGCGCGCGCGCCCGCGCGCAACGGAGCGCGACGCGTCAGCGGCCGGCACGGGCGCGCCGGCAGGCGCAGACGTTTTCGAGCAACCTCCGCGTGTCAGCTCGATGCGCTCGGTCCGCTGGTCGGACGAGCTACCCGGTGGCGCGTTGCACGCCTGCGCGAGCGCCGACTTGGCGGCCGCGACGACCGGCGCGCGTGGCGCAACGGCACCGGTAGCGGCTGGTCCGTCGGCGGGCACTACGGATGACCCCTCATGCTCGTCGGCGATGGCGACAACACGCGTGGCCGGAGCGGCGTGACGCGCGAAGGAGACCAAAGTTGCGTGGTCATGGGCATTGGTAGGCCAGCGTGTGACGCAGTCTCCGCAACCACACGCCCTTCGTACTCCAGTGGCTAGAGACTCCGTGAGGCTGACGCACGCGCTCGACCGCCCACCGCAGCTCAAAGCTGGGGCGCCAAGTCAGCTCGCGCGCGGCAACGGCGGGCTGGCACGTGCGCCATTGTCCCGCACCAAGGAGCCGCGCGCCGTTCCACGAGCGGCGCTCGTGTGTGCGCGCGCGCGCGCGCGCGCGTCGGCTTGCGCTGGCGCTCATCCGTAGCCCTTGTCGGGCGCGCCCTTGCCCGCGGCAAAGTCAGCCTCGAGGTGGCTGTACGGCGTCTTCTCGAGTTCGCGGCTCCGCTTCTTGAACGCCTTTGTCCGCTTGTGCGCGTCAAGCGCCTCTTGCGAGATGAAGTGCCGGTCGGTCTCGGCGCAGTAGTGCTGGCCGAGGCCGGGTAGGTCGGGGTCGATCGTGCGCGCGCGCTTGCGCGATGGGTCGGCGCTCTGCTGCGCGAGCTCCTCGTGGATCTGGTCGACATCCTTGACGTAGTGCCGCGTCTTGTTGTCCCGGTGCACCTTCTTCGAGCACTTCTTCTTCTTCGGGCCCGCTTGCCCCGCCATGGCGGCCACGCGGACGGCACGATTTCTCCAACGGGGGTCCTTCGGCTGTTACACCCGCCATCGTGACTCCCGTCCCGCGCGAGGCCGATGCTCACCGTCCAGCCGCGCAGCGAGGCGGTGGCGCGCGAGAGCGCGCGGCGGAGAGCGGCCGATCCGGCCGCCGAGATGGCCGCAAGTGACAACCGGAAGCACCGCAAGGAGCTCACCGAGCTGTTACTCACCGGTCGCGGCATCGAAAAGCTCGACGGCGCGGAGATGGGCACGTTCCCAAACCTCGCTGTGCTCTGGCTGAGCGACAACAAGCTGAGCAAGCTAAAGGGGCTGGACGGGAACCCGCGGCTCACGGCCCTCTACCTCGATAACAACCGTATTGCCTCGCTCGCCGCGCCGTCCTGCTCCCTCCCGCACCTGCGCTCTCTCGAGACGCTTCTGCTCCACAACAATGCGATCAACGACCTCGACCGCACGCTTGGTGCCCTTGAGCGGCTATCGCGACTGCGCATCCTCAACCTGTTTGGCAACCCCGTGGCCGAAGAGACTAATTACCGCCCGATCACCGTCCATCGCCTCCGCGCCCTCGAGATTCTCGACCGGCACGCAGTCGCACCCACCGAGCGCACGGCCGCCGCTAAGCTCTTTGACACCGCGCGCATCGTGCGCAAGATGGCTTTCGGCCAGCGCATCGAACCGTGGGGTCGGCCCGTGCCGCAGGCTTTGCACTCATTCTCCGTCACCGAGCGCTGGATCATCGACGAGAACGTGCGCGTCCGTGCACGCCGGCGCGCGCGCGCCGCGCGGGAGGAGCACGAATCGCTCAATGGGGCGAGTCTGCCAACTTTTCAATATGCCTACACGACCTCAGGCGCGGCGCCAGCACCGGCGCACGGCGGTGGCGGCGCGCATTTGGCGCGGCCTACGACCGCCTTGCCAAACGCCGCGGCCGCCGCCACCGCAGCGCACGCCGGCGCGCGTAGTTCACCCGCGCAGCCGCCGGCATCGACGCCCGGCCTGCCGCCGCTGGCGCGCGCGGCGACGGTTGCGACGATCCGCGCGGCGCCCAAGGGGCACACGCCGTGCGTGCTCGCGACATTCGGGCAGATGCGCGCCGAGCCCGCGCTCGCCGAGCTCGCCGCCGCGGCGGGCGCGTCGCACGTCTTCCTCTCGTGTTCACTGTGGGGAATCCCCACTGAACCACTCCGCACGCAGCCCGCGGAGCTGCGCGCGCTCGCCGCCGGCGACGTCGACTGGCGCTTCGCGCAGGTCGCGACGGCGGGGCGCGAGGCGGAGGCGTACGCCGTGCTGCTGCAGAAGCGCTTCGTGCGCAGGCCGACGGGTCGCGAGTACCGCGCGCGCCTCGACCTGTTCGCGCTCGACCAGCACGGCGTTGACTCAAAGCACGCGCTCGCCACCGGCTCTGTGGACCTGGCCGAGGTGCGCGCGCGGAGGCGAATGGCGGTGGCGTGTGCTGGCGCCGCGCGGCGGCACGCCGTGCGCGTGCTATGCCCGCCCGCGCGCGTGCGTGCATAGCGCCGCCTGCGACCGCCCCTGGCCCCTCGCCCCTGGCCCCTGACCCCTGGCCCTCCCCTCCCCCTATTTTGAACGTGCGCAGCTGCTCAGTGGCGAGCGCGTGGACGGCCGCCTTGCGAAGCAGGTCGAGCTGCACGCGCTCGCGGCTGTCCCGCGCGGCCGCCGGCGCAGCTCTGCTGCGTCTACTCATAACGATGGCGTCGTTCGCTCCTCGCGTGCGCTCGCGGTCGTGCACGTGGCCTTCGAGGTCGCGTGGTCGCCCTTCACGACGATACCGCATCGACCGTCGCTGCGCCATGCCGCCGCGCGGGCCGGCGGCGAGAGGGCGCGACTTGCGGTGCAGATCACGGGCGACCTAAGTCGCGACCTTCTTGCCTTCCTCACTTCGATGGAGGCGACGGGGGAGGGGCCGGGGGAGGGGTCGGGAAATGGGCCAGGGGGGGCAGAGGGCGAGGCAGGGCTACGCGCGGGTGGTGGCAAAGGCGGCGGCGGGGACGAGGGCGAAAGCGCCGATGCGAGCGGGAGCGGGAGCGGACGCGGCGGCGGCGTGTCGCGCGACATGGCGGGTGCAGCGCTCGAGGCAGTCGGATGCAGGGCTGCGCCTGACGACGTGCGCGCGCTCATTGAGGGCCTCCCCGCCTTCCTTCCCGCCAAGCAGCTTGCCGCTGCGCTCTCAGAGCGGCGCGAACAGCTGTACGCCACAGCGCAGCGCTCTGTGGCCCAGCGCATGGCCTCCGCAAGGTGCGCGCGAATGCATTCGCTCGCAAAGCGCTGCGTGCGCACACGTGCCCACCCCTTGCAGCTCGCCTTTTCGCCAACATATCAACTCACCGCGCTGCTGCTGCTGCTGCTCCCCTTGTCCCCCCCCCCCCCCCCCCAACCCCACCCCACCCCTTCCCCGCAGTGGAGTGCACAGCGTCGACGAGCCGATCGATGCCGAGACGGTGCAGGCCACACTGCGCGCGCTCCGCCTTCAGCAGGACGTTGAACCGCCTCCACCAGCTCCGCCCTCGCGCATTCGGCAGCGCACGGCGACGAGCCACGACATGCTTCCCGCGACCTCGCTCAAGACGGCCGCAGACATTGAGCGCGCGCGCGGCGGCCTTTTGCCGCTGGGCAACCTGCCGCACGGCGAGGTGGAGCTCAACGAGGCGCGGTACCTCACGCACGAGCTGCACAAGCTGAGGGGCATCCTTGCCGAGGCCAAACCGACCATTCTGCGCATGGCCTCTGGTTGACGAAATCCGCTCCCTCTCCTCTCTTTTCATCCTGATCCGCGCTGCACGCTGTCCCCGCGCACGCAGCGCCAGCTCGCTCGAAGTAGCGACAGGTTAGCCCCGGGCGCAATCTTGCGCACGAAGAGGCAACCCTCCGCCCTCGCGCGCTCGAGCAGCTCGGCAGAGACGGTGTGCAGCCGCAGCGGCGCGCGCCCGTTACCAACCACGCCCCACTCGACGTAGGTGAGGCGGCGATTGAGCGCGACGAGGTCGAGGCAGGCGGCAGCATCCATGTCTGCGGGCGCGCGCCCTCTCCGTCGCAGTTCGTGCGCCGCGACGCTGACGAAGTAATGCTCGTCGGGCGCGAAGAGCCCGTCTGCCTCCCATAGCGCCGTGTGGTCCGCGCCCGGCTCGACAAACAGCGCGGCGAGCTCGCGGCTGAAGGCGGTCCACTGCTGCTGCTTCCGCAGTTCAGCGGGCGTGCGCACGAGCGGCTGCAGCGCGGCGCTCCAACGCACGAACTCGCGCGTCGGCCCCTTCTGGTGGATCATCCACGCCGGCGTCGGCGCGTGCGACAGCCAGCCGCGCGCATCGGCGAGGAGCTCGACGCGCACGCGTGCAAAAGGGTACAGAGGCACGCAGCTTTCAGACAGGAGCACGAATCGCACGTTCTCCTCGTCCGTCAGCGCTGCGCGCAGCAGCGCGAGTGTCGCGCGCACGAGCGAGGCGGTGCCCCACTCGGTCGGCACGTGCTCGCGGATGCGCGCGCGCGAGAGGAGCGACGAGGGTGGCGGCGGCGTCTTGGTGTGCGCGTAGAGCGAAAAGTGCGCTGACGGCGCGCCGCCCAGAAACTCGGCCCACGTCTCCTCCGCGTTCAGCCCTCCGCGCGTGAGGAACATGAACGCTACCTTCCCCTCGCGCACGGCCGCCATGTCTTGGAGTACGACAGTGCCACAACTTCAGATCAGCGCCGAGCGCGCTGTGCGGACGGCGAGGCGGTGCGCCACGCGCGCACAGAACGGCTGCATCTGCATTCGACCCTGAAAGTCGTTTGAGCCTGCTCAGCCTTACTGCCGAGCAGCTCCTCGCCTCCTCCGCTGTCCTTGCCCTTGGAGGCAAGCGCGCTGCGCGCCGCTCGCGTGCGCGCACGCCGCGACGGTGCGCTGGCCGCTGCGCTCACCAGCCGCCCGGCGCCTGCGTCGGCATCGGCGCGGGCGCGTCCCAGCCGCCCGGCGCGGGCGGCTGGAGCACGGGCGCTGCGGGCGCGTCCCACGAGTCGCCCGCGTCGACGACGGGCACGGGCTGCGCGGGCGGCGCGTTCCAGTTGTCTGCGGCCGGCTGGACGGCCGGGTCGACCCACTGCTCGGCGCCGACGGCGGGCATCACCGTCGCCATCGCGGCCTCGTCCCACTGCTGGACAGGCAGCGGCTCGGCGGCGGCGGCGTCGCGCAGCGCGGCGGCCTCCTTCTCCTCGCGCTCCACCTCCTCCGGGTCGCGGTAGAAGAAGAGGTCGACCATCACCTCCCACTCGACCGAGCGCGAGACGGTCGCGCGCAGCCGCAGCACCTCGCGCGCGAGCATCCAGTACATGAGGCCGATCGACTGCTTGCCCTTGTTGTTCGCAGGGATCGCGAGGTCGACGTGCTTGACGGGCGAGTCCGTGTCGCAGAACGCGATCACCGGGATGTTCATGTAAGCCGCCTGCGCGAGGGGGCGCGTGACGGCACGGCGTGCGGGTGAGCAAGCGGTAGGCTCCAGGGGGGGGGGGGGTAACGGCGAGTGGCGAGGCGCTGTGCGCCCGCGTCGCGGGTGCGGCTTGCAAAGGGGCGGCGTGCCAAGCGCGCACCTCGGCAATCGGCTGGTGGTCCGTGCGCGGGTCGGTGATGATGAGGAGGCGTGGCTCCATGAACTTCTTGGTGATCTGGTTGGTGAACATGCCGGGCGTGTAGCGGCCAGCGATCGGGGTCGCGCCAGTGTACTGCGCGTACTTGAGGATGGAGCGCTGACCGTAGGGGCGCGCCGAGATCACGCACACGTCCGCCGGGTGCTCGATCCCGACGATGATGCGCGCGGCCATCATGAGCTTGTCGTACGTCTTGCCGAGGTTGATGATGTGGATGCCGTCAGCCTTGCGCTTCCACACGTAGCGGTTCATCTGGAAATCGAGGTTCTTGGTGCCGAGGTGCGTCGAGCACGCGAGCATCATCTGGAAATCGCGGTGCTTCTGCTTCTCGGAGATGTACTGCAGGTTCGACATGATGGTACGCGGCGTGCGGCGGGGCAGTCGGCAAAGCGGGAGACGAGCGACGCGCGGGCTGGGAAGGCCGAACTGGACGCCACCGATTACAAGTGGTCTGCGCGGCGCGGCGGCGACAAGGAGAAGGGTCACGCGCCCGGCGTGCGCGCTCCGCCCGGTCAGCGCTTTGCGCCAGCCGGTGACGCGGTGGAGCGCGCGAGCGGCACCGCGCACGATCCTCACCGAGCAGGTCGCTTTCCTGGCGTGAGGGAAAATCGACGTGCCTGCAGTCCGGGCAAAATCAACCGTGCGGTCCGGAAGTACACGAGTCACGCGAGTCGGACAAACTCAGTCAGATTCTGACGGCCGCGAGCGCGCGTGCGAATGCGGAATGACCGGGCGCCCGGACGGCGTGCGACGCCCCAGGTCCGCGCCGCGCGGGCGTGGAGGGTTGGGCCCAAAGCCGTTCCCCCGTCGGAGTCCGGCCCGCGCGCCATGTGCGGGACCGGAGCGGGTCCCGCGGCGCGGTTTGGAGCCGGCTCGTCATCCCACCCGCGGCGGCCGCGGACGCAGGCGTGCGGCGCGCGTCTCGCAGACGCAGGCGTCTAAAGCAGCGCGTCACCCGTGTGCAGCACCTCGGGCGTGATGCCGAGCGCGTGCGCAAAGAGCGCGCGCCCGCTGACCGCGCCACGCCTCTCGATGCTGCGGAAGACAGCCTCGTGCTCATCCGCGTGCGCCGCGCCATCAACGAGGAGCTCGCCGTCGATCACAAACTTGGGGATCGAAGTGATGCCGTACGCGCGCGCGATCAAGAGCGCCTTGTCGATCTCGGCTCGCCCCGCGTCCGAGTCGAGGTAGGCGCGCGCAGCGGCCTCATCGGCACCCGCGTGCTCGGCTGCCGCGGCCGCGAGCATCGCCGCGTCGTTGAGCTTGCGTCCGCGCACAAAGTGCAGCTCGTTGAGCGCATCGTAGAGCCGCTCGGACGCGTCGAGTCCGTGCGTGCGCGACACCCACTGCACGAGCCGGTGCGACTTGAGCGTGTTGGACGCGAGGCGGTCGAGGTCAATTTTCTCGGCGATACCGGCGGCCTGCGCGCGCTCCTTGAGGCGGTGGCGGCGCTTCTGCTCGAGCCAGCCGCGCTCACCGCCCCACTTGCGCACGAGGCGCGCGCGATTCGTCTCGGAAAACGCCTCGTCCTCGGGGAAGTCGGGCTCGAGGAAGAAGGGCACGCGCACGACGGAGAAGCCGAGCGGCCGGCCGGGCACGAGCGGCTCGCGGCGCACGCGCTCCATCGCCGTGCGCAAGTGGCGCTTGCCGATGAAGCCATTGGGTCACATCGTGTCGCTCACCAGCTCGACGATCACGCGAAGGCTGCTCGACGTCGAGAACGCGCGAATTGTCGAGCGGATCGAGCCCATGGCGTGCCGTCGCGCGCGTGCGGCGGTTACACCCGCGATGGCAGCGACCGGGGTGTTCGTCCGGCGCTCCGAGTTTGACGACCACCCGGCAATCCTCGCGCTCATCGGCGACGAGGCGCACATCCTGAACAAGCGCTTTGGCCGCTTCGATGTCACCAACATGATGTGCGCGCGCGCCGCGCCGCCTCGCCGGCGGACGCCGCGCGACCTCACCGCGCGGCGCGCGCTTCACCCGCTCGCCGCGCGGCGCCGCTCCGCCGCCCTGCCGCAGCGAGAATGCGACGCTCGGGATCACGGCGGTGGATGGCGAGGGCAAAGTGCTCGGCTACGCCGCCTTCTTCGACTACCCCGCGCTCACGCCCTCCGTCGACCCCACAACATGGCCCGAATGGCTGGAGGAGACGCACGGCCACCCTGAGTTCACCGTGCGGCGCGGCCGCCGCGCCGCGTGAAGAGCGGCGCGCGCGCGCGCGCGTGGCAGTCGCGCGTGCGATGGTGCGTGCGCGCTCTCACGCGCGCCCAGAGCGTCCGCCGCACGCCGCGCCGGACCCGCCGGACCTGCCGCCCGCTCGCGCGCAGTCTCAAAATTCGCTGTGGCTCGCCTTCTTCATCGCGGACCACCTCTACGAGGCGGAGGTCTCGGAGAACATTCTGCGCACGGCGTTCACGACGCTGCCTGAGATTGACGTCTTCCTCCTTGCACTCCCCGTGGACCAGCGCCTCTTCCCGCCCATGCGCCAGTCCTTTGAGTACGTGCCCCATCTCGACGGCTCGGCCGAGCCACCGTGCAAGGTGCACGCGTGCCCGCGCGGCCTCTACATTCCAAACCTGCTCGTGCGCGCGGCGCGTGTGGAGGACCATGACGACCTTGTGCCCGTCTTCAACCAGCAGTCCGAGGTCCTGCAGGCGCGCTACGGCGAGTTCTTCCTCGCCGAGGTGATCTCAGCGCAGGACGCAAAGTCGCAGGCGCTCGTCGCGGAGGCCGACGGCCACGCGGTCGGCCTGCTCGCGCTCACGTCGGAGATCGACGTGCGCATGCTTGACGACTACTTTGAGCTCGAGCCCTTTGACGGGCTGCTCCGCCCCGACCCGGACGCGCCGGCGCAGCCCGCGCGCGCGCGCGCGCGCGCAGGTGCGAGCGCGCGCGCGCGCGAGGGCGGCGAGGATCTCGGCGAGGCGGGCGACGGCGGTGGCGAAGCCGACGCAGACGACGCGTTCGTATCAATCGACCGCTCCAGCTGGCTGCCCAACGCCTTCGCCATCACGCTCTTCTGCCTCGATGAATCCGCCGAGTCGCGGGCGATCGACCTGCTCCGGCCAGCGTTCGCGCTCTTCCCGGGGCTCGAGTACTGCATCGTGACGCTGCCGCACGTGACGGCCGAGTTTGGGCTGCTCTCGCTCTTCACGATGGTGCACGCGCGCTCGCCCGCCGACGGCGGCGACGGCGGCGACAACCGCGGCGGCGACAACCGCGGCGGCGACGGCGACGATGGCGGGGCGGGGGCGTCGTCGTCCTCGTTCGGGCACGTGCTCTACGTCTTCCATCGTGCGGCGCTCGGCGGGCAGCTAACGGTGCGCGAGGCGCGGTCGGCGGACGTGGCCGGCGCGCGCGCGCTCTGCGAGGGGCTGCACGACTCGGCGGCCATCGTCGAGGCGGTCGAGGCGACGTCTCGGTTGGTGATCGGTGGCGGGTATGGGCGGCCGCCGTCGGTCGCGTTCGTCGTCGAGTGCCAGGCGCAGGTCGTTGGCGTGGCGACGGTGACGGAGCAAGGCGTGGACGTGGAGAGCCTGAAGCGGCACTACTCGCTCGAGGATTACATCCTCTTCTCCGAGCATGACTCGAGCGCGCACGCGCAGCTCGAGCATTTCGTGATCAACCCGGTCTTTCACAGCAGCAGCCGTTTCGTGCTCAAGGAGGTCTTTCGGCGCGCGCGCAAGTCGGTGCTCTACCTGCAGCTGCGGCACGACGCGCCGCTGCCCGATATCGCGGCGCAGTTTGTCGAGGTCCGCCCGCGCCGCCAGATCCAGCTGCCCCAGCACCTCGCGCGCGCGGCGCGCGCGGACGCGCTCGCGCTCGGCGGCTCGGACGGCGCGCCTCCGGACAGCGCGTTGCTCTTCCTCACGCGCAAGCTGATCTCGGAGCCAAAGATCCAGAACAATGTGCGGATCGTGGTGGTGGGTGGGCGCGACACTTCCATCGCCTTTCTCGAGACGCTCCTCGCCGTGCCCTACCTCCATTTCTCCTCCATCACGCTCGTCGCACCGTACGGGCTTCCAGACGGAACGGCTCTGCCCGCGCAGCCGGCGCGCGACGACGGTGGCAAAGGCGTCGGGAGCGGGAGCGCGGCGCTCGGCACGCACGACGAGCCGGCAATCGCACCCGGCGCCTTCTCCGCCGCCTCGCTCTGCTACACTCGCCGCGAGCTCCGCCAGCTCGGCCTCGACGCGCGCGTGACTGTGATCCGAGCGCACCTCGCCGACATCGACCGCTCGCGCAAGCTCGTCGAGCTCGCAGGGCGCGCCGAGCGCGTGCCGTACGACGTGCTGCTGCTCGCGCCGCCGTTGCACGACCAGACCCTCGCCGGCCTCTCTGAGGCCTCGCGCGCCGTCGGCGGCGCCTTCTCCGTGTCGGGGGGGCAGGTGCGTGCGGGCGCGACTGCGCGTGGCGCGCGCGCAGTGGCCGCGCGCATCCCGCGCCGCGGTTGCATGGGCGTTTAACATCTGCACTGTCGCGCGCGCGCGGCGCCATCCACCTCGCTCCCGGCACGCGCGCCGCCAGGTCGAGCGCGACGTCGACCACTTTTTGCGCTCGACCGCCTGGGCGCGCCGCTCGGCCCTGCCCGACTGCGCGGCCTTCGTGTATGGCGCGACGCTCTCTGCGTACTGCTCGCTCAACGCGCTGCTCGAGCGCGGCGTCGACGCGGACAAGCTCTGCATCGTGCTGCCGCCCGGCGCGCCCACGCCCTTCGCCGACCCGCGCGTCGACGCGCGCGTGCGCGAGACGCTCGACCGGCTCGGCATCGCCGTCCTTGAGGATCTGGCGCTGCGCGACGTGCGCGCGGGCATCGACGGCTCCATCTCGTCCGTCGTGCTCGTCGACGCGCACGGCGAGCACGAGCGCGAGCTCCCGTGCGCGCTCCTACTCACCGCGGACGTGCCCGACGTCGACGACGCCATCTTTCGCGCGTGCAATTCGAATTCGCTCGTCTACGATGGCCGCCTGGTCATCGACGCGCGCTTCCGCACGTCGGATCCCTCCATCTACGCGGCGGGGCCGCTCACCAAGTTTGCGAGGCGATACCGTGGCGGGATCAACCTGGAGCACTACGACAAGCGCGATGTCGGCGTCAAGGTCGCGCACTCGCTTCTTCCCCTCCTCGACCCGCTCTCGGCCGGCGCGCTCGGCGCGGCCGGCGGCGCGGCCGGCGGCGGCGCGGCCGGCGCGGCCGGCGACGCGCTGCCCACCTTCTCGCAGCCGCGCGGCGAGGGCGCGATGCTGCCCGGCGGGCTGCTCTACATGCACGTGCAGCGCCCCGCCAAGCCGATCCCATACGACGAGCTGATGCGCTCGGGCAGTGTCGGCCGCGAGCTTACGACCGTCTCAAACGGCGGCTCCGATTACTGCTGCTTCCGGTGCGGCGCATGACTGAGATACTGCGCTCGCGAGGGGGGGAAGGGCGGGGGCAGGGGGGGGGGGGGGGGGGGGGGGGGGGGGGGGGGGAGGCCGTGGGGGTGGGGGGGGTGGCGCCGGATAGGATGCGTGCTCGCCGCGAGGCGTGCCGGGCGCTTTGGCTCGGCTGTGTGGTCGGCGACGTCGCTCGCGCCCTTGCCCGATGTGCGCTCTCCCTTCCGCCTGACCGCCTTCCTCTGCACCAATCCCACTGCCCCCCCCCCCCCCTCCCCGCCACCCCACCTCCCGCCGCCTCCTCTGCCGCGCAGCATCGACAAGTATGAGCTCATCGACGCGATCACCTACCTGGGCGAGTCGCCGCTCGAAGTGTCCAACATGAAGCAGCTGATTGGCATTCCGCAGATGTACTGCAACCGGCTCATCTCGCGCTACAACGAGGTGCGCCGCGTGCGCGTGTAGCGTGCGCATGCGTTGCATGCGCGTGCTTGCGCGGCGCGGTGCCGAAGGCGGGTGGCGGCGAAGGCGGGCGGTGGCCCACACACTGCCCTCCCCTCCCGCCCCCCCCCCCCTCCCCCCCCCCCCCCCCCCCCTTGCGTGTCCAGGGCCTGGTGCCGGACCTGCCGCAGTTCCTACGCGACAGCTGGGCTGTGTGCCTCTTCCACGACAGGTTCGCCGATTTTCGGACGGCGCTCAAGGTGCGCGCGGACATGCCGCCCACCTCCCATTCGCCGCCTGTCCGCCGCCCGGTGCAAGGGGGGGCGCCTGCTCAGCCCCCCGCTCGCGGCGCTCATGCCGCGCTCCGCGCGCCGCCTCTGCGCGCGGCGCTCGCCGCCGCGGCCGCAGGGCGAGCTGCTCGAAGAGGATGCCTTCGCCGCAATCGCCGCCGACCTGCAGGAGCGACTCGAGATGGAGATCGAGCTGCCATCGCGCGAGGAGCTGCGCGCGGCCGTACAGGCGAGCTCGCGCCAACTCGTCGAGAAGCGGCTGGTTGAATACCTGCAGACGAATCAGAACCAGCTGTCAATGTATCTCGTGCCAAGCGCGCCGGTGATGCGCCAGATGGAGGACAAGGACCTGATCAACGGGATGCAAGCGGTCGCCAGCTGATGCGTGACCGCGCTCGCAACATCTCCGCTCCCAGTATGGGGGATCTAGGACAGGACTAGTATGGTTTTGGGAGGTGAACTTTCCGAAAGTCCCCGTCAAACCCACCGAAAGTAGACAGACCCATGGGCCCACAGCCACAGTTGGAGCCGTTCACGCGCAAGGACCACCTGCGCGCGGTGCTCGAGCTGACTCTCGTCGCCTTCCCGTTCCCGAGCGTCTTCGTGGTGGTCGTGGTTGCTCTGACATCCGGCCTGTTTGGCGTGGCCGCCACCGACGAGAGCGGCCTGGTGGGATTCTTCCTCGGCGAGAACTCGACGACGCTCGGTGGCAGGCGCGTGGCGCGCCTCAAGATTGTGGCCGTCGCGAAGCGCGCTCGCGGCGCGCGGCTCGCGTCGCGCATGGGCGAGTACATGATGGGCGGCGGGCACCCGACATTTCGGCCTGAAGACTTGTGCGCTCGGCCGCATGCTTGCGGCCGCGCGCGTTTGCGGACGCGCCCCTCACCCCCTGGCGTGCGGCCGCGCGCGCGCCTGGCCGCGCAGCGACGAGGTGCTCATCGAGGATACAGACTTGTGGAACTCGCCGTCATGGCTCTGGTCCGACCATCTGGACGTGAGGTGGTTCAGCTACTCAGAGCAGCTTCGCCGCTTCGGCCTCCTCGGCTTCCTCAAGATGCACTTCACCTTTGCGCATTCCGTCCCTGGCCACTTTATGAAGGTCTTGTGCCGGTCGCCCGACGAAGTGGCGGCATCGGATGCCGCGCAATACAATCGCGGGCTTGCGGATTTGGCGTTGGCAGGAGTCATGCCCGCTGCGTACTGGGCGGGCCACATGGCGCTCTTTTGCGGCCAGTCCGTCGACCCGGCAAATGTGGGGTTCGCGTTCGCAGCAACGTACGCGCTGCTGGTTGCTCGTTGGGCCGCCGCTCACGTGCTTGCGCCTATGGAAGGTGTCGCGTTCCGCGCGTACGATTCGTGGGTCAACCCGTTTGGTGCATTCGGCTGCTGCCTCTACGCCCTCGTCCTCGGCGTGCCCTTTCTGGGCTGGGCCGGTGGCTTTTACATTCGGGGACCTGGCGTCAATTATGCGCGCCCCGAGGTCGCCCAGCGCCTCGGCATGATGCATCTCGGCCCCAACCTGGTCTCGTTGGCTGGATTTGCAGCTCACACGGCGCTGCGGGTAGCTGCGCCCGACGTCCTGCGCGACTGGCGCTTCCTGGAGGTCCTTGGCCTCGCGTCTTTCTTCTTCACGATCACTGACGTGGCTTCGCCGCTTCTCTCCTTCCCATCTGGCGGGGCGGCCATGCGTCGCTGGCATCCTCTGGCGTGGTTCTGCCCGTTCGCCGCGTGGGTCGCGCTCCTCGTGATCACGCTGCAATTGAGCGATCTGCCATTCGCGCAGCACACGACGTATTGCCGGGCTTCAGCGTCGTAAGCCGCGGCCAGCGCAAATGCCAATGGCATCGCGCGTGCAGTGCACAATATCGTCACCCTGATTTCGGCCCGACGCTGCGTGCACGCTTTCGCTCGCTCCGTTCGTCACGCCTCGGCCCCGCGCCACCTCTTCTGACCCGCTTGAAAGCGTCATTTTCATCCGGGCGTCGGCGCCCGTCGTGCACAGAGATAATCTCCTGGGGAGACAATCTCCCGGGGAGACTATCTCCAGCCGCCATAAGCTGGAGATTATGGCGGCTGGAGATAGTCTCTTCAAGCCAGAGACGAGTGCCAATGGCGCAGCGCGCGCGCGCGAAAAAGGTGCGCGACGCGCGGCAGCGCGCGACGCGCGGCGGCGCGCGGCGCAGCGCGCACGCCGACCGCGCGCACCGTTTTGCGCGCACCGCGCCGCCCGATCGCGCCCTGCGCCGAGCTCACACGCGCCCGCGCGACGCGCGCCGCGCGCCCGCGCGCCGCGCGCCCGCGCGCGCCGCGCCGCACACCCGCGCCGCGCCTCGCGCAGCGTGATGCCGCTCGGATCCATGCTTGGTCGCGCGGCGGCCAGCCTGTTCTACGCGACGGGCGGCCCGCCATCCGCACCGTCATCGCCGCGTTCGCCGCTGGTGTCGCCGCGTCGCTTAACAGCGTCGCCAAGCCCTTGCCGCCGGCGCAGCCGGCGATGACGTCGCCGACGCGGCAGGAGGGCCGCGGCAAGTCGCCGACGCCGACGCGGTCGAGCCCGCCGCTCTTAAGCCGGTCGCCCTGCCGCCGCCTCGCCCGCCGCCGCGGCCACTGCCGCCACTGCCGCCGCGGAGGACTTCGCGGAGATAAAGGACCCGCGCCGCGAGCTCTTTGCGTTCAACGCGGCCTTCGACATGCTCCAGATCCAGGTGCCCTCCGACCTGCCGAGGGGTCCGTAGCCCAAATTTGAGGACGGAAGAGCCGCTTGCAGGCGTGGGCGCTCCGGAACGGCTTCAGGGAGGAAGCGCTACCTCAAGTGCTGGTACGCAAAGGCGGCCCGAGCGGGGCGACGGCACGCGCAACGACGGCCAGGGGCGACCGCTGCGAGAAGTGCAACTTCTTCATCTTCCTCGAGGAATCGCTCCAGGGCTGGGCCATCCTCAACGCCAACTTCACCCATTCCGACCACACACTCTCCGACCCGTTGGGCGAGAAGGCGGCAGACGCGCTCGCGGCCGCACGCAAGGGCAAGATCCCAGGCTTGCTCACAGAGCTCGGCTAGGCGCTGCGACGCGGTGAGCTGTCGGAGTCCGGCATAAACAAGGTGCTGTCGAGCGAGGCCAAGGCCAAGCAGATTCAGAAGATGTGGGCGATATCTTTCCAAGTTTCCCGCCGCCGATCCCTCGGCTTATTTATAAGCCGAGGATTCAAACCGCCCTTTTCTGGAAGGCGTGTACTTTTTGCTTCCGGCGTCCAGGTCGGCGAATTTGCGGATCTGGCGCCCGCGCGCGGACTGGAGATGACGCTCAAACTTTACGCCATCGACGAGGAGGAGCTGCTCGGCTGCGCTGACTCGGACATCGACGAGGACGAGATGGCATTCGCGCAGGCGTTGCTTGAGCTGCCCGCCTACCCGTCCTCCCTGTCCCTGCCGTCCATGGACGACGACTGTGACGTTGACGCTCACCACGGCAGCGCGCCGCCGAGCTACGCCGAGGCGACACGGGCCACCGCTGAGGCGCGGCGTGCGGCGCACGACGCGCCGTCTACCCTCGAAGCAAGCCTCGCGCTCCTCCGCGCGCACACGCCCCACCTCGCAGCTGGCATGGACGACGTGCTGCTCAAGGCGCACGAGGCGACGCGCTCGGCGCTCGCACTACTGCGCGGCGTGCCCGGCCGTATGCCGGCGACGTCGGCGCGTGGCAAGGAGTTTAATAAGGGGCTTCGAGAGACGGCGCGGCGTAAGGTGCGCGCGCTCGATGATCGCCTCCGCCTCTCCACGCGGATGCGAGCAGCCGCCGAGGAGCTGAGCGGCGTCGGCCAATTTCCCGCACACGTCGGCCGGCGGCGTGAGGAGACGGGCCATCTCAAGGCAGACAGGGCGGACATGCCGATGCCCACAGCCGCCATCGCGCTTGGCGACAACTTGATGAGCATGCTCCGCCGCCACTCTGCGCCCGCGTCGCTTGCGCATTGAGTGTCTGACTGTTGCCTCCGCAGCCAAATTCATCTCACCCCGGCCACCTCGACAATGCTTCAGATGTCACACGCCGCGCAGCTCGTACGCGAGCTCGCCGCGCGCGACGCGTTCCTGCGGCAGCAGAGTCGCCAGCAACTGCGCGTGCGACGGCGTTGGCACGCCGCGCTCGCGCCCAAGCCGCACGACAACGCCGCAAAACTCGAGCAGCTCGCTGGGCCTGCCGCCGAGCACGTCGCGCGTGGTCGAGAAGGTGGTGCCCGGCGGCGATCGCGCGCAGATGGCAAGCGCGTCCTCCACCGCACCGTCGGGCATGCGCACGCCACCCGCCGCACCCACGTCGCGCATCTCCTCCATGAGCGCGCGCACGACCGCGGTCGTCTCGGCCGTCGACATGAGCACGTCGACGGGGGCGCGCGCGGCGGCGCTGAATGGGCCCAAGCAGCCGGTGACAAGAAACTTGGTCCACAGCGCCGTGCGCATCGCGTCCGCCGTCTCGATGAGCTCGCATGACACGCGCGCGACGTCGGTCAGCAGCCGGCTCACCGCGCGGAGCGCGTCGAGCTGTGCACAGGTCGGGGCGCACGCGCGGATAGGGCCGACGGCGACGCCGAGCTCGCGCTCGAGGACGACGGTGCCCGAATGGCTGATGTAGACGACTGACCTGGCTATGCCGCCCATCACTCCATCTGCCGAGCCGCCCGACTCCTCGAGGCCTCGGGCGATCACATCGTGCGCGTCGACACCGTTCGCCATCGGCACGACGAGCGCAGAGGGCGAGCGGCGGAGGAGCGCGGCGACCTGCGGCACGCACGCGGCGAGCTGGTGCGTCTTGACCGCGACGAACAGCACGCCCACCCCCGCGTCCACCTCCTCGGCCGCGCCGTGTACGCTCAGCGCGGGCGCGCCGCACGTGCCGATAGTCGAGCCGTCGACCGCGGCTGCGCGCAGGCCGTGCTCTCGGATGGCGGCGAGCGAGGCACCGCGCGCGAGCAGCGACGTGCGCTGTCCCGCAAGCGCGAGGCGCGCCGCGAGCCAGCACCCGATCCCGCCCGCGCCGAGGACAGCGACGTGCATCCGCCCTTGCCCCTGGGCCTCCGCCATTAGTCTTCCAGGGTCGCCCAGGGAAAAAAAAAAGAAAAGAAAAGAAAGGCGACCCTCGGGATGCGAAGTCCGAGCCCAAGGGGCCAGGCGATCGCCGCGATTGCCTGGCGCCCTTGGGCTCGGACTTCGCATCCCGAGCAGTGCTCCCGCTGTCTTTCCGGTTGGCGCGCGCCAAAAAAGCCCGCGCTGCGGGCATGCGACGAGCGGGCGGCACGCGCCTTTCCGCTCAACTCATCTTCCTGTTTCGCGCGCTTTCCCATCCCGCCCACGCCGAGGAAAGCGACGTGAAGCGCGCGGACGCGAGCGTGCGCAAAAAGCTGAGGGCAGAAAAAGAAGCACGAGAAGAGTCCAGCAGCATCGCAGGTGTTTCTGCCAATGTCGCTGCCCGCGAACGGCGCCCCGGCGGCGCGCGCTGCCGCCCGCCGCGTCTCATTTGAGCGTGCCGCCGCCGAGCCCCGTGAGCGACGCCTGCCCCGAGCCGCGCCGGAGCGGCCGCGGCTGCGACTCGTGCGGTGCCCAGCCCACCCAGTAGATCACTTCGAACGTGGCGGGGATGGAGCCCTCGGCGTTGGCGTAGAGCGCCTGATAGGCCGCCGCCGCCGCGAGCATCGCGTCGCGCGGCACGTGCGAGCGCATCGCGCTCGCGCCCGCTTCGCCCATCCGGTCGAGGTGATGCATGAGCACGAAAGGGTCCTCGTAACCGATCGTGATGGTCTCGACGTCGACGGTGGGCAGCGCGAAGCCGGCACCCTGGAGCAGGCTGCCCACGTCCGACACGCGCGTGAGCGGCGAGCAGTGGTTGACAACGCCGCCGCGCCGCTCGAGGTCGGCCGCGACAAATGAGTTGCGCAGCTCGGCGAGCGTCTCGCCGCCGAGCATCGCGCCAAGAAAAAGGCCGTTGGGGCGGAGAGCGGCGCGCGCGTGCGCAAATGCGCCGGGCAGATCATTCGTCCAGTGCAGGCTCAGGTTGCTCAGCACCAGGTCAACGGAACCCGGCTCGACGGGGAGCGCCGCCTCCTCGTCGGCGCAGAGCTGCTCGACCGCAAAGTCAGCAGGCGGCTCAGCAGCGTGGCGCGCGGCGCTCGCCGCGAGCGCGGCCTCGCACGAGTCCACCTCGATCAGCCGCTGCACGCCGCCCCGCCCGCCGAGAGCGCGCCGCACGTGCCCCGCGCCGGAGCCAAGGTCGAGCGCCGTCGGGAAGTCATACTCGAGCGAGATGTCCTCGAGGCGCTCGGTGAGGCGCTCGGCGACCTCAGAGCGCAAGTAATCGTACTCGGCGGCGCCCTCCGCGCGCACCGCCCGCGCGCGCTGCGCCAGCTTGAGCACGCGGTCGAACGGCCGCTTCCCGGCCCCGGTGGTCGAACTGAGCCGCCTGAAGGCGGCGGCCATCGTCGTCAGGTTGGGAAGTCGACTGTCATGCGAGGGGCCCATGACTACGCAGTCGCGCCGAGCGCGCATGCGCGCACGCCGCAAAGACAACGCCCGCGCGAAACCTGCGCAGGTCGGCCCTGAGATCCTGCGCACGCACCGCGTCCGCGCGCCGCGTGCATCGCCGCGTGGTGGCTGTTGGACGCCGAATGACTTGACTGGGACCATGACTTGTAGTACCCACGCTTTTTGAAAAGCGCGCATCGACCGTAATTGCAAAGCACAGGCGATGGCGAGGCTCGTCGCACTCCTCGCGGCGCTCGCCCTCGGCGGCGCCGAGGCGCTGGCAGTGGGTCGCACGTCGCGCGTGGTGCACGGCTCACGCGGCGCTGCGCGCATGGCCGTGACTCGTGCGCCTAAGGCGGGCTCTGCCGTCGTCAACGGCCGCACCGTCGTGCTGCCCAAATTCTCGGAGGAGTGCTCGTACACGGGCATCACGCTCACGCGCTACATGATCGAGTTCGCGCGCGCCAACCCCGAGCTGGCGGAGCTCGAGTCGATCCTCGCATCAATTCAGACCGCGTGCAAGACGATCTCCACCCTCGTTCGCCGCTCGTCGATGACGGGCCTCGTCGGCCTGCAGGGCGGCGGCGGCTCGGTGAACGTGCAGGGCGAGGAGCAGAAGAAGCTCGACGTCATCACGAACGACGTGCTTAAGAACGCGCTCAAGTTCTCGGGCAAGATGGCAACGCTTGCCTCCGAGGAGGAGGACGCGCCCGTCGCGCTCGACGAGGACGACAACTACGACGCCTACCGCCCCAAGGACATTGTGATCGAGGAGGGCAACAAATACATCGCCGTCTTCGACCCGCTCGACGGCTCGTCCAACGTGGACGCGGGCATCCCGACGGGCACGATCTTTGGCATCTTCGACGAGGGCGACCAGACCTGCGTCGTCGACGAGGGCCTGCCCCTCACCGCCGCCGAGCAGGAGTGCCTCGCGTCGACGCTCAGGCCGGGCAACGCGCTGATCGCGTCGGGCTACTGCCTCTACTCGTCGGCGACGCACTTCGTCTTCACGCTCGGCGCGGGCGTGCAGGGCTTCACGCTGGACGAGTCGAACGGCGAGTTCGTCCTCACCCACCCCGACATCATGCTGCCGCCGCGCGGCAAGATCTACTCGCTCAACGAGGGCAACCGATGGGCTTGGGACAACGCGCTGCGCGACTACGTGACCGCCATCCAGAAGGGCGAGGGCGAGAGCGGCGTGGCGTACACGTCGCGCTACATCGGCTCGATGGTGGGCGACGTCCACCGCACCCTCCTCTACGGCGGCATCTTCGCCTACGCCGGCGACAAGAAGAACGTGAACGGCAAGCTGCGCCTGCTCTATGAGGCCGCGCCCATGTCCTTCCTCGTCGAGCAGGCGGGCGGCAAGGCCGTCACCGGCCTGCACCGCATCATGGACATCGTGCCGTCGGGCGTGCACCAGCGCGTGCCGGTGCGCACACGCCGCGCGCGCGCGCGAGCGCGCCGCGCGCGGCGGCGGGGTGCGCGCCGTGCGCCGCGCCCGCACCGCTCTGGCCGCGCTCACGCGCGCGGCGCGGCGCGCGGTGCCGCGCGCTGCAGGTGATCATGGGCTCGCCGGACGACGTCGCCGAGTGCCAGAAGTACTACACCGCCGAGTCGGCGAAGGACCCCGAGATGAAGAAGCGCTGCGACGCGCGCATGGTCCCCAAGCTGCAGAAGGTGGGCGCGTGAGCCGCTGGCCGGCGCGCGCCTGAGCTGCCGTTGGATCGGCCGGTCAGCCGGTCAGCCGGCCCGCCCACCGAGCCGCACGCAAGCTTGCGATGGCCGCACTGGCTGCAGCCTCGGGGTTGCGCGCCAGTCAGCTTGGGTGAAGCTCCTGCGGAGCACCGTTGGCAAATGCCCGCGGCGTAACTGGCCCATTGGCTCACTGGCATGACCTGGCTCACTGGCAAGGAGAAGCTCTGTCCAAATGTAATCTACCTGTGCGAGCTGCTTGCCGCGCTCGCCGCTGCCACTCCGCCGGGCAGCGCGTCGAGCAGCGCGCACACGTAAGCGTTCCGCTTGTTCGGCTCAGTGAGCCGGACCCAATCGTAATGGGGCACGCTCAGGACGCTCCAACCCGCACGGCGGAGCAGGCGGTGCTTGAGCACGGTTCGCGGCAGCAGCATGCGCGCGCAGTCGTAGTGCACCGGCCCGTTGATCTCGATCGCGACACGAGCATGCAGCAGGGCGACGTCGACGCAGTAGCCGAGGCCGAGGTCGCTCACGACGTGCTCGTTCTCGTGAGGCACGCCGAGAGCTTCGAGCGACTGGGAGAAGAGGAGGTGGTAGTATGACGAGGTCGGTCGCACGCCCGCGACCATTGCCGACTCCGCCGCCGCGCGCAGGTCAGCGCGCACGGCGAGCGGCGTCACGGCCACGCGGCCGGCGCGCGCTGCAGACATGGGCGTGTGCGCGTCTGCCGCGCCGGCGTGCGCGCTCGCGTACTCGGTCTCCCACGCGAAGATGTGCAGCTGCGTCAGCGTCGGCGTCGACAGCTCGCGCACCGCGCGGTCCGGGATCGCGTTGATCGCGCGCACGAGCGCGGCGCGGACCGGTGGGTGCGCGATGCCGAGCACCGTCGTTGCGCTCGCTATCTGCGCGAGCGTGCCGGGCTCGAGGGTGTGCGCGCGGCGCTGCACCTCGGCGCTGAGCGCGGCGAGGAGCTTGGGCGGCCGCACGTTCAGCTCGGTGAATGACCAGAGCAGATAGGAAAAAAAACGGTCGTCAAGCCTGCGCAGCCTCGGCAGCGCGTGCTCGGCGAGGGCGAGGGTGTATGGCGCCGTTTGAACGGACGGCACGCTCACGAAGGCGCGGAAGAGGAGGAGCGCGGTGGGCCAGCTCATCTGGTCGATGCGCTGGCTCGCCACCGCCGCCGCCCTCTCGTACAGCGCGACGCGCTGCGGCGACGTGCCCGGGGAGAAGTAGCCCGCGCGCGACACCGCCCAGAGCAGCTGCGCAAGGGCGTCGCACGGGTACGCGCCCAGCTGCGGCGTCGCGACCGCGCAGGCGACGTCGAAGAGCTTGCGGTGGGCGGTGCGCGAGAAGGCAAAAGCCCACACGAGCATCGAAAGGTCGCGCGGCGAGAAGGCGTCCAGCTGGCCGATCTGCTGCTTTGCAATCGTGCGGAAGAGCGCGCGCGCCGGGAGCGACAGGCATGATTGGCCGTCGAGCGCGCACGCGCTGGCGCCGGCGGCGAAGACAGGCTGCGCGTCGCCCGCGTCGGTGCCTTCGTCGTCACGCTCGACACCGCCACCGCCACCGTGGTCGCCGCCCGCGCCCGCCGCGCCGCGATAATGCGCGTGCGAGGCAAAGGCCAGAAGGAGTGTCGAGATGTGCCACGGCGCGAGCTCAGGTGCGAGCTCGCGAGCGCGCTCGGCGCCGGCGCGGAGGAGCGCGGCCTCGTGGAGCGAAGTGGCGCTGTACGTGGACGCGCCCGTCGCCGCTTTTGCCGGCGACTGCGCCGCGTGCGGCTGCGGCTGCTGCCCGCGCGGGCCGCGCTGCGCGTACGCGGAGATGAGCAGGGTGAGCTCGTCTGCGTGGAGCGTCGGCAACCACGCGAGCGCGCGCGGGAGGATGCGCTCGAGGAGCGGGTGGTCGGTGAGGCCGGCGTTCGCCAGCGACCACGCCAGGTTGGCCAGCTCGCGCGCGCCGCACTCGTCCAGCCGGCTCGCGGCGAGCCCGGCGATGAGGGGCAGGAGCGCTCTCGCATGCGGCTCGCCCGTCCGAGCGAGGCCGTACGCGGTTGCGGCGAGCTGGGCGGGGCGCATGGCGGCGCCGTCTCGCTCGACAAAACGACGCATTTGGTTGAGCGTCCGTTCGTGCGCGCCGAGCACGCGCGCGCGCTCGTCCGCGCCCAGGTGCATGAGCGCGCGGCCGAGCCGGTGCCACGCGGTGCACACGTTGGACGGCGAGAGCGGCGTGCGCGCGTGCTCGTCGACGATTGCGAAGATGCAGCGCGCGTCGGGCGCGGCCTTGAGCCGCTCGTTGATTCGCCACGCAGGCGCCCAGCGCGTCGACGCGCTCGCGGGTGCGGCGGCCACGGGCGCGGCGAGCCGCGCGTGCCGAGCGACGTCCGCGCCGGCGCCGGCGTGTGCGGGCCGGACGGTGCGCACGCCCTGCACGGCCTGCAGCGCAAGGCGGCGGACGCGCCCCGGCTTGAGCGCGACAAGATGTGCGCGCGGCGCCGCGAGCAGCGCGAGCGCCGCGCCGCGGCCGGCGGCTGACGCCCACACGCGCCGGAACATGTCCACGCGGCCCTTTTCCGCACACCTCCGCGCTGCCACCGTTAAAAGCAGGGGCGCACTCTCGAGCAGACAAGCAGACGCTCGGCGGACCAGACGGGCGCGCACGCGAGGGCGAAGGCGGCACGGCATGTTTTGCGCGCTCCTCGGCAGCCTGGCCACGCGCATCTCCGCGCGCACCTCCGCGCTCCGGCCCGCGTTGCTGCTTGCGCAGCCCGCGCGCGAGCTCACGACGCGCAAGGAGACGATACTCCGCATGGCCAAGGGCTACCGCGGTCGGTCGAAGAACTGCTGGCGGCTCGCGCGCCAGCGCGTCGAGAAGGCGCTGCAGTACTCGTACATCAGCCGCCGTCTCAAGAAACGTGCGCGCGCGCACGCGAGAGAGAGAGCGCGCCGCGACGTGCGCGCACCGCGCGGCTTCGTGCCGCCCGCATCGCGCGGCGGCACCATGCCGCGCGCCACGGCTTGCGTCCGCTTACGCCGCATCGTATGGCCGCGCGCCTTCGTGCCCGCGCGCGCCGCGCACCGCAGGCGACGCGCGCAAGGGCTGGATCATGCAGCTCAACGCGGGCGCGCGCGAGTACAACATGCGCTACTCGCAGCTGATCAACGGGCTCACGCTCGCGCGGATCGGGCTCAATCGCAAGGTCCTCTCGCAGCTCGCCATCCAGGAGCCCTACTCGTTCCGCGCCGTGATCACCGAGGCGCGCGGCGCGCTCGAGCGAAAGGCGGCGAGCCTGGGGACGCGCGCGCGCGCGGCGGACGGCGCGATCCCGCAGTGATCGCATGACGCAGCAGGCGGGCTCTTCTCGCCCGACGCGGTCCGGACGCCGCTGCAGCTCGCCCAGCGGCGCGCCTCGAGCGCGCAGAGCGCGGAAGGGCCACACGGGGCCACCGTGCACTGGGGTGCACGAGGGCGTTGGGGCCGTTGCCGTTTCGGAGCTCCAACAAAGGGCCAATTACTTTCTTTCAAGTCGAGCCTTTCCCAATTTCCGGCTTTCCCACAACAGACTCTCTCCCGGGGTATTTCGGCGGACAGGCCTGTCCGCCTCACCGGGTCGGAGTCGCACGCGCGCAACGACGACGGCGGGGTCGGATTCGCACGCCGACCCGTCGGGGGTCCACGTCGCTTTCAAGAGTGGCGACCCCGGCGGGGCCCTGATGGGCTCGTACCCAACGCGCGTCGCGCCCGGCCCGGCGGGGTCCGCCACGCGGCCGCCAACGAGCGCAACCGCGCGGCTGCTCGACATGCTGCAGACCACGTCGCCGCGCACGCTGCAGGCGAGCGCGCCGACGCACTGGGGTATCGCCGCCACACGCATCCAGCGCGTGTTCCGTGGCCACTCTTCGCGCAGCCGGCTGCTGGCGCAGCAAGGCGGGACAATGCTCAAGTCGGGGTTTGATTACGTGCTCTTCCGGCCGCTCACGCTGCTCGAGACGTGCTCGCTCGTGCTCTTCTGCGTGCTGCACCAGTTGACGTTCCTCCTCCTCTTCACCGCGCCGGGCTATGGTGACGAGATGTGCGCGCGCCGCCGCGCGTGCGCCGGCCGGCCGGCCGCCGCGCGCGCTCACGCGCGCGCCGCGCGCGCCGCGCCCGCGCACGGCCGCCGCGCCCCCTCAGCTTCCGTTCGCTGCAACCACTCTCGTTTTTCGCGTACACGGTCGGCTGGGCGGGCGTGCTGCTCGCGCTCCTCCTCTACCTGTTCGACGCGCACCTCTGGCGCCACTGGGGCGGCGCCTGGCGCGCCTTGTCCGCCATGGGCTTTGGCGCCGCGCTGCTGCTCGTGCTCATCGGCCTCGTCCTCGCCGTGGGCGCGTACCCGCAGGCGCCGCTCGTCGTGTATGTGTTCGTCGTGTTTGCGTGCCTCTTCATGCTGCGCGCGACGCTCTACGCGGCCGTCTCGATGGAGCGCTTCCTCGTCACGGCCGCGTGGCCGACGCTGCTCGGCGGGCTAGCAATGTCTGTCGGTTGGATTGTGTGGCTCGCAATCTCGGGCGAGGTCTGGTCGGGCGGCACGCGCCGCGCCTACTACGCGCTGATGCTGTGCGACCCAGACGCGCCGACGTGCCTGCCCGCCGCAATCCTCTACTTCTCGCCGTTGGCTGCCGGCCTGCTGAACACGACCTCTGCGCTCATCTTCCACCTCCTCGCACTCTCCGCTAAGCCACGTACTCGCAAGTCGCTGCACATCGTCGTGCGCATCTTCGTCGGCGTCGCAATCCTCGCGGGCGGCGCGATGTACATACAGGCGGCCGTCTCCGGTGCGAACGCCGCGCTCGCCAACACGGTCCTCCTCTTCGCCCTCGCCGCGCTCGTCTCGATGGCCGCTCTCGTCGCGTACACGGTCGGCTGGGCCGTCGTGCACGCCAAGATGATGAACGTGCCGCTCCTCAAGAGAGCGTGCGCGCGCGCGCGCACGCGCCTTCGCCCTTGCGCGTTGAAAGCGCGGCCGCTACGTCGCACGCCACGGCCGAGCGGCCGCGCGCGCGCGCCCGCTCGGTCCGACCACAAACCCTTTTTTCCCCTTTTTCCCGGTTTTCTCTGAGTCAGCTATGCGTCACTGCTCAACGATTGGGCGCGCGCGCTGCTCGTCTTTGGCGGCTGCGTGCCGTGCGTCGCCTTCTTCGCCATCGCGACCATCAAGCAGCGGCTGCGTGTGCTCCTCTGGCTGCGGAGGGGAGAGAGCGAAACGTTCGACGTGCGCACGTCCGTGCGCGTCGTGCGGTCGGCGTGGCTGACGGACGCCGCTGGGCAGCTGTGGGGACAGGTGGCCGTGTGGGCGTGGACGTCGGTCCTCTCGAAGGCGATCTGGGTGGGCATCTTTTTCATGGTAATGAACGTCGGCTTTGGCAAGCTGACCAACGTCTTCGTCGCGTGGCTGATCGACGCGCTCCTGCGCGCGCAAGTCGGGCTCGGGGTCGTTCTTGGCGTGGTGATAGCCGTCGGCATGGTCCTCTTCCTAATCCCGCCAGTGCCCGGCTTTGCCGTCTACCTGATGGCCTCGTTCCTCATCCCGCGCTTCGTGCCCTTCTGGCAGGGCGTGGCCCTCTCCATCGCCACCTCTTTTGGCCTCAAGCTCACCGCGAGCCTCGTCCAGCAGAAGATCATCGGGCAGCGGATGGGCGGCCTCACGTCCGTGCGAGCGCTCATCGGCGTCAACTCGACGACGACGCGCGCGATCCGGAAGCTGCTGGCGACACCCGGCTGGGGCGTGGGCAAGGTGTGCATCCTCGTCGGCGGGCCCGACTGGCCCACCTCCGTCTGCTGCGGCATCCTCCGACTCAACGCCGCGTCGATGCTCCTGGGCACGACGCCCGTCCTCGTCGTCATCGCCGCCGTGACGGTCGCGGGCGCGTCGCAGCTGCGCAGATCGGAAGGCGGCGTGTGGGCCTCTGTCTCATCAATGACGCTCGGGATCGCGTCGGCGGTCATGTTCGTCACGCTCGTCGCCTCCGCCTACTTCATCGAGGTGCGGCCCGACGGCGCGCGCACGCACGCGCGCGCGCACGCGCCCGCGCGCGCGCCACGCGATGTGACGCACGCGCGCGCGCGTCATGGCGCGCCGCGGCGGCGCGCGTGCAGGACACTGCGGAAAAGTACCGCGACGAGCTCGAGAAGCTGCCGCGCGACGAGGAAGTTGATGCCCTGGAACGCCGCAAGGAGGAGGCGGCGCGCATCTTTGGCGCCGCGACGGCGTGGGCGCGGACGCGCGCCCGGTCGGCGCGGCCAATGCCATGGTGGATGCGCGCCAACCTCGCCCTTGGCGCCGCTCTCCAAATTGTCGCGTGCTATGCTGCCCAGTTCTTTGGCAGGTGGGCGGGCGGGCTCGGCGCGGGCCGAGCGCGACGCACGCGCCGCGCCGCGCGTGGCGCGCGCCGTTGCACGCCGCCACCGCGCGGCGCTGCGTGGCCGCACGGCCAGAGGTCGGCCGCTCACGATCTGCCTGCGCGCGCGCACGCGCACGCCCTACCACAGCCTGTGTTTCGCGCCTTTCGAGATGACCGATTCGATCGACGAGCAGCTCGACGGCGACTGGACCAACCTCTTCCTGCCCGCAGGCCGAGTTGTCATCCTGGTCTGGTTTGTGTCGTGCGCCAACCTCGCCGTCTTCAGGCTCTGGGCGCAGCTGCGCGTGCGCGCCTACGTGCGCGACAGTGCGGACGACCTGGCGTTCAAAGATGTGGACCAGGTCAGGGCCATGTCTACCACCACCGCGTCGGCGGCGCAGATCTCGGAATCGCGGCCGTGATGCGCTGGCCTTTTGTGCGCAAGCGTCACATGATGGCGCTGTCGGAAAGGCTGTCGAGCATGACCGCGCTGTCACGCCTCCTGCCGCACAGCCGCATCCAGCCATCCTGCTCTAATGCTCCACCCAGGGGGGGGGGGGGGGGGGGGGGGGGGGGGGGGGGGGGGGGGGGGGAGGGGGGAGTGAGAGGTTCGAGCTCAAAGTGTGGCTCGTACGCTGCGCTGATCGCCGGGAGCTCGGCGCGCCTGAATCCTGAAAGCGCGAGCTGGCAGTTGGGCAGCGCCCTGCCTGCGATATCGAGCGCCACGCTGCACAACGGGCCGGCGAGCATGTTGGCCACGCACACGTGCGCGCTCGGCACCGGCCGTGAAATGGACGGCAGATTCGCGACGCACTCGCACCGAGTGCCCACGCCGTTCAGTTCCGCATTGCCCCGCGCGCATGCGACCGCGCCTTCGGAGACGTCGGTGAGGACGGCGTAATCGACCACGCCGAGGCGGAGCGCGACAATTCCAAGCACGCCCGAGCCGCAGCCGTAATCGAGGCATCGGCCCGCAGGCGCTGACGGCCGCAGCTCCTCGAGCCACGAGAGGAGCATGCTCGTGCTCGCGTGGAGGTCGCCACGCGTCGTCGCGAGGAAGGTGAACTCGTCAGCGTCGAGGAGCACCTGCGTGCAACCCGGGACCAGCGGCGGCGCCGCCACGCGCGCCGGCGCGACGCGCAGCCTGCCAACCTCAAGCGGGGCGAACGACGAGGCGAAGGTGAACGCCGCGAGGAGCGCTGCTGCCATTTTTCAAAAAGTTCGATTGGACGGACGGGAATATGTTGCCAGCGATCATCCTCGTGCTCGCGCGCGCACCGACGCTCGCCCCCCTCCCTCCTCGCGCGAGCGTCAGCGGCGCGCCGATCGATCGCGCGCTCGCAATTCGCGGCGGCGCAGCACTTGGGCGCCTCGACGCGGATCTGTTCTCCAACGTCCAGCTGACCGTGCTCGGTATCATTTGCGTGGAGCTCGCCATACCCGTCCTGACGAGGCCGTCGCGCAAGTACTTCAATGTTGCGGAGGGACACCCGTGGCTGACGTGGTTCGCCGCGATGCACTCGTGGCTCGTCGCTCTCCTCGTGTTCGCCAAGGTGCAGGGCGGGATGGATCCGCTCATCCTCACGCAAGCGCTCGCGACGTGGTTTGCGCTCAGCGCCAGCCTCAGCCTCTTCCAGGCGTTTGGGTCCAAGACGCTGATGAACCGGCTGCCGATCTACGTGTCGGTCCCGATGGCGCTCGTTGGATTGTACGTCGGCTTTGCCTGAACCCGCCATGGACGTCACACACCCGGGCACCAGCGGAAGCACCTGCATGCGCACAATGGCACACCGAGACTGCGCCGTCCGTGTTCGCGGCTGTCCACCCATGTCTGACACCGAGGGGTGTCGCACGACGCACACGCCACCGCGACCGTACGCAGCTCGGCCGTCAGCTCACTCAGCTGCTGATGTCAGGTGCAGAGAGGTCGCACGCGACGACCTCGTATCGCCGGAGCGGCCGTGCCGACGGCGCGACCTCGAGCATGAGCCGGCCTCCGAGCGTGCGCACGCGCCACGCGTGCTGCCGCGCGACCGCAAACGTGAGCAGCTGGCCGTGCGGCTGGAGCACGCCCATCGGCACCTCGGCGCCATCTAACCCGAGCACGAGCAGCTGCACCGCGTACGGCGCCGAATTTTGAAACGAGACGTCGCGCTCGGCCGGCGCCGTGTCGAAGGAGCGCAGCTCGGCCGTCTCGCGCGGGCACGCGCTCAGCGCGCCGCTCGCGCCCGCGCCTCCGCCGCCGCCCGCCGCGCCGCCTCCAGCGGCGCACACGCGCGGGAAGAGGGTATCGCAACAGTCACCATACGACCGGCACGCCTCGCCGCACCTGCAGCTCGAGCCATCAGCGAAGCGCATCGCGGCGACGGCGGGCAGCGCCGTCATGCGCGCGGGTAGCTCGCCCGGCGGCTCGACCGAGCCCGGCGCAGCGTCTGCCGCCGCGTATCGGTTGCGTACGCCCGGGTCCTGCCGCGCAATATCCTCGCCGATTGGGAGTTGGTATGGAGTCGGTTGGCCGGCAAGCTTTTTGCCCATCCATGCGTCCCACTTGTGCAAAATCTCACTGTCGACTGGCACGGCGGAGGGCGCGCAATGTCGCGCAGCGAGCGAGGCGAGGCGCGCGGGCGGGCGCGGCGATGGGCGCTGCGCGTGAGGCGGCCGGCCGGGCCCGCACGGCTTCCGTCGCCGCACGGCGCCGTGCGGGGCGCCAGCGCTCTCGACGACTCCGGGCGTCGCGCGCGCAGCTTGGCGGCGCAGCGCGACACACTGTTCGGATCGACCTTGCGCGCGAAGATGAAGGGCGAGGCAAAGACGGCGGGCGCATCAGCGACGGTGAGAACGCGCGGCCCACCCACAAAGTTCCATCCGACCGTTGCCCAATACGACCCAGGGTCGCCGTGGTAATGCGGCCAGTCAATCCAGCGCATGTTGTGGCCCACCACCGCGTCTGCAAACGGCGACGCTGCGAGCACCGTCTGCAAGAACATCTCGTCGGGCAGCACGCGCCGCTCGAAGACGGCCGCCCACTGTCGCGCGACGGGATCTCGAACGATGAAGTCGACGAGGCGTCTGTGCAGGACTGCCCACTGCGAGCCGGACGTGAGCTTGGCGCCGTCGGGCCACGTGGGCGGCTCGAGCCCGTCCACGCGCTGGTAGATGACCGGGCCTGACCTGCCAAAGCAGCAGTAGGGCGTGGGCGTGATGTCAAATATTTTGCCGCTGACTGCCGCAAGGCCGTACCCTCCGCACTCAACGACAGGGTGCTCCTGCGCGAAGCGGAGCGTGCGCTCGATGAGCTCGCCCTCGGCGCCGTGCATCTGCAGCATCGAGTAGCCGCCCGCGCGGAACGGGCGGAGCCACGCGACGAGCTCAGTGTTGGTGCGGAGGGCAACGTCCGCGTCGCTCAGGTTGATGAAGAAATCAAAATCGAGCGAGAGCTGCGAGGGCGCGCCCATGCGGCGGCCGGACGGAACGGCGCGGGCGCACGCCGAGGGCGATCGGTAAGAGGGCAAGGAGGGTTGGGGGGGGGGGGGGGGGGGTTGCTTCTGCTCACCTCGACAATTGTGCGCATCGCATCGAGCATTACGGCAACCATCGTGAACGAGCCCCACTGCACGAGGCGGCGCGTGCGCATCTGGTGCACGTTGCGCAGGTTGCGCACGTACGTGCCGATGGCATCGGCTGCGCCGCTGTCCAGCTTCAGGTCGAGGTGCAGCAGATAGAGCTGTGCAGGGTGGTAGGTCGCATGGATGAGTCGTGAGACCGTCAGGTGCGAGCTCGAGCGCGAGAGCATGACGAAGTAGACGATGCGCGGGTCGTCGGGGTGGTCCTTGTGCGCAAGCGTCACGTCCGTGAGCTGGTCCGTGTAAATGCGCGGGCCGAGCTTTAGCCGCTGCTGGTGCAGCGCCTGCCGGACCGCGTGTTCGCACCGCTGCGCCCCCTCTGGAGGGACGGGCACACCGTTGAAATCGGTGAAGTTGAAGGCGGGGCCGGTGCCCTCCGCCTCCTCGAGCGCGACAAGCCGGTCCACCTCCCGCCACAGCGCGTCTTCATCGGGCGGGGGCGGCGGCGGCACGGGCACCGACGGCGGCGGCGCGGGCGGCGCGGGGGCCGGCCGCGGCGGTACGCTCGCGCGCGCTGCGGGCGGGAGGGGCGGGTGCGCAGGGCCAACGGCCGAAGCGTGCACCAGCATCGCAACGACGGCAAGCGTCGCGGACAGCTGCATCTCCGCAACCGCGGCTCCCAAGGCCGTCTTCTCGGCGAACACGACCTCCGAGGCCGAAGCCAACGGCCCGCCTTTTCAGTACAACAACAACGGACAAGCATGGGGGCGGAGGTCGGCCGCGTGAGCACGAGCAATCTTCTCGCGCTCCTCCTTGTGTCTGCGGCTGGGTTCGTGCAACCGGCTCCGGCACGCGTTCCAGCGGTCGGCCGCACGCGCTCACGCGCGCTCGCGCTCGCCATGGCAACGCGCATCGAGGTCGTGGGCGACATCGGCGACGTGATTGCGGGGCGCGTGCCGGCCGTGTGCGAGCGGCAGGTGCTAATGGCGGACGCGCTGCGCTGCGCGTTCATCGTGGGCTCGCCCAAGGGCCTCGACTCGATGGGCGAGATGCTCGCCGTGAATGGCCGCGCATACTGCTGCTCGACTGAGCCCGAATCTGGCAAGCACTCGCTGCTCGTCGGCGCGGGCGTGTATACGACGGGCGCGTGCGTCCTGCCGCTCGGAGCGCGGCCGGACGGCACGCTCGAGCGCGGCGAGGACACGCCGCCCACTCCATGGGGTGCGCTCTGCCGCGAAGCGCTCGAGGCCGTCGACGGCGCGCGCGCTGTCGTGCTCTCCGGTTTTGTCGATTTTGCGCCGCTCGCGTGCGTACAGGTCGCGCGATCGCCGATCCACGGCAAATCTATCCTTGCGCGCCGAGATGGTGATTGCGCAGTGCCGCCGCGCGAGCTCGCACGCGCGCGCGCCTTCGTGATGGGCGCCGTCGCGCCGTCGCACGTGCTCGACGACGGCGCCGAGCGCGACGCCGCATCGCCAACCGAGCGCGCGTTTGGAGCGGGTATGCGGCGCGTGCTGTGCGCGGGCGGCGCCGGCATCGCAGGCGCAGAGCGCGCGGGCGCGCAGCCCGCGTTGGGCGCCGTGCCGCTCAGCTCGTACGCGCACGGCCTCGTGCTCGCGCGAGCTGGCATCTTGGCCGAGGCGCAGGTCGTGCCGGATGCGGTGCGGTCGGTCGTGCACATCTCGGCGGAGAGCGTGGTGCTGAGCGCGGCGCTCGAGCTGTTTGCGGTAAGCGGCGTCGTCGACCACGTCGCAGGCCTTGAGTACGTGCCGCGTGCGTGCTGCTGAGGCCGTGAATGAACGACAGATTGCAGCCGGGACCTTTGCTACGTCTTCGTGACCGCAGATTCACTTTCCCGCCCTCACAGCCTCAATCCAGACGATCTCGCGCATGTTGGACCGGCCGTCGGCAAACTGCGCGACCGTGCGTGCACTGTATCGCACGCGCCCGCTCCCCCCGCGTGCATCGCGCTCGTCCTCCGCCTCGACGATCGCCTTGAGCTGCGCGACGCTCCCGCCGACGCCAAAATAATACGACTTTGCGGCGATGAGCGCAACGCCGCCCTCGGGCTGAAGCAGTGCGCGCACCAGCGCCCACAGCTTGCCGATCGACGCTGGTGAGTAGATCGTGTCCGCGCTCAGCACGAGGTCGAAGCGACGTGGCTGGGCGTCGTCCGTGCAGCGTGGCGCAGCTGAGGCACGCGGCCGCTTTCGCGCGCAGTCCGGCGCGTCAGTGTCCGCGGCGGTCGCGTCCACACTGGGCGGCGGATCGGCGTCGAGCATCGGCCGAGCGCATTCCGCCCAATCGCCCGCGAGCAGCCGGACGTCGCCTGCCTCGACCGCAGGCGCGAGGCCGTTGAGCGCGAGGTTTGGCCACGTGAGCGAACAAAGCACCTCAAGGTTAAAATCCTGCACCCACAGCTGCCCAATCGTGCGCGCGCGCGCCTCCGCGGCCGCGCGCGCCGTCGCATGCGGCGGCTCGTGGGTTCTTGGCGCAAGCGCTGCTGCCGCGAGCTCGTCGTCGCGCGCTCCGAGGGCCGCAGCGACAATTGCGGGCAGCGCGCCTCCGCACCCAAGCTCTGCGATTCGCAGCGCGCGCCTCCCGCGACACAGCCGCGGCCACTCAGCGCCCAGGTACGAGCACAAGTCAATCGAGCACTCCCACGTCTTAAAGCCACCCTCGTACACGCCCGCGACGACATCAAGCCGCGCCGCGTCGGCCTCAACGGTCGGAGCGTGCGCACCGCCGTCGGCCTCGTGCGCGCTCGCGGCATCGCCCGGGGCCACCGCGCCTCCATCGCTCGCGCCGCGGGCGAGTCGCGCGTGCGCGCGCGCGACGCCCGTGGTCTCGAGCAGCGACGCGGCAACTGCGGGCGGGGGCACGTGCTTCCACACCTTGAGCGCCAGAGGCTCCAACGGTGCAGCGCGCAGCCTGCCGGCAGCGCTCGCCGCCGGCTGCGCGGTATGGACGGCGCAGCGCTGCACGCCATGCGCGCCAAGCGGCACGCACAGCTGTTCCACGCCATACCCGGCGACGAGGGGTTGCAGCGTGGCAGCGGGAGGCGCGGAAAGCAGCGCGCGGCGCGCCAACGAGTTGGCCGAATTGGGGCGCCATTCCACGGCGCGCATGCTGCTGCCCACTTGCGTGTCGGCATGGCCGACAGTTGTGCCGGCGCACGCGCGCGCATCTCCGCCGCCGGCCGCGCCGCCGCCAGGCCCCTCGCCCGGCTCGGCGCCAAATTCGAAGCCAAAGCAGAACGAGGTGGCATCTCCGCCCAAGGCAGCATCTCCGCCGCATGACCGCGCGGTTGCGCCGCCCGCGGCCGCCGCGCGCACGCTCCGAATCACACCCGCTTGCGCATCCACTCGCGTCCGCGCCTCCGCATCTGCCACGACCGCCGCCGCCTCCTCCTTCGCCCCCCCCCACTCATAACCGCGCGAGACAAAGCCGGCGCACTGCGCCAGAAACGGCTCGAGCTGCTCGGCTTGCTCGAAGTCGGAAAGGCTCCACGCAACAGGCAGCTCGCCCTCATCCTCGCCGCGTGCGCGCGCGCATCTTCCGCCCAACGTGTTGGCAGGCGCGAGCCGCTCGGCCGCGGCCTCGCGCCAGACGTGCGCCCATGCGCGCACCGTCCGCCCGTCCGAGCCGAGCGCGTCGACGGGAACCTTCTCGTACTCGTCGTCCTCGCCGTCCTCGAAACGGTCGAGGATGCTACACTCGCTCGCGCTCAGATCGGTGAGCAGACGCCCTTCCACCGAAGCGTCCGCCGCGTGAGCCGCGGTCGGCACGCCAAGCGCTCCGTTGCTCAGCGCCGCTCTTGGCGCGGCGCGCACGATCGCCGGGTAGCTCGCGCCCAGCACGCGCACGCGTAAGTAACCAGGCAACGTTGCAGACGTGCTGCTCGGTGCGCGCCCGAGGAGCACGCGCTGCACGCGCCCTACCATCAGCGAGCCGTAGACGAAGAGCGGGCGAGCGTCATCGACTCCATCGTGTGCCATGGCATGCCGCATGAGCCCCCAGTTCCTTGACTGTTCAACTTGCGGAGGACCGAGGGTCGCGGGAGGCGCAGCTGGCGAGAGTGACGAGTGACGACGCTGACGCACAGTCGATTGACGACGAGTGACTCCGCACACTTGGGCGAGGGAGGCACTCGAGGGACCACGCATCTCGTGGCGCGACGGCTGCCACGTGCGCAGGCAATGGTCGGCGTGTGCGGCGGCTGCGGCGTGCGCGCGGCCACCCCAGCGCCGACTACGAGATGTGCGCGGTCGCATTTTGCTGCTGCACGTGCGGCGGCATCGGCTGCGCCGGTTGTGCGCACGCCGCGTGGACGACGACCGCGAGTGGCGGCTGCTGCTGCGGCGTGTGCGCGTGCGCGGCCAGTGTTGCCACCGCCATGCTGCGCTGCTCGTGCCGCTGGCGAGGCACATCCGCACCTGCCGCCACCGAGCCAAGCACCGGCCCTTCTGCGCCCATGCCATGCAGCTGCCGCTGCGCGTGCTGTAGCGCCTGCTGTGCGTGCTGCGAGACCGGCGTGCCGAGCGGCATGCCGAGCGCGGTCGTGCCTGGCCAGCCGAGCGCGGCGCGCGTATTGAATGCGCCCGCTGGGTGGCCGCCTGCACGGTGGTGCCCCGGCTGCTGCTGCTGCTGCTGCTGGGCCAACTGTACCAGTGCGCCATCGCACAGCGCCCGTGCAGACGGCGCGCCGCACGCGTCCACGGCCGCTGCGGACGACGCGCCGTTCGCCATCTCGCTGCTGATGGCGCGCGCAAAGGCGATTGTTGGCTGTGCGCCGCCCAAGATGCCACCGGACACGGCGCCCAAGGTGCCACCGGACACGGCGGCCGCATGCGCCTTTGCAAGATGCTGCACGCGTAGGAGCTGCTGCTGCTGCTGCTGCTGCTGCTGCTGCTGCTGCTGCTGCTGCTGCTGCTGCTGCAGCAGCTGTATGGCGAACGACGTGAGGGTCTGGCCGGGCGCCGAGGTCGCGCTGCCACGCGCCGCGAGGCTCTGCACGGCCGCTGTGCAGCTTCCGCCGCCCATCGCTCTCAATGCCACAGAGCCGCTTCTCATGTTTGCGAGGGCTGCTCCGCCGCCATGCTGCGCATAGCCTTGCTGTGCCAACTGCTGCTGCAGCTCGAGCAGCGTCGTGGGCACACCGTGCACAAGTTGCGCATTCACACGTCCACGGTGCAGCGGGATCGCCTGCGCGTGCGCGCCCATCTGCACCGGCTGCGCTTGGCCAAGCGCCGTCTGCCCGCCACTCGACGCCTCGCACAGCCCGGCCGCCGCCGCCGCCGCCGCCGCGTGCGCCATCGCGCCGTGCGTGCCGAGGCGGCAGTGCTGCAAGGCAAACGGTGAGCCATCCCCGCCCGCCGCGTCGGCACACGCCACGTCGCCACCCGCCGCATCGATGGCCGTCCTGCGCGGGTCCGCGCCGTCCAGCGGCGGGCCGTACGCCGCGCCGCCTACACCGCCATGCGCCTGTCCGCTGGTGGCGTGCAGCTGGGCGAGCCTGACGTGAGCCTCATGCGCGAGGAACGTCATTTGCTGCCGCTGCTGCTGCTGCTGCTGCTGCGCCGCGGAGCTCACGACGATGCCGGTGGCGGCGCTCAGCTTGGCGCGTGCCAACGCCATCGCCTTTCCGTGCGCCGTCGCGTACTCGACGCCCTGTGGCGCGCCCAGGCCGCAGGTGTGCGCGGCGCGCGTCGCACACGACCCACCGCCCGCGCACGACGTCGCGAGCACTGCGCCGCGGCAGCCAAGGCCCGCGCAGCCGGCGCAGCCGTGGGGCCTATGGCCTCCGAGCGCCACAGCGCACGTGTGCCTGTCTGAGCCCGCAGGTTGGCAGCAGTGCATCGTGTGCGGCACGCAGCCAATCGCGTGCGCGCCCATCGGCGTCGCGGTGACGAGCGAGTCGCCATGCGCGCCGCAGCGGCCGCCATCCTGCGCGCCGCACAACCAGCCGACTGCCGGTGCCGTGCCCTGCGCGCCATGCCCGCACACGAGAGCAAGACCCGCGCCGCCATTGGAGCTGTCGGAGCGATGGAGGCCGACGGCGGAGATCGGAGGCGTTGGCGCCTTTTTAGCGCGAGGCTTGCTTGGCCCCGCCGCCAGCGGCTCCCGTTGCAGCGGCTTAGGCGTTTCGAGCCTCACCGCGGCCCCGCCGTCCGTCGAAGCGCCGATTTGCCAATCTGCAGCCGAGCCGACGGCAGCGGGCCGCGCGTCCAAGGCCGAACCGTCGCCCGCCGGCTCGCCGGCTACGGCCGCCAGCGCCGCGTCGCCGGGCAGCTGCTGCACGTCGCGCCCACGCCCACTGCCTCTCCGCCCACCGACACCGCGCCCACCGCGCGCGCGGCCACCCGGGCCACAATCGGCAGCCATGCGCCGCGTTGCCCCTCCGGCGCACGCCCGGGCCACGGCGAGCATGACAGCGCCATGCCTACCAATGGCGCCCCCCGCCGCAGGCGGCGCGTGCTGCGCCAGCATCGGCCCGCACTGCGCGCCGTGCGAGCGATGGCGGGGAAGCGTGCGAGCGGTGGCCGGGCGGCGCGCGGTGAGCGGCGGGCGCGGCGCGCAATGTACACGCCACGCGTGCGCGCGCGCGTGTTGGCGCGACACTGGTGGAGGAGGTCGCGAGCTCAAGGGCACGTAGGGTCAAGGCCCGCCCCTCGGGTGTACGTGTGTGTGGCGTGGGCACCAGCGACCACGACCGGCGCGCGCGGCCGGAACGCGGAGCGCGCAGTCTGCAGCCGCCCCGCCCCCTCCCTTCCTCCCTGCCTCTCACCTCGCCTCCATCGCCACCATACATCGGCGCGTCACCGCCGTCCGGGGCAGCGTCGTCGTCGCGCGCGCTTGAGCCGTCCGTCAGCGCCGGCAGCGGGCCCGCGCTGCCGGCCGCCCCTCCGGCTGCGTCGCAGCCGTACGCACGGCGTGGGATGAGCGGCGAGTCGAGCCCAAGCGCGAGAGAGCGCGAAAAGTCGAATTCAAACGTGGGCAGCTGGTTTGGAGCGTTGAGCGCGTCGTCGAGCTCGTCAACCAAGCCGAACGCGTGTGTCTCGAGCACACCCGGCGCGCCGTTCTGATCGGCGGCCGTCTGCGCTTCAAAAGCACCGCCGGCCGCGCCGGCCGCACCGCGCGGCACGCACGCGCGCCGCCAGGCCGGCGCGTCGTACGCGCACGTGCCGGGCGCAGTCGAGTTGAGCGTCACGGCCGCGCGCACGGCGAGCCGCGCGTCATCCGCTGAGCACACGGGGCCAAACGGCCAATCGGCACTGAGCGCAAAAGCGCCAATATCTCCCATGCTGGTCGCGTCGTACATCGCGTCGTCGGGTGCATTGGCCGCCGCGCACGCCTTGCGCTTGCCCGAACGTGACGAGTCGAGCTGCGCGCGCGGCGGCGGCAGACACGGGCAACGGCGCGGGGCACGGGGCGCAGCGCAGCGGCGGGCGCGCGAGCGTGAGCGAGGCGAGGCGCGCCGCGTTGACGGTCGCAAGGCGCAGAGGCGGGCGGCGCTGCTGTGGCGCACGCGCAGGGCGAGGCGCGCGGCACCTCGCACCTGCGGCCGCAGCCCCGCGCCCTCGTCGACGAGCCACTTGGGCGGATGCCGCCGCCGTTTGTGGCTCTTCGGCGTGTCAGCGCCGCATCCCCGTCCGCCACCGCCAGCGCCATCGCCAGCGCTGTCCTCCGCGCGCACGTCGCCACCGTCCGCGTCAGGCGCGTCAAGGGCACCGCCCAGGCTGCGCTCGCGCTTGGCGCGTGCGCTCGCCACAAGCACCGCATCGCGCGCGCGCTCGATCTCGAGCCTGCGCCGCGCAGTCAGCTCGCGCGCGAGTGCCGCGACGGAGCACGCAACGTACCACAGCCGCGCAGACGGCGGTACGCCCGGCGTGCCGTCGACAAAGTCGTCGGGCAGCGCAAAGTCGGCGCGGGGCGGCGGTGATCCGAGCGATGGGAAGCTGAAGTCACCGAGCTCAGGTTGCGGCTCGCTGCGCATGCCGACGCGCGGCGAGCCGGCCGGCGCGAGCGACGGGCTGCCGGCCGACGTGGCGCGCCCGCGCGCCGCAGCCGAGCGCGACGAGGAGCCGTCGGCCCCGTGCAGCGAGGCTGAGCGTTGGGCTCGCGCGCGCGACGGACTGCGCGCAGCGCCATCCCACACCACCTCGACCGCCGCCTCCTCGGCTGCTGCCGCGGGCATTGCCGTGGCATGCGCCCATGAGGCCGATGCGGCGGGCGCAACGGCGGGCGCACGTGCCGGCGATGCGTGCTCCTCGTCGTCAGCAGCGTCAGCAGCCTCCGGGCCGGCGGGCGCGGAAGGCTCTAGTGCCGAGTCGTCCAGCACCGACTGCTCCTCCTCCGACGCGTGCGCCAGAGCAGCGCCGAGCCTAACGAGCTCGCCCATCGCACTGGCACTCGGGCTTTTGAATGTCTTGGCGCAGCGGCATATGCAAATCATAAAACGTTCGCCACTACCGGCCCGAGAGGCTTTTGCGATGGCGGTAAGGCGCGTATGCGTGATGAGGGGCCCGCTTGCACGATCACCCCCCACGCGCGCGTTGAGGGGCACCTTCAGGCGCACGATCCAGCAGTCGCCGCGGACTTCTGCCGTGGCCGGCGTCCGATCGGCGCCGACAGACAGCAAGCCGTACTGCCGGCGCGTCCATACGAGTGGGCGCGCTGGAATTGTGCTCGCGACACGCGCCTACATTCCGGCGGCGCGCGCGCCCCTCGCGCGCGCATGCACCATTCGCACCGCGACCAAGCCTCGCCACGCGTGCGCCCTGCCCGTTTCTCTGCCATCGGTACCGCAGGTCTCGCACGGCGGCAGGAGCGTGCTTCAGACTATGCCAAGAAAGGGGAGTTGTGCGCGTGCGGCCGCGACGTACGCGCGGCGCGCCTTGGGCGCGGCACTGCCATCGCTGCCGCCCACGCGCGCGTCTGCCGGTGCGGGTGCGAACGGCGATAGGGCGAGCGCGCTCGGTGGGAGCTGCAGCTGCTCGACCTGGCCGTCGGCGACGAGCGCGAGCAGCGCCGCGCGCAGCTCCACGGGCGCAAAGAGCGAGAAGTGCTGCTGCAGCGCCTTCTCCGGCACGCCTGGCCGCGTGAGCACTTGCCACGCGAGCGCGTCGCGCAACGCGCCGAGCAGCGCGGAGTGTGGGCGTCCGTCGAAGAGGCGCCAGATCTGCAGCGCCATGTGCAGACGCCCGCCCACGCCAGCCGGCGCGCGCGCGCTCGTGGCCGCATCAGGCACGTCGTGCGCCAATACGGGCGTGCACCACACGCGCAGCGCCTCGCCACAGCCGTGCCCGACCGCCACGATGCGCCTGCACTCCGGCAGTGCGCCGGGGGCAGTGAGCGGGAGGGCGCGCGCGCGCGCGGCGTGCGTGGTCAGGCGGGTTGGGCGTTTGGCGACGCGCGAGGCGAGACAGGCGGCGCGCCTCGCTCCATGGGCAGTGGGCAGTGCACCGACGGCGAGCGAGACGCGCGCCAGCTCCCGCCTGCGAGCGCCACGTGCTGCGAGCCGCACCCAACAGTCGCCAACGGGCCGTTGTGCGCGCGGGCCGTGGGCGCGGGCTAAGGTCGGTGCAACGCAGCGCGCGCACCAGTGCTCGTGCACGCCGACCGCCAGAAGAAGGCCGCCATCGCTGAGCGCGGAGAGCGCGCACGCCGCGTCGTGCACCGCATCAGCGTCCGCCGCCCCACAATTCGCACCAGCGGCGCGCACGTCGCCCCCCAGCGCGCGCGCTCCGCCGAGCGAGTCTTCGCCCGTGCCGGCCGCTACGTCGCGCCGGCTGCGCGCGCGCCGCTCGCAGTCCGTGGCCGCATCGACCAGCTCACGCGCGAGGTCGACCTCACGCACGCCAGACTCGCGCGCCGCGCGCAGCCTGGCGAAAATGCACAGCGCGAGCTCGGCGATGCGTGGCTCGTCGGCAGGGCCGAGCTGGTCCGCACCTCGCTCGGTAACCTTGTCGGCGGTTGGCGCAGCAGCGCACGCCGCGTCGCCCATGCCGAGCGCGCCGCTGGCAGGCGCGCCGCGCGCTCCCACGACGCGCCGCACCGCGTCGTGGACTGCAGCTTCGAGCTCGGTGGCGCTCGCATGCTCCCGCGCAAGAGGCGGCCATCGTGAGTGCGCATCGATCTGCATGCCGCGCAGACCGCCCGCCGCGAGGACGGAGTGCACGTGCGCGCCTATGCGTTGTGCGACCGTGCTGCTGAGCCGCTGCTGCTCTGGCTGCGGTTGCGCGCACGCGGACTCCGACGGCGGCGGCGGCGGCGGCGCCGAGCTGCGGACAAGAGTCGCGTGCGGGCGCGCCGCGCACGCCATCTGTTGCGCGCCGCCTGCGCTGATGCCGGCGGCGGTTGCGTCATGCGGCACGGCGGCGCGCGGGGTGCGCAAGGTTTGAGCGGTGGGCTGTGGTGCTGCGGGCACGCCGGCGGCGGCGACGGCCGTGGAGGCTCCGAAGGCCGACACGTGCGCGTCGTGCTCGCGCGACCCGCCAGTGCGGCAGAGCAGAATCGGCCCATCGCTCATATTCTCAACCGGCGCCATCGCTGCTGCTGTGTCGGACGGCGCCGAGGGGGCGGCTGCGCGTGCGGACGTGTCCGTGCGCACCGCGCAGGGCATGGTGGGCTCGAGCTCGGCGCCGCGCGGGACGGCCAACTGCGGCTCGAGCGGCTGCGTGCCGAGCGTGGCGGCCTGGTTTGCGACAAGGTGCCTGCGCACTGCCATGGGCGCGGCCGAGCCGGCAGGCAGCGCCGGCCGCGCGCGGCGGTCGGCCTGCGTCGCGAGCGCACCACCGGGCGCCGCAGCGGATGACTCGTCGCCCACGGAGCAGCCGCCACCATCGCCGCCAACGTCGTCGCCCGCGCCGGCGGCGGGCGCGCACACCGCCGCGCGCTGTGCGCGCGGTGGGGCAAAGGACATGGGCGCGGGGAGGGCGGGCGAGATGCGCAAGCGCCGCGTGGCGAGGGCGACCATCAGGTGTGCGACGGCGGACGTGGTGAACTCAGTCGGGTGGAGCACGAGCTCGGCGCAGCTGTCGGAAAGTTTGGCCGACGTCGGCGCGGCCGCGCCCTCGATTGCCTCGAGTCGCGCGTGCGGGCACGGATGCGCGTCGGCTCTGGCGCCGCCCACGCACTCGGCGACGCGCGCGCCAAACTCCACAGCGAGGCGCGAGACAGCGCGCGGGTGCGCGTCCGCGGTGAACGGGTGGAACTGCGCGTGCCACGCGCATGAGAGCGCGAAGCGCCGGTCATCGTGCGCTTCGGCCGTCGACGAGCCGCCAACGCCGACGATGGTCTCCGTCTCGGTCGGCGGGCCGGACGAGGGAAGCGCGGGCACGACGCGCTTTGAGCGCACCTTCACGAGGGTGCCTGACGCGCACAGCTTTTCAAATGTGGCTGACGCGCGCGCGCGTGGCGAGCACGGAAGGGCGGCATGGGAGGAGGTGGGAGAGGGGGGGGGGGGGCGGGGGGCAAAGCACGGAGGGCGGCACGCACGCGTGAGCAGCCAGCAAGAAAGGGGCAGGGGCACTGGGCGGAGCTCGGTGCGTTTGCGCGCAGCCACGCATTGCGCTCGCAGCTAGCAAGAAAGGGGCAGGGGCACCGGGCGGAGCTCGGTGCGGGTGCGCGCAGCCACGCATTGCGCTCGCAGCCAGCAAGAAAGGGGCAGGGGCACCGGGCGGAGCTCGGTGCGGGTGCGCGCAGCCACGCATTGCGCTCGCAGCCAGCAAGAAAGGGGCAGGGGCACCGGGCGGAGCTCGGTGCGGGTGCGCGCAGCCACGCATTGCGCTCGCAGCGAGAGCCGCGCGCGGCGCGGTGCGCGCACTCTCGACGTCAAACCACGGCTGCATTGCAAGGCGTTGCGCGTGCTCGCGACCGTAGCCCGCGGCGGGCGCGAGGAAGATGATGAGGGCACGCGTGCGCACGGCTGCCTCCAGGGGCTGACGGCCAAAGCTGGCGGCGCCCGGGCTCTTGCGCGGCGCGAGCGGCTCGCCCGTCTCCGCGTCGACGCGCATGTAGGCAAGGATGTCGACGGCCAGTGCCTTGAGCCGCGCAGCCTCCGCGCGCGCGGCCGCTGCGCCCGCCGCGCTCGCCCCACCGGCTCCGTTCGCCGCGCTCGACGCACCACCGTCCGCTCCGTCCGCGCGCGCGTCGCCGGCGACCTGCGCGGCCGCGGCGCCCGCATGCGCGGAAATGGTTCGCAGCAGCACCGCTCGTAATTGCTGCTTGAGCGGCTGCACGAGGGACATGAACAGAGATCGGTGCAACCGGGTGAAGGCTTGCGCGCGCAGGCCTTCAGAAAACGTTCCGCCGGGCGCAGCCGTGAGCGTCGAGCACGCGATCAGGTCGTGGAACGGCGCTGACGGCTTGAGGAAGAGCGCGGCGGTGGCGGCGCGCGCGGCGGCGGCCAGCGGGCGCTGCGCTGAGCCCGGCGCAGCTGCACCTGTGCCGCCATCGCACCTGGCGCCGTCCGCATTGTCGGCCTGGTCACCGCCGTCCGCGCCATGCGCACCATCTGCGCCATGCGCGCCTTCTGCGCCATGCGCGCCTTCTGCGCCATGCGCACCTTCTGCGCCATGCGCGCCTTCTGCGCCATGCGCGCCTTCTGCGCCATGCGCGCCTTCTGCGCCATGCGCGCCTTCTGCGCCATGCGCACCATCTGCGCCATGCGCGCCTTCTGCGCCATGCGCACCTTGTGCGCCATGCGCACCTTGTGCGCCCCCAGCGCTGGCCGCCTCCGCTGCCATCCTCGCCGCGCCCCCAGCGCTGGCCGCCTCCGCTGCCATCCTCGCCGCGCCCCCAGCGCTGGCCGCCTCCGCTGCCATCCTCGCCGCGCCCCCAGCGCTGGCCGCCTCCGCTGCCATCCTCGCCGCGCGCACAGCACCCGCAGCCACGCCCTCACCGTGCAGCGCGTCGCGCAGCGCGTGCGCGACGAGCTCGAAGAGTGCGTCATACTGCGCGTCGTTCCACTTGCCCTCGCGCCGCTTCGGCTGCGCCATGCTCGCCACGTCGCCCTGCACCACCTCCGCCCATTCCACCTCCACCTCCTCCTCGCCGCGCTCTCGCGCACGCTTGCGCCCGCGCGCATCGCCCGCGTCGCCGGCCGCGTGCCCGGCCGCGCGGTACGGCACGTGCGGCGGCGCAGTGAATCTGCCGCCTCCGGCTGCGACGCGCGGCCTGCGCGCGCGCGCCTCGTACCCCTCGTATCCGCCGTGCTCATCAGCGTCGTCGGTCGCGGCCGCTGCGTCGCCGGCTAGCGTCGCCAAAGCCCTCGCGCGTTTTCGTGCAGCGCGCGCGCGCCTGTCGCCACCAACGCCGCCCTGGGCCTGGCTCTCCGCCCGAGCGGCTCGCAGCTCGTCCTTTCTGCGCATCTCGTAAAAGACGGCGAGCTGCGTCGCGTGCACTCCGAGCGAGCGCGCGAGCTCCGCGACGCCATGCGCCGTCGGCGGCGGCACGCGAGGCGCTTGCTCGCGGAGGTGGTCGTGCGTCTGCGATGGCAGACGCGCGGTTTCGGCCCAGCGGTACGGCGAGAGCAGCTCTGCGGCGGCGCGCTCGGCGCGCGCTCGGCGCGCGCGCGCGTCGCTGCCGAGCGCATCGCCATCGCCATCGCCATCGTCGCCGCCGTCGCCGTCGCCGTCGCCGTCGCCACCGCCGTCGCCACCGCCGTTGTCGCCGTCGCATCCACCGTCGCCGTCCGGCTGCTCGGCGTGCGGTGCGAGCGCATCGAAATCGGTGTCCAGGCGGAGGCTGGACGTCGGCATGTCGGGCTTGCCGCCGACGTAGCGGGAGGGCGCGCCACGCCTGCCGCCCTTGGGGCGGTGCACGCAATCGCGCTTGCGCCATTCTTTGTCGGCCAGCACCGCAGCGTCCGCCGCGCGCCTGGCGACTGCGCGCGCCTCCGCCCAGTAGCGATCGGCGGCGTCGACGCTGTCGAGGAGCAGCCATGGGCCACGCAGCGAAATGTGCAACGGGGCGGCAAGCGCAGCACCCGGCAGCCCACCCGCAGCACAGGCCGCGTCCCGTCGCACCATTGTCGGCAGCCTCACGCGCACCGCCACGCTCACGAGCGCCTCTGGCGCGCTGCCATCGGCCGCGTGCGCGTCGTCGCCGCCGCCGCCGCCGCTCTCGCGCGCACCACCAGCTCGCCCGTCGGCACCGCGCTCGCGCGCGCGGGGCGCCGTGTAGCTGAGCTCGCCGACGAGGCCGAGGGTGTTGAGCGCAACGAGAAGAGACCTGATGCGCGATTGTACCTGCCGGTCGCGCAGGATCGTGCGTTGGACGGGCTCGGCGTGGTCGCGCAGCAGGGGCGAATCGCGCTCGCCGAGCAGCTCTGCGCGCAGCAGCGCCGACAGCACGGCGCTTCTCTCGTCGCCGACGCTGCTGCTCGCGCCTCCCGCCGACGCCGCGTCCGACGCACGGCGCACTGCGAGCGCGGCATCTGGGCATGCGGCGAGCACCTCACGCGGGTGTGAGACGTCGAGCGTCTCGGGTGCGCCGACGACTGCAAGGACTGCGCCGAGCGGCGCACCAAGCAGCGCAACGGAGAGGCTGATCACCTCGAGCTCGGAGGACACAGGTGCCGCGCCACCGCTCGCGCCAACCAGCGGCGCGGCGAGGCGCTGCGCGGCGAGGCGCGCGTGCACGAGCATGCGGTGCAGCCGCTGAGCGCGCGCCAGCCTACCCGACGCCATCCCAAGACGCCAGCTGAGCTGCGAGCCGCCACCGCCGCGATCCACCGTATGCGGGGCCCGAGCGGCCACGCGCCGCGTGGCGATGGCGGGCAGCGCGGGTGGCGGTGCGTCCATCGGGTAGGCGAACGCGACGCCGCCGCTGCCGACGGGCGTTGCGAGCACCGGCACGCCCGGCGCGGCGCGCTCGTCGCACGCGCGCACGCTCACGGTCGTGCCCACGCACATGTCCTGCGCCGCGCACGCGGTCGTGATCACCGCTGCTGTCGCAACGCCGAGCAGGTGCGCGCTGACTGCGTCGGCCGTCGCCACACGCGGCACGGCGACGAGGCGCCGCTCGACCGCCACCGAGTCAGACGGCGCCGTCGGCTGCACGCCGCTCAACGCGCCGCCAATCGCACCTTCACTCTCAACGGCACCTCGCGCGAGCCGCTGATACACGGCACGCGTGAGGACGGACATGGTGGAGCGTAACCGTTTGCCGCGCAGGTCGTTGCGGAGACGCTGCCACGTGTCGCACGCCTCGTCCACATGGATGACGGTGAGCACCTCGCACGGCTTGGCTCCCCTGCCCTTCGTCTCGCCCTTCCCCGTGCCCTTGCCCGCACCGCCCTCGCCCTCGCCGCCGTCTCCATCCTCGCCGTCTGCATCGCAGTCTGCATCGCCGTCGCCGCCATCGTCGCCGCCGCCGCCGCCGCGCACGAGCGGGTGCACCTCCAGCCTTCCCTCGCGCTGCAGCTCCTCAACGAGCGAGCGCATCGATCGATTGTCCATCTTGCCGCACACGCCCGCACGCGCCTCCATGCCGACGAGCGCCTTGTACGCCACGTCGTACGGCACGACCGTTTCTGAGTTGACGATTTGGCAGATTGTCGCCATGCGCCGGTTGCGGCGGAGCGTGTCGGCCTCCTTGCCGCTCGCCTTGGACGTCGCCGCCATCTGTGCGCCCGCGCGAGCGGTGTCAAAGCCCGACGGTGCAACCGTGTGACTAATGCACCTGTTGCGCCGCCACGGCGCGCCGGCCGACGCGGGCGCATAGTCGGCGGCGCGGCCGGCGTCCGTCGCGACCGAGATGAACTCGTCGGTGCGGCGCAGCATGTCGCGCGTGACCGTCACGTGGCTGTTGCGGCGCGCACGCGGCGGGGCGCGGCGCAGCGCGCGTGAGCGGCGTGCGCCGGCGCGGCGCGCGGAGCGCGCACGGCGGCGGGGCGGGAGGCTTCAGAGGTGGACGGACGAGAAGGGGTAGGCGGAAGCGTGGATGAAACGCCGAAATGCGCGCGCGGCGCGCCGCGCCTCACCCGACGCTCGCGAGCTCCCGCTGCATTGCGCGCGCACGCTTGTGGTCGACGCCGAGCCGGTCCCGCAGCGCCGTCGTCGGGAGACCCGACGGCCCGGCGGCGACAATCAGCGCGAGCGCCGTGGCGCGCGGCGCCATATTGAACGGCAGGCCGTGCCCGTACTGCTCGGGGCGCAGCGGGCGGAGCGCAGCCACGCGCCACCCCTCGTCGCCGCCGTCGTCGCCGCCGTCCACGTTGCCAAGCAGCGGCTGCAGCGGCCGTGGTCTCTGCCCCCGCGCGCCATCCGCGCAGCCATTCGCCGCTCCGCCGTCGGCGTCGACCGGCGGCGCGTCGGCGCCTCGCCACTCGAGGCATTGGACGGGCACCTCCTTACTCTTCCTCTTCCCGCCTTTAGCACACCCGCCACCGCCGACCGGCGCCCCGCCGTCGGCCGCACCGGCGCGCACGTCCGCATCGTTGTCCGCCATTGCGCCAAATATGATGGACGTGCGACAGATCGAGCCGGTCTGCACCGCCGTGTCGAGCACGCGCTTCCACCGCTCAAGGCCCGGCTTGCCTTTCAGTCCCAGCGCGTCGCGCACCGTCTGCTCGGGCACGGCTCCAAGTGGGCAGCGGAGGGCAAAACGGGCCATCGCGAGAAGCCGCGCGACGAGCTGCGCGCTGCTCGGCAGGTGCTGCGGCGCGGATAGCCGCGCGAAGCGACGGAGGCGCAGCTCGTTGGTCTGCGTGTGCCGCACGCCGGCCGAGACGCCCACGCCCACGCCCGCCTGCGGCGCACGCGCCGCGTCGCCCGCTGCTGGCGCGTTGCCGCTGCCAACGGCGCGCGCAGGGCCGACGGCGCGCTCAGCCTCCTCCTCCTCCCCATCCTCCTCCTCCCCCCTTTCCTCCTCCTCCCCCTCCTCCTCTTCTCGCCTGCGCCGCTTGCCCTTGGCCGCGCGGTGGGCGCGCGGCGCGCGCCCTGCGCGCGGCCCCGAGTCGGTAGCCACGTTGACCTGCGTCGCGCAGACGAGGCCGAGGTGGATGAGGCGCTGGATGGGCAGGTACACCTGATCCCTCTTGATCCCCGCCGCCGTGTGCGCGTGCATCTGCAGCAGGCCGGTGTTGCGGCGTGCGCCGATCGCGACGATCATTTGCCAGTCATGGCCGCCGCCGAGCAGCTCGAGTGGCGGCACGCCGAGTGAGCGGCGGATGAGCGCGCGCTCGCCGACAAGGAAGGCGGGCGGGGAGCGATGCGTCGGTTCGAGCTCGTCGAGCTCCCAGCGCGCCCATTCCGCACGCGACGGCTGCCGCGCGCCCGGCGGCGCGCGCACGCTCACGAGCGGGCAGCGGCGCAAAAATCGCCAGAGGCCGGCGCACGTCTCAGGCGGGAGCGCCGGCGATGCGGGTTCGCGGCGCTGCACGTGCGCCCACAACTCAGCCGCCGTGCACCCCGCCTCGCCCGACAGCCCGATCTCGTCGAGGCACGCGCCGCGCGCGTGCTCGACGCTCATTCCCACCGCCAGCCAGCCGCCGGTCGGAGATCGGCCCTTCCGACAGGGGGAGATCGGGCCGATCTCCACATTCCCGACCCCGGACAGTTTTGCGGCGCATTTTGTTTCGGAGTCTCTCGTGCATGTCCTCGGGGCTGCACGGCGAGACGCGAGTGCCGGTCTGCGAGGGCTGCCAGGTGCGCGCCGAGCCGCCGCCGGGTGCCACGCACGAGAGCCAGTGCGCGCACGAGTACGTGCAGTGGGAGGCGTGCCTCGCCGCCAACTCGGGTCAGGCGCGGCTATGCATCGCCAGCCTCGAGGCGTTCCGCTCGTGCCGCGAGGCGTCGGCGCCGCCGCAGCCGCCGCAGCCGCCACCGCGGTCGTGATCGCGTGCGCGTCGCCGCGCGTGCGGCGGCTGTGGCGCGCGCTGCGCCTCGCGCTCTCGACCCGCTCGGCCAGCCCGCTCGTCGATGCGCTCATCTTTGACCTCGAGCACGAGATCGACCGCTCGGACACGCACGCGGTCAAGTCATGCGCCGGCCTGCTCAACATCAAATACGGGCCGGGCGCCGACCGGTGCGTGCCAATGTGGGTGGCGGACATGGACCTGCCGTGCGCGCCCGCGCTCGTCCGCGCGCTCGTCGACCGTGCGCGCCACCCGCTCTACGGCTACACGCTCCAGCCTCCCGAGATGTGGGCGGCAGTCCTTGATTGGCTGCGCATCCACCAGCAGTGGGCCGTCTCGCCAGAGTCGCTTGTCTTCGCGCACTCGACGGTCGGCGCGTGCGCGGCGTGCGTGCGCGCCTTCTCCGCGCCGGGCGACTCGGTCCTCGTCCTCACGCCGCTCTACCCGCCGCTTCGCCACCTCGTCGCGGCCGAGGGCCGGGCGCTCATCGAGCTGCGGCTGCCGCCCACCTCGCCGGCCAACGGCCGGTTTGCGCTCGACGTGGCCGCGCTGCGCGAGCAGCTCGCGCCGGAGCGCGTGACGATGATGCTCCTGTGCAACCCGCACAACCCGGGCGGGCGCGTCTGGTCGCCCGCCGAGCTCGACGCGATCGTCGCGACGTGCGCCGAGTGCGGCGTCCTGGTCGTCGCCGACGAGATCCATGCAGACCTGACCTTCTCGCACGGGCAGATCCCGCGCGACGTGCGCGCGCCGCCGGCGTACAGCGGAACGCGTGCTGCCGCGGCCGCGGCCGTGGGCGTGGCGGGCGCTGCAGCCGGCGACCTGTCGCCCGCGCGTGCGTACCGCGCGAGCGCGATGCGCGCGCGCACCGCCGGTGCGTCAAGCTCTGCGGCGGATGCACCGTCGCCCGCGCCAAGCCCGTCGGCCGGGCGCAGGGCGCCCGCGGCGCCCGACGCCGAGCCCTTCTTCACGCCGTGCGCGCGCGTCGCCTCCGAGCGCCTTGGCGTGGGCAAGCCGAGCGCGCGCATCGTTACGATCTGCTCGCCGTCAAAGGCATTTAATCTCGGCGGCATGGGCGCCGGCTTCGTCGTCACGCCCGGCCCGGCGGAGCGCGAGGCGTACCTGCAGGTGTGCGAGCACGCGCACGCAACGTACGGCGGCGTCTTCCAGACCACCGCGCTCCTCGCCTCCTACTCGCGCTGCGGGCCATGGCTCGCCGCCCTTCTCCGCCACCTCGGGCGCAACATCACGCGCCTCGTGCGCGCGCTCCGCGCGCGCGCGCCCGAGATCGTGCCTGTCGCTCCGGACGCGGGCTACCTCGTCTGGCTCGACTGCTCCGGGCTTGGCCTCACCGCCGACCAGCTCGCGCGCTGGTGGGTCGCTGACGCGCGCGTGCTCCCATCTCTCGGCGCCGAATTTGCCGCGGACGCGCACGCTGGCAGATGCGCGCGCATCAACATAGCGGTCACGACGGCCAAGCTCGAATGTGCGATCGACCGGATCGTCGGCGCGGTGCAGCGGCTGCGCGCGTCGCGCGCGTCCGCCGCGCGCGCCGTGCCCTCGCACGGCGCGGCGGGCTCGGAGGCGGCGTCTAGCGCGCTGCCGAGCTCTGTAGGTGCTGCGGGCGGCAGTGCGGGCAGCAGCGGCAGCGGTGGCAGCGGCAGCTTCCGACGCCCGCCCGCCGCGCCGCCCGCCGCCAAGCGGCCGACCAAGGCACCAACGCCCGCCGCCTCCTTGCCGCCCGCCGCGTCGCCGCCCGCAACGTCAGCGACACCGCCGCCGCCCGCCGCGCCCGCCGCGCCCGCCGCGCCCGCCGCGCCCGCCGCGCCCGCCGCGCCCGCGCTCGCGCCGCCGACGATCCTGCCGCCGCGCGCTCTGCCTCGCGTGGAGGAGACGCGCACGAGCCTCAAGGGCGCGACGGGCACGCAGCTCGTGCGGTACGCGGGCGAGCTCAACGGCGCGACGGTCGAGCTCGAGGATCTGACGGGGTGCACCGTGCTGCTCCTCGACACCTCGTCGCAGGTGACGATCGACCGTTGTGTCGACTGCGTCTTCCTCTTCGGGCCGGTCGGCGGCTCGGTCTTCTTGCGCGACAGCGTGCGCTGCGCGCTCTCCGCGCCGTGCCGGCAGCTGCGCACGCGCGCGTGCGCCGACTGCGATCTGTTTGTGCACACGCTCGGCCCGATTGTCGAAACGTCAACGCGCGTGCGCTTTGCGCGGTACAACCTCTCATACCCAGGGCAGCCCGCGCACTTTGCAAAGGCGAAGCTCGACCCGGCAATGAGCAACTGGGCTGACGTCTACGACTTCTCCAAAGCCGACGACGCCGTGCCGCAGCCGCACTGGGAGCTCCTTGCCGATGGTGACTTTGCTCGTATGGAGGTTCGCTTCGACGGCGCGGCCGCGGCCAAGCGCTTCGGCAACGAGCCGGCGTGCAACGCGGCCGCTGAGCTGCTCCCGCCCGCGCTCGCCGCCGCGCCCGCGCGGGTGCTGCCGCTCTCGCCGCCCGGCGCGTCGCCATTCGCCGAGCGTCAGCCAATCGGGAAGAGGCTGGTCGATGGCAAGTGGATGCTCATCTACGACGAGGATGACATGGCGGCGAAGCCGGCCAAGTGAGAGGCGAGCAGGCGGGCGCAGGCAGGGCGCGTGCGCGCGGCGTCGGCGGCGATGGCCGCGCTTCGACGCGGAGGCGGTCTGAGCGCTCCGGTGGCGGCGGGAGGAGGAAGAAAGGGGGGCTGGGGGAAGGGAGGGGGGGGGGGGGGGGGGGGAGGGGAGGGGGGGGCACATACGCATCAATGAAAGCGCCACGTCAGCGCGCGGCGCGCGCGCATGCGCTTCGACATTGCGCGAGCAGCGCGTGGCGCGAGGGGGACAAGTCGCAACTTTCTTTCGTGTCGTTTTGAACTGGATGAACAAGAGTGGCGCGAGTCTACGGGCGGCAGCGGCAGGGCCAACGAACTGGATGAACAAGAGTGGCGCGAGTCTACGGGCGGCAGCGGCAGGGCCAACGGGGCGCTGCCCGCAGCGGCACCCGTGCCGAGCGCGCGCGCAGAAGACGGGCGCGCGCGCTGATGCGCGGCTGAAGTGAATTTTGTACGATTCATAGCAATGTGACGGAGCGCACGGGCGCCGCACGCGCCACACGCGAGAACGACGTACCGCCGTACGCGGGCGCACCGTTCCGGAGCTGCGCAAGGTCGCTTGCCCCGTGGCCAAGCCTCCGGCCGCCATCTGGCGTGCGCGCACCGGCAGAGCGTGCGGTGGGGGTCGCCGCACGTCGCGGCGGCGTGCCGCCTGCGTGCGCTCGCGCGCCCGCCGCGCACGCACCGCATGCGCGCAGAGCGGGCGAGTGCGCGCGCCGCGCGCCGTGCGGCGCGGTCGGGACGCCATGCTTTGTCGGTGGGCTCGTTGCGGGTGCGACCGCGCCCAGGTTGGGGCGAGCGCGCAGCAGCCGCGTGACGTGCCTGACCGCACGAGCAAGGCGGCCGGCTGCGCGCGCGGGCGCGCCCAACCTGGGCAAAAATACCCTTCGCATCCCAAACGCGAGGCGCTCGACGCGCATCTCGTGCCCGCGCGCGCGTATAGCGTGCGGCTCGCCGCCGCTGAGCTCGAGCAGTGCGAGCGCCACCTCGCGCGCCACAAGCAAGTCCTTCACCCTGTCCGTGCGCCCCGGCACGTCCGCGCCGTGCGCTCCGCCGTGCACGCCGTGCATCGGCTCGCCCGCAGCGGCCGCGCCCCCCCAATCAGTACCATCGGCGCCGCCACCCGCTCCAGCCTCGTATACGGCCGCGTGCCGCCCCGCTTGGCTCAGCTGGTCGAGCGCAGCCTCGAGGGCAAGCCTCACCTTGAGCGCCGCTCGCGCGCCGCCACCGTCGCCAAAGCGCGCGATCGCAAAGCGACTGCCGCCCTTCCCGCCCATGTAAGATGTCTCTCCCTTCTCGAGCGCGTAGCGCGCGCACACCTCGTCAAACTCGACGGCGCCGAGCCGCGCGGGCGAGTCAAGAGGCGCGTCGCGCACGCGCAGCTCGTCCGGATCGAAGAGGCGCACGACGGGCGGCTGCGCGCCGCCGCGCGCGAGCTGCTCCGTCGCGCGTGCGAGGAGGGCGCGCAACCTGTCCTCGTGCTCCCAGCCGCTCGAATCGGCGCGGATCGGCCCGATCCAGAGCATGTCATCCGGCGCAGACCAGTCGTGCGGACCCACACCGGAAGCGGCAGCGGCAGCCGCCTCGCGCTCGCGCTCGTGCGCGCCGGCCACCTTGTCGCCGTCGACAAGCAACGCGCGCAGCGCGCCGAGGCGGCCAAGAGCGACGACGTGCGCGAGCGCCCACGCGGCGAGAAGCAAGAGGCAGACCGGCGCGCGCGTGTGTTCGCGCGCCCATGCCGGCAGCGCCGCGCCGCTGCCGCGCCCGTCGTCGCGGCGCGCGCCGTGCGGGCTGGTGCCGTCCGCCGCTTCGCCGAGGATTGCAAACTCGAGCGCGGCGATCAGGCAGACGAGCATGACGAGGGCGAAGCAGAGGAGCAAGTAACGGTCGATCATCGTGAGGTAGGCGACTTTGGGCAGCTGCTCCGCGAGGATAAGCTTGTACGCGAGGATTGCAAACATGATCGCGAGCAGGTTCGCGCACCGGTCGCCCAGCTCGTCAGGCGGCATGAGCAGCGGAATGAGCGCCGACGCGGCGAGCGCGCCAAGAATGGAGATCACGTTGGACACCCAGAAGCCGGTGAGTCGGCGCACGTGCAGCTCGATGCGCAAGAGCGGGTAGCGCTGGAGGCTCGCGCTCTCAAATTTGCTCGTGAGCGCCGGCGCGAGGTGGAGCCACGGCGACACGTCGTACTCGCCCGCGCAAAAGTTGCCCGACAGGTTGAGGAACGAGCGGTACGAGCCCTTCACGTTGGGAAGCAGTTCGACGTAGAACGGCGTGTCCCCACTTTCGCCGTCGAGCCATTGCGCGGGCGCGGGCCATGACGACGTGAGCGTGAGCGGCACCGTCTGCGCGTCGAACGGGAAGGAGTGCAGGTCGAACGCGTGCGCGAACGTCGCGTCGACCGCCCAGCGCATGCACACAACGGGGTCGTCGCCAGGCGTGCGCGGCGGATAAATCACGGCCCAGCATTCCTCCGCGCCCTTGTCGAACACGTTTGTGAACTTGAGCCTCGGCGCGAACAGCTCCTCGCCGCCGGGCTCGCCGCGCGCAGGGATGCTCTCCTGCGCGGCGCTCGACATTGTCACGATCAGCTGCCTCTCGACGAGGCCGTGCCGTCTGTCGGGCCACGACGCCTCAACAAAGACGAGCGCGCGCACGCGGTTGTGTGACAGCTCGATGGACAGGAGCTTGCGCACCTCAGCGCGCACCCGCACGGACATCGTCGCAGTGGATGGCATCATGGACTGGCCGGTCGTCGGAAAATCGGAAATTTCTGCGCCCTTGCAACTCGCCGGTCCGTGCCGACTCGCAGTCATCAACGACAGGCGACAGCCGACAGCCAGCGCCGACCGATGGGCGATGAGCGTTTCGCCGTGCGCGCCACGTCGCTCCGCAGCCTGCGCACTCCCGCTCAGAAGATGAGCGGCGGCGTGTCGGGCTCGTCCCCCGGCGCGCAGAGCTCAATCGTGTCGATCGCGTGGATGTGCGCGTAGTTGAGCACGAGCTCGGGCGCGCGGGGCGCGAGCAGCTTTGCGCCCTCAAAGTCGTCCGCCGCCTTCTCGTAGCTGCCGAGCGCCTTGTGCGCAAAGCCGCGCCGAAAGCGCGCGCGCGCGTTGTCCGGCTGTGCGGCAAGGACGGCGCTGAAGTCGTGCACCGCCGCGGCGTGCTCGCGCGCGAGCTGCAGCGCCTTGGCGCGCTCGTGGCGGTACACGGGCACGTCCGGCCGCGCAGCCACCGCGTCGTTGAGGCTCTCGACCGCCGCGAGGTGCCGCCCCTCGCGCGCGTGGCACAGGCCGAGCACGAACGCTGCCGCCGGCCGGCGCGCCCGCTCGAGCGTGGCGACGTGCTCGGGCGCGAGGAGCTCGGTGAGCTCGGTGGCGCTCGCGCGGTACCGCTCGCGGCAGAACTGCACCGCCGCGCGCTGGTGCCGCAGCCGCGCGACGAGGCGCTCGCCAAACGCCGCGGCGGGCGCGAGCAGGTGTGCGACGTCGGCGGCCGCGAGCGCCGCGGCGATGGCGGGCGTACTGGACGAGGCGAGCGCGTGCGCCGCGCCGCCGACAGCGCGTCCGGCGCACTCGATCGCCGCGTCCAGGTCCGCGAGCGCCGCCGTGAGGTTGCGCTGCCGCGCGTGGCAGAGCGCGCGCACTTCGAGCCAACGCGGGTCGTCGGGGCGCATCTCGAGCGCGAGCTCGAGGTCTGACAGGGCGCGCGCGTGCTCGCCGAGCGCGTGGAGCACGAGCGCGCGCTGCCCGAAGAGCTCGGCGCGCAGCGGATTAGGCTCGGCGCGCGGCCGCGTGCCCGGCTGCAGGCTCGCCGCGGCGAGCGCGGCCGCATCATCATCCGGACCGACACCCGGACCGGGCGCGGTGGCCCCGCTGCGCCGTCCGCGGCGCTCCTCGGCCGTAAGCGCAACGACGACGCCGCCGCCGCCGCCGCCGCCGCTGCCGCCGCTCTGCGCGGACGCAACGGCGGCCTCAGCGCGCGCGTCGCGGGCGCGTCGTTGTTCGGCCTCGCGCGCCTCGAGCACGATGGCGACCTGGAGGTCGGCGAGCGCCTCCGCGGCGCGTCGCGGATCGACGGCGTGCGATCCCTCACCCTCGCGCCCACCGAGCGCGACGAGCGCGCGCCCGCGCAGCAGCCGCGAGCCCACCGAGTCGGGATGCAGGGCGACCGCATGGTTGAGCCGCGCGAGCGCGTCGGTCGGCTCGGCCGTATCGAGAAGGACGGCGGCGGCGGCGATGTGCGGCGCGTCGGAGGCCGCGTCGAGCACCGCCGCGCGGTCGAGCGCGCCGAGCGCCTCGGCGAACGCGCCCGCCTGGTAGAAGACGAGGCCAATCTGGTAGTGCGCGCGCGCGAGCTTGGGCTCCGCGCCGAGCGCGAGCTCGAGCTGCGCGCGCGCATCGCCGAGTTCGCCGAGGAGGTAGAGGGCGCGGCCGTAGGCGAGGCGGAGCTCGGCGTTGCTCCCGTCCAGCCGCACCGCCTCGGCGAACGCGCCCGCCGCTGCCGAGATGTCGCCGCAGTCGATGAGTGTCTCGCCGAGCTGCGCTCGGAGTAACGGTAACGCGGTGACGCCACTCAGCTCAATCGCGACGCCGAGGTCGGCAAGGGCGTCGGGGAAGCGCGCAAGCGCGCGGAACGCCGCCGCGCGGTTCGCCGGGTATGCGGGCGTGCGCATGTCCAGCCGGATCGCCTGGTCGTAGAGGGGCAGCGCCTCAGACAGCTCGCCGAGCGCTGCGAGCGCGAGCGCGAGCGCGTTGAGCGCGGGCGCGTTGTTCTTGTCGGTGCGCAAGACGATGCGCTGGTCGGCGGCGGCCTCGCGGTACCGGCCGAGCGTGTGCAGCAGCGCGCCGCGGTGGAAATGCGCCTTGACCGTCTGCACGGCGTGCGGGCCGTCGGCGCCGAGCTCGATCGCGGCGGTGAAATCGCCGACCGCGCGCGCGGCCTCGCCCATGTCGCCAAAGACGAGGGCGCGGTTGAAGCAGTAGGTCGAGTTGGTCGGGTCCATCGACACCGCCTGCTTCAGGTCGGACAGCGCGTCGTCAAGCCGGCCGAGCTTGCGGAAGATGGTGCCGCGGTTGGCGTAGTATTGCGCCACCGTCGGCTCGAGCCGGATCGCCATCGAATAGTCGAAGAGGCAGCGCTGGTTGTCGCCAAGGTTGCGGTAGCAGTTTGCGCGCGCGAAAAAGTAGCGCGGGTTGTCCGGGTGCAGCGAGAGCGCCTGCGTGAACAGCTCGGCCGCCTTGGCGTACTCGCCCGACTTGAAGTAGGCCTGCCCGTTCGTGTTGTACGCGAGTGCGGCCTGGCGCGTCGCTCGCCGCTCAGTGCGCCCTTCGGCCGTCGTCGGCTGCGCCTGCGGCGCCGCGCGCATCGGCTGCTGCCGCGGCGTGCCGCCGCGAGCCGCCGCGCCACCCGTCCCCAGTCGACTAGACGACATGCTGACGTCGTAACGACTGCAATGGCCTGAATTCATGAGTGACTGGTGCTCACAGGAGTGGACTGTGGACTGGCTGCCGGGCTGGCCGGAGCCCGGAAGAGCGAGCGGGAGCTGACGAAGCGTGCACACTCACACAGCAGAGCAGGGATCGTCAGGACGCCGCAGAAACCAGCGATGGGCGGGTGGCGCGTGCCGTCGTGCGGGCGGCCGCTTGGCGCGCACCGCGGCCGTCACGCCTCACGGCGCGCGCCGCGCGCGTGCGAGCTCCTCGAGCGCGCGTGCCGAGCGCGCGGCGAGGGCGGCCGCGGCGGCGTGCAGGTCGTAGCGAGCAAAGAGGCGGCGGGGCGTGCCGCGCGTCAGCGCTGGCGGCGGGTGCAGCAGCGACGCGCGCAGCTCGACGCGGTTGCACCGCTCGGAGAAGCGCATTGCCTCGCGCAGCACCGCACGCAACAGCCGCCGGCGCGCGCCCGCCGCGGGCGCGCCGAGGAGGAGCGCGATGCGGAGGAGGGGCACGAGCAGCGCGAGCTTGAGCGCGACGGCAGCGAACGTGCCGAGCGCCGCCGGCTCGTGCGCCACCGCGTGCCGCGCCTTAGCGACGATCTGCGGACTGAGATGAAGCAACGCGCCAGGCAGGCCGGCCGCGTCCTCGCGCGCTGGCGCGGGCGCGGGCGAGCCGGCCGACGGCTGCGCGCGCCGGTGCGCCAGTGGCGCGGTCGAAGACGGCGCAGCGGCCCACGGGAGCTCCGCGCGCGCCTCCGGGCCGCCCGCGCGGCGCCAACCGAGTTCGCGCAGCTGGCGCGCGGCGCTCGCCGCGATAGGCGCGAGCGAGGGCGCGAGGGGCGCGAGCGCGGGCTGCAGCGGAGCGAGCGTGTCGGATGCGGAGCGCACAACCCACCATAGCGCGAGCGGGAGGCGCCAGTGCACGTATGCGTCAAGCAGCAGCGCGAGCCGCACGCGGCGCGCGTCGCAGATGCGCGCGATACGGCGCACGACGCGCGGCGAGCCCGCGCCGGCGACCACCGCCTCGACCGTGCCCGCGGGCGCGGGCGCGACGCCGGGCGAGGCAGGTGCGCGCGCGTGCACGGCATTTTGGCGCCGCCAGAAGCGCAGCCGCGCCCACCGCCCGTCGCCCGCCGGCTCCGCGTCGTCGAGGTCGAGGTCTGCGCGCGCGGTCGACGAAGCGTCGTCGTCGTCGTCGCCGCCGCCCTCACCGCGCAGCGCGCGCTCCGCTTCGTCGGAGGCAACGCGGCGCACGGCGCTCGCGCAGCGCGAACACTCGGCGAGAAGCGCGAATCCGAGCTCCTTCAGGTCGTGCTCCACGATCCCCAGCACGTAGTCGCGCAGTTCGGCCGGCGGACGCCGGTCGGCGCGCGCCGGCGCGAGCGCCGGCTCGCGCGACGCGCCCGCCTGCAAGCGCGCGGGCGGCAAATACGCGCGCGCCCCGCCCGCCAACCCGCGCGCAACCCCGCCGCGCAGCGGCGCGCAGCTCGCCGCCGTGACGAGGAGGAGGCCACAAAGCGTCCTCTGTGACCCGACGGGCGGCCCCATCGGCCCTTAAGGGCCAACAGGCTTTTAAAAATTGCCCGGCCGTTTGGAACTTTTCTGGATGGTGTGACCGGCACTCAGATTCAGATCCAGACGCGCGCGGCCAGAGCGAACAACGGCAGCGAAAGCAGGACAAGGAGAGAATTTTAGCGCCTCTTCGCCCGGCTCTACGGCAGCGGCTGCACGTAGATCCGCAGCTCAAAGTCGTACGAATTTGCGAACCCGCGACAGTCGTCCAGTCCGTCGCGTGTGAAGAGCAGGTAGGGGGGGGCTCCATCAAGGTCGGTGGTGGCCGGAGCGCCCGCGCTGGCGCTCGGCGCCGTGCTGCGCCAAGGCGCGGCAGCCGCGCCAGCGCCCGCCGCGCCACCCGGGCTGCAGTCCTGCGTGCGTGCGTCTGACTCCGCCGCCTCGCCACGATGGCCGCCGTCGCGATGCAGCGCCTCGTACGCGGTGTGGAAGTTGAGCCGCCACAGCCGCTCGTGCACGCGCGCGACGGCGAGGCCGCCCACCGCTCCCATCGTCATCTTCACGTCCGCGCTCACCTCGAGGCCGCCGAGCGGCGCGGACAGCACGACGCTCCGCGCGTCCGTCGCGAGCCACGCCGAGAGCTGTGCGAGCGTGCGCGACTCGGCCGGGCCGCCGAGCGCGCGCGATGGGCCGTGCGGCGCAACGCGCTCATCCTCCGAGGCCGCGCGCCACGCGGGCTCCAGCACGAGCGGTTCGCGCGAGGCGCTCGCGCACGCCACCTTGAGCGTAACGGTCGCGCCGCTCGCGACGGTGAGCGGATTGGCCGCGTCCGCGCCGTTCACGCCGTCCATCGACGAGCGCACCGCGTGGAGGAACGGCGCGGCAGCCGTCGCGGCGGCGTGCCGGCCGAAGCGCGCGCTCGCGCCGCCGCCGCCGCCGCGCGCTGTGCGCGCCGCACCGCTCCCGCCGCCGTCCGTCCGCCGCAGCTCGAGGCGCAGCAGCCGCAGGGCGCGCGCGGGCGGCGCGCCGTGCGCGAGGACGGCCTCGTAGTAGTGCACGTACCGGATTTGCCCGGCGTTGCGGCATGCGTCGCCGTCGCGCGTGCGCGCCGCGCGGAAGAAGGCGAGCGCGTCGCGCGCGCTCGAGCAGCCCGGGTGGCGGAGCGCGAGGAGCAGCGCGCCGATCATCACGCCCGTCCGACCCTTGCCCGCCTTGCAGTGCACGGCGACGACGTTGCGCGCGTCGGCGATCAGCCACGCGCGCGCGTCGGCGACGAAGAGCAGCAGCGCGTCCATCGACGGCGGGTGGTGGTCGGGGAAGGGCAGGTGGAGCGCCGAATGGAAGTGCGCGCCGTCATACTCGCGCTCGTCGCACAGGTTGTACACGCGGTGCACGCCGGGGTGCCGGTCGTGCAAGAAGCGCACGACCTCAGAGATCGAGTTGCGCCACGCCTGCTCGATTGACGTGGCGGGCAGGCCCATCGCTATGATCCGGTCCGTGATGTACGTCAAATCCAGGTCGTACCCGCCCGACGTGTACCGCACCTTGGAGCCCGAGACGACGTTGCGCACGAGGCCCAGCGGCATCGCGAGAAACGGCGTCGCCGCGCTCTCGAGCATCGCGCCCAGCCGGCGCGGCGCCGCGTCGGCGGCGACGCCGGTAGGCGGGGAGCGCATGGCTTCGCCGCGAGCGCTTCACTCCACAGTCTACAGTAGCATTTGACTGGAGCAGAGTGCGGACAGCGGACACCGAGGTGGGGACACGATTTGGTTCACGCTCGAACCATTTGTGCCGCACAGCTGGCATCAGTCATCACTCGTGCACGTACCGGCCGTGCGGGCCGTCGTTGGGTGGCGGATTTCGCGCCGCTCCGCCACGCGCGCCGCCCGCTGCGCCGTGCGTCGAGCGCAGCTGCGTCTTGCCCGTCGCGCCCGCTGTGCGCGTGGCCGACGCGCCGTCGTCAGCGGCAGCATCGTTGCCCCCCGCCGCGCTGCCAACCGAGCGGTCGCCGGCGCTCGGCAGGCTACGCGCGCGCGCTCCGGGCAGGTCGCTCACCTTGGCTGAGCGCAGCGCGAGCAGACGGTCGAGCGTGCCGCGCGTTCGCAGCCACGCGCTCGCGAGGGCCGAGCGCCTACGCGGCACGGGCCACTCGTCAAAGGACGCGTACGAGCGGAGGACCGTCGGCGAGCCGGTGGGCGCGCGGGAGTGGCGCGATGAGCGCTCGCTGTCGCGGCGCGGCTCGGCCGTGCCGTCGCTCTCGGCGGCGACGCGCGCCTCGATGCGCTCGATGTATTCGCGGAAGAGGGGCATGCGCGCGCCGTCGCTCGTCGTCTGCGCCGCGGGGAAGAAGCGATCGCGCCTCGCCTTGATGTGCGCGCGCATCCGGACGGCGTGCGGGTCGCGCGAGCGCAGGATGGTGCCGTACAGCGCGAGCACGGGCGCGACGAGCCGCTGCTTGTCCGTCTCCTCCTTGAAGGCGCCCTCAAAGACGTTGAGCGAGAGGTTGTCCAGCCGGTCCTGCGTGAATGCCTCAAGCCGCAACCGCTCGTCACTGAGCGAGCCGTGCGAGCTGCTTGACGCGGACACGCGCAGCGGCGGCAGCAGCTGCACCACCGGATGCCGCGGAGACGCCCCGCGCGCGCCGCTTCTGCGCGCGACGACCTCGACGGCGGCGGCGGTGTTGTCGTCGTCGTCGGACGGCGGCGCGCCAATGTCGCGCGCGTCGGCGCGCGACGAGAGGATGAAGGTGCGCGAGAGCCCCGACTCGCACACCTTTGCGAGCACCTCAGCGCGGCACCAGCCGCGCGCAAAGTATGTCTTGAGCGAGCAGCACTCGCCCGACTCGTGGGTGCACTCTGGCGCGAGGATGAGGAACAGGTCGGCGTGCGAGGCGTAGACGGGGAGCGATGAAACAGCCGTCTGCATCAGCCCGATGTGCGCCTGCGGCACCGAGTGGTAGTCGAGCCACACGTACCATTCGCCGCCGTCGGTCGGCTGCGCGGGCGGCGGCTCGACCTGCCCGCTGATGATCCGCTCGAGCGCCGTCGCGAGCGCGGTGTACTGCGCGCGCTTGGGGTCGGGGTGGGTTGCGCCGAGCCACTGGTGCGAGACGAAGATGATCTTGTTGCCGCGCGCCTTGAATGCGCGCAGGTGCTCGAGCGTGTCGAGGAGATACAGCTTGCCGTCCGAGCGCATCGCCTCGTGCGCGCGCATCTCGCCCTCCGCCATCACGTCGGCGGCGGACAGCAGCACGGTTGGGTACGACACGTCGAGCATAGACTCCATCGCGCGCGTGACGAACGCCTCGGCGCGCATCGACTTCTCGCGCTCGAGCTGCGCCGTTCGCCCGCGCGAGTGCCGCAGCGCGAACGCGAGCGCGAGCACCGACATGGCGATGCCCAGGCCGCCGCCGATCGCAACCCACGTCGAGAGGAAGCGCGCACGGTCGCGCGCGGCGAGCACGTTGGACGCGGGGATGCTCGTCACGATGCACAGCCCGATCGGCATCGGCGGCAGCCCGTGCCTCCCCGGATCGAACAAATCGACCGAGACGAGTCTGCCGCGTGAGACGGAGCGCGCGTCGCCCAGCCAGCGCGCCATCGGGCACGCCTCGCCGCCATTGTGCGCGCGCACGACGCGCACGGCGTCGGCGAGGACGGAGGCGTTGGGCAGCGCGGCGAGCGTGCAGCCAAACGTCTCGTCGCAGTGCGCCGCGTCGAGCGTGTAGTTGCCGAGCAGCGCGGCCTCCTCCGTGTTGCCGAGGACGAGCTCCTTGCCGCGCGTGATGATGAGCGCGTGCCCGCCGTCCGTGATCACGCCACCGGCCGCGAGCGCCTCGACGAGCACGCTGGTGAGCCCGCGCAGGCTGACCGCCGACGCGATGCGCCCAACAGTCAATCCATCCGCGCCGACCAGTCCGGCGTTCCCCTCAAAGTGCATCCCCCAGCCGACGCCCGGGTTGTAAGGCCCAAACCACGCAAAGCCGCCAAATTTGGCCAGCCGCTCGCCGAGCCAGTAGGGCGCGAGCGAGGTCGCGCAATCGAACACGGGCAGCTCAGATACGACCGGGCCAAGCCGTCGCGCCTCCACGTCGTACACGCGCAGCACGCGCACCATCTTGCCGTCGCTCGCGTCGCCATCCAATTCCGACGCGTTCGCAGCTGGCTCGGCCCAATATTGCACATCCGACAGGTACTCGCCGTCGGCGGCCGCCGAGCGGACGACCGTGAAGAACGAGGCGTTTGTGCACGAGCTCGCGTCTTCCGGTCCCACGCCCGCAAACATGATCCCGCTGGCGATCACCTCGTGGAAGACGCGCTCGGTCGAGTTTGCCGCGACGCTTCGGAGGTGCGCCTCACCCGCCGTGCTCCTGCGGCGCGCGTGGCCGTGCGCGCGCGCGCGGCGCGGGCGGTGAGGCGGTGGCGCAAGGCGTAATGCGTCAGCGGGCCTACATGCCCCGGCCACGAGTCGCGCGCGGCGCGCGCGCGCGGCGAGCGCTCACTTGTAAAACTGCGGAGCGTACTGGTTGAGCCACTCCTCGTCGGCAAAGTTTGCGGCGGCGAGGGGCACGGTGCGCATCTCGTAGGCGACAGTAAATGTATGCGCGTACGCAAAGCTGAGCAGCACGCCGATCGCTTGCGATGCAGCCTCCATGTGCTTGAGCCGCGCGGTGTTGCTCGTGCTCTCGAGGGCGCTCTCCATCGCCGAGAAGGCAAACGTCCAGAGCGAGATGACGAGTGCGGACGAGAGGGCGAGAAAGGACGCGCTGGCCCACATGGCGCGCAACGACACGTGCTGGTGCCGCTCCTCGGTCTCCGCCCCGTCCGCCTGCCGAACCCTGCGCGGCGTCATCCTGGCGCTTCGGCGCGCAACGGCGACCCCCTCGAAAAGCCGTCTCGGAGGGCTTCCCCGCGGTTGTGTTCTTAGCCGCCGGGCCTCAAACCATCTTGTTAAGACATGAGAATGCCATCCTCACGATCTCAGCCTTTACGTCCTAGCATATTTTTCATAAGCGAATACTACCCATACAGACGGATATCGTTTCGTCGGTTCGACGGCGATGCGCGGCGCGCCGCCTCCTCGGCTCCTCGCACGTCACTGGGCGCCTGCGACGACTGCTGCTGGCCCTTCGTGCGAGCGAGCGTCCGCGTCCGCGCGCAGCAGCTCGGCAACAAGCCGCGCCTGCTCGAAGCCGACGCGCAGCAAGAAGGCCGGGTTGCGCGCGTACGACTTTGCGCCGAGCACGAAGAAGCGCGGCTCTGGCGTGAGCAGTGTGCCCGCGCCCGGCGCGGCCTGGCTCATGCAGTCACCGCCCGACGTGCCGCCCGCCGACGCCGACGCCTTGAGGAGCGACGCGGCCAGCTTCATCGGCCCCTCAGACGCGTAGCACAGGTGCGCGTGCAACTCGCGCGCAAGCTGCAAATCGGGGCGGTAACCGACGAGCGCCACGAGCGTGTCGACGCGCGCGACGCGCTCAGCGCCGCCCGTCGCGTACGTCACCTCGATCTGCGCGCGCGCGCCGTCGAGCGCGAGCTGCACGACCGTCGCGCCCGCCTCGTGCGCAAAGTGGCGCGCGGCAGGCGCGACGGCGTCGCCGGCCTTTGCGCGCTTGGCGTCCGGCTCCACCGCCGCCGGCGCGTCGGCGCGGTTGCACAGCGCGTTGGCGCGCGCGCACAGCGCGTCGCGGCTGGGCAGCGGGTCGGCGGCGAGCCGCTCGTAGGGCGCCGCGCCGTCGGCGCGCGTCAGCCAGAGCACGCTCGACGGGCCGTCGGCGCCAAGCGCGTCGAGCGCGACGGCGAGCGTCGCAGCCGAGTAGCCCGCGCCAACGAGGCAGACGGTGCGCCCCGCGAACGCCGCACGGTCGCGGCCGAGCGCGTCCGGGATCGTGCGGAAGAGCTGAGCGCGCGGCGGCGCGTGCTCGGCATTGGCTCCGGCCACCGAGGGCCGCAGCGCGGCGTCCACGTCTGCCTCGCCGAGCGCGGGCACGCCGCCCTCGCCAAGTCCGTTGGCGTTCTCCGCGTCGTACGTGCCCGTCGCGTCGACGACGGCGTCGAAGCCGCGCTCGTACCGCTGCGCGCCCCGCCGCGCGCGTGCGCCCGCGCCGCCGTCGTGCGGCGGCACGTCGCGCACGAGTAGGTGGAAGGGCTCAGCCGCACGGCGCGCGTCACCATCGGCTGCGACCGCTTCCGTCTTGCGCAGCCGCCCGCGCCCAATCGACTCGACGAGCGCGCCAACGTGCACGCGGAAGCGCGGCGCGGAAGCGCCGTCTGCCGGCGCCGCGTCGCCGGCGCCGCCCGATGGCGGCGCATTGTACGAGCAGAGCGCGTCGACGAGCGGCTCGAGCGTCTGCTCAACGTACTCTCGGCCAGTCGGGCACGCCCGCGCGTCCGCGACCGGCCGGCCCGTGCGCTCGAGCGCGGCGGCCATGGCCGGGCTGACGTTGAGCTCGTTGGGCGTGAAGAGCGTCACGCACTCGCCCCATTCGCGGACGGACGCGGCGACCGTCAGGCCGCGCTCGAAGACGTCGACGCGGATCGAAGGGTGCGCGGCGAGCAGGTTGGCAGCCACGTCAAGCCCGATCGGCCCCGCGCCGATGATGGCCACGCGCATCCGATGACTGCGCGGTGCAGCGAGTGTTGGCGGGCAGTCAGAATTGGGTGCGCTCTGTCTGACGCACGCGGTCCGGCCTACGGGCCCCGGCGCCAGGCGCGCCGGCGCGGCACGGCCTGCGCGCGCATGCTCCCGCCGCGCGCTCGTCAGGCCGCCTGCCGCGCAGCGCGGTGTCTAAAGGTCGATCGTCGGCGGCTTAAAAGTCCTTGAAGAGCGCCTGGTCGCGCGCGTCAATCTTGATGCGCTGCTCCTCGTTCGAGTCCGGGTACTTGTCAAAATTGGACGTGTCGTCCTTTGACTTGACCTCCGGCAAGATGGGCGCGGAGAGCTCCTTTGCGTGCAGCTGCTCCCAGTCAAGGCCGACAAACCACTTGTGCTTTTTGATGTCGTCGGCGCCCCCCTTTAGGTTGCCGATCCGCTTGGTCAGGTCGGCGGTGAGCAGCCTTTTGATCACGTCCTTGGAGTGGCGGTCGAAGTGCCACGGGAACTTGATCTTGCCCTCGAGGATCTTCTGGTAGATCCCGAGCGGGTCCTCGTCGTAGAACGGCGGGTAACTGCGCAACGCGCACGCGCGCCGCAAAGTGGCGGCGAAGCAAAACGAACGGATGGGGTCAAGCGCGCGTGAGCTGCCACGTCCCGCAACGAGCGCCCGCCGCTGGGCGGCCGGTGCGATGCGCAATGACCGCCTCGCCTCCTCCTCCTCTGGGGTGGGGGTTGGGGGGGGGAGGGGGATGCGCACATGGCATGGGTGGCGCGACGAGTGGCACGGGTCGCGCGCGCGCGCACCCGGCGAGCATCTCGTAGATGAGGATGCCGAGTGCCCACCAGTCGACCGCCTTGCCGTGGCCCTTGCTCAAGATGATCTCGGGCGCGAGGTACTCGGGCGTGCCGCACAGCGTCCACGTGCGGTACTCGACGCGCTTGGCGAAGCCAAAGTCTGTGATTTTGATGTGGCCCACGTCATCGAGCAGCAGGTTCTCCGGCTTGAGGTCGCGGTAGATGATCGAGAGGGAGTGGAGGTGCTCAAACGCGAGCACAATCTCCGCCGCGTAGAAGCGCGCAGTCTCGTTCGGGAAGCGGCCTGCCTTGCGCAGGTGCGAGAAGAACTCGCCGCCAATCACGTACTCCATCATCAAGTACAGGTTCATCGGGTCCTGGAACGAGCCGAACCTGCGCACCGACACGCAGCCGGCAGAGGGTGAGAGCGCGCAACCGCAGAAAGCAGGGTGAGGGGGGGACGGGGGACGGGGGACGGGGGACAGGGGACGGGGGGGGGGGGATGGCATGCGGCGTCACGCCCCCACGCGGCAGCGACCGGCGTGATACGCGGCTCTGTCAGCCGTGCCGAGCACCATTCCCGCTCGCCCAGCGCGCTGCGCATAGCCGCCGCCGGCTGGCTGATCGTTGTCACTTCCCCCCCCCCCCCCCCCCCCCCCCTCCCCTGGAAAACCCATCCGGGCATGCGGCACGAGCGCAAGGACGCCACGCTGCCGCGCCGGCAGCCATGCGCCTCCAACTCGAACCCCACGCGCATCCGTGACGCCGCGCGGCCGCGCCGCTCGGCCGCAGAAGGTCTCCTCGGCGATCCGCCCGCCTGGCCGTGCCCGCAGCCTGCATCGAGCGAGCTTCAGCGTGGCACACGGCGCGGCCGCCGAAATGCTCGTGGCGTGCGCGCCTTTGCCGAAGGGCGCAAGCCTTAAGCGTCGCGGCAACCTCCCACAAGCTGCGCACACCACCTCAGCATCGCGGCCGCCGCAGGCCGCCACGCGCATGATCGCCGCTAACGTGACTCACGTGCGCACGCGTGCCGCGCGTACAGGTTGACGATGAAGGGGTGCTCGATGACCTCGAGAAGCTGCTTCTCCGTCTTAATGTGGTCCACCTGCTTGAGGTAGATGACCTCCGACTTTTTGAGGATCTTGAGCGCGTAGAACTGCTTGTCCTTGACGAACTGCACGAGCCGCACGCGCCCAAACGAACCGGTTCCTGGCGAGGACGAGCGCGCAGCAGGCAGCCACGGGAGCCGCGAGAGCGTGCACGTCTGAACAAGCAGGCGCGTCGCGCGCTGCGGCACGAAACGCGCCGCCGCGCTGTGCAGCGCCGCATGGGCGCGATGGAATGGATGCGCGCCGCCGTGGCCGCGCGCGCGCGCGCGCGTCGGAGGGTCTCGGGCGCACCGAGCGTGTCTTTCAGCTCAAAGTCCGATAATTCCAACCCGCTGAACAGCTTCTTGTGCACCGCGCCCGGCATCGCCGCTTCCAGCTCCTGTCGGGGAGCCGGCCGAGGCTAGCGCCTAGAAACGAATGGCGTGGCCCGCCCCTCGCCACTCTCAAGCACCAAGGCAGCAACGAGTAATAAAAACGAATAAAACGCAACAGTTTACTAGAAACACGGACAAAAACGTCCAGAATGGCAGAATCTGTCTGGACATGGCCGCCAACGCGACAAATGGGGCTCGCGCGCGCGGCGTGCTAGTCTCTTTCTTCGTTCCACAGCACGTGAGCACGGCCGGCAACTTGCTCTGCTCGGTCCATTCCGACAACTGATGTCCTCAGAAAAATGCATGGCCATTGTAAGCCGTTGCTGCGTGCGCCTTGCGCCTGCGCGAAAACTTCGCGTCGCACAGAACGCCGCCGGAAACTGCGCATCACCTGCCGCTCGCCGCAACCGCGTGATCGCACGGCCGCACGCCGGAGGCGACGCGCGCGCACGGCAGCGTCGAGGTGCAGCTTTCGGCCGAGCGCGGCGACGCGGCGCAGGGCGCTGCTTCACGAGGCGCGCGCACCGCGGCGGCGCTCGCGCTAGGCGAGTGCGCCGAGAAGCGTGAACCTTGGGCGCATGAGGTGTCCCCGAGTGCGCCACCTCGTGGCCGCATCGGCGGCGCACGGCGTGGACGACGCAGTGCAGACGGCCCTCTTTCCACATCCATGACTCGTTTTGCCAGCTACCTCCAAAACTTGCTGCGCTTTCGCGGACCGCACACGCCCCCCGCCGTCATCCGGTTGAGCGCGTCACGCACATGCGCAGGCCGGATCGGCCCGTCCGGCTCGGCTTCGGCGCGCACGTCGGCCGCGAGCTCGACGAGCTCGGCGACGAAGAGCTTGGCGATGCCGCGCACGACGATGACCGAATCGTCGTCGACAGTCGTGCCCGTCAGCTCGCACATCAGCCGCTTCATCGCGCCTGGCTTGAAACTCGCGCGCCGGCTGTACTCGTAGCGCTCGAGCATCTCGGGCCGGCCTGCGTCGGCCTCTCGCGTCCACTGATCGATGAGCGCGCCCTTGCGCAGCTCGGCGTCGCGCCGGCGGCTAAGCCACTCATGCTCCTCCATCTCCTCCGCTGCGCGCTCCAGCTCCGCCTCGAGCAGCTCCTGGTCCATCGCCGTGTTCGTTCGCCTGGCCGCGCGTCGCGCACGATGGCGCCCGGCACGGTGTGAGCGGAGCGGCGGCGGCGCACACGCGGAGGAGATGCGCGGGCCCCACGGCGCGGCGGCGGCGCAGCCGAGTGCGGCACAGTGGCACGCGCCGCGCGACATCGTGGTCGACGTGACTACGTCGTTCCACCTCGATCGTCTCGGCAAAGTCACCGACCGCTGGCGATCGAAGGCCGCGGCGAGCGCGGTGCCGCCGGGCAGCGCCGCCGGCTTCGATGCCGCCAGCGCCGCGCGCGCCGAGCACGCGGACGGAGGCGGGATGGCGCGCAGCGCGCTCGACCAGCTCGGCGTGGAATCGGTGGATCGCGCGTACGCGCGCCTGGGCGGCGCCGCGCCCGTCTACGCGCGGCCCATGCCAGCCGGCGCGCCGGGCGGCGGAGGCGGGCGTAGTGGTGCGCTCAAGAACGGCGGCGCGATGTCGCTGAGTGCGATGAAGCGCGCGTCGGGCGAGGTTGATTCGCCACCGCACGCTGCTTCGCACCACGTCGCGCAACCCCCGTCGCTCTTCGACGGGCTGCGTCTCGCCGCGCCACCGCCGCCCCTAGGCGGAGCGGCGTGCCCGCGCGCACCAGGCTGGGCGTGCGCCGCAGCGTGCGGCGAGCGAATCTGCCTGTCGGCAGCGTGCGTTCGAGGGCTGGGAGAGAACCACGCTGCAGAGGCGGCCGGCGGCGCGCGCCCTGTCGAGACGGGCACGCCCGCGCTTTTTGCCGCCACCGCGGGCTGCGGCGCGGGTATGGACGCCCAGCACGCCGACCTCTTCGCAGGGCTCGAGCCCGTGCCCACGCCGCCCGCACGCGCGCGCACCGACTCGGCGGTTGCACACGTTCTCGCCGCATTTCGGCCAGCGCATGCGCAGAGGCCAGCGCTCGAGCCGCAGCTCGGCGCCGGGCCGCCGATTTATGCAGCGGGCTCGGCAGCGGGGCTGGCTATGCATGGCCGCGTGGTCGGGCACGTTGCCTGTGCACCGCCCGTGCCTGCCGAGCCGATGCACGGCGCGCAGCCCAGCCTCGGCCTCGGCATGGACGCAACGAACGCGACATCCGCCGATCCTCCGCCGCTCTTCGCCGGGCTGCAGCTGTTGCCCGACGCGCAGCCGCCGCCAGCCACGCCGGTGCACAGCGCGGAGTTCGCCTTTGCCGCGCCGCTCTTTGCCGGGCTGCATCTGTTGCCCGGCACGCCTTCCGATCCGCTGCCCGACCCGCTACCCGACCCGCTCCGGCAGCTGCCAGGGGCCGCCGTGCCGCCGTCAGACGAGGGCGCAGGCGGCGCCACTGCAACGCCGCTAACTGTTCATCAGCGACCGGGCGCGCCGCCGCCCGCGCGCGCGTCGGTCTCGTGCTCTGCCGCGCCCGCGATCGCGGGTGCGGTGGACAAGGCGGCACACGCGACAGCTGCGCCAGCGGGCGCAGCGCTTGTGGAGGGCGAAGTCGGCGAGTTGAGCATGTTTGCCGGCCTCACTGTACCAGCGGGCAAGACCGCTGCAGACGGCGTACGGGCGCGCCACGGCGAGCCCGTCAGCGCAGCGCGCGCCACCGCGCGCGGCCGTGCAGCGCGGGCAGGGTCAGCGGCCGCAAGGCTGCGCACACAGCCTACCCCGGGCGCCGATGGGCTTTGCCTGGCTGACGCGAGCGGCGACGGTTTCCTGTCGGCTGACCTCTGCGCCAGCAGCGGTGACGACGACGACAATGACGCGGCCGCGGCCGCGGGCGCCGACGCGGCGGCGTGCGCAGCCGCGTGCAGCCGTGCGGATGGGGGTGTGCACGTTCCGCTCGCGCCGCGCGCGCTCGCCCCTTGCCTCGGCGCGTGCGAGGGCGCGTGTGCACGCGCTGCAGGCGGCGGGCACGGCTTGGGCCTGGCGTGGATGGCGGACGCATCGGAGTGTGAGGCGCTCGCGAATCAGTATTCTGGCGGGGCGGCAGCGTCGGCTGGCATCGGTGGCGGAGGTATCGTCGAAGTGGTGCGCGGCGATCTTGGCGCGCCGCGGGCCGGCGAGGCGGAGTGCGGCGGCAGCGCAGGCGCGCGTGCGCGCCGCGGCGGTGGCGAGGGCAGCGTTGCCGCCGCCGCGGCCGCTGCGCGCGGGCGGAGCTACTTGGACCGCCAGCGCCTGCTGGAGCAGCTCGAGAAGGAGGCGGACGAGCTGGGCGCGAGCGCGCGCGCTTTGGCTGACGAGCGCAGGGCGCGCGCGGCCGAGCTCGCGAGGGAGCGTGAGCGCACGGCGGGCGCAGAGGCGGCGGTCGTCGCGTGCGCGGCGCGCAAGCGCGCGGCCGTGAGCGAGCGCAGGTTCAAGGAGGCGGGCACGGAGGCGGCGGCGGAGAAGGCGGCGGCCGTGGCGGCGGCTGGCGCGAGGGTGCGGCTCGAGCGCGCGGCCGGTGCGTACACGGTGGCGGACGGCGCGGCGCGAGAGGTCGAGGCAAAGCACGCGGCCGTGCTCGAGCGGATCGGTGCCTTCATGCTCGGCGCGTGAGGTGCGACGCGCGGCGCAGGCGCGGCTCTGCCAAGTGCTGGCTGGCCCGAGCGCGACACAAACGTGATCAGCCCCCGACTGCCTCCGCCTCAGTCAGTGGCCCGGGTCGCTCCACCTCCAAGGAGCAGCCTGCACCGGACGCTGGAAGTGAGCCGCCATCGTTCGGCGGTTGAGTCGCGGTGGTTGGAACGCCGTGCGCCTGAAATCGGCGATCGCCATGGTTGAGCCGAGCTCGCTCACGCAGCCGAGCGGCATGGTTGGCGAAGCGTCGGGCGGTTTGAGCCTGATCCACATGATCAAGACGGCGGACCCTGCCCACCCCGACCTGCTGCTCGCTTACATGAACGCCAATCCGCAGGCCGTCTTCGTGCGTGACGAGCACGGCGCGACTGCGCTCCACTGGGCCGCGCTCATGTGCAACCTGCCCGTGATCCGCGCGGCGGTCGCACTCGGGCTGCCGGTGCACGCGACAAGCGGCGACGGGATGGAGCCGATCCACTGGGCCTGCACCAAGGGCTGGTGGCAGGCCGCGCAGGAGCTCATCCAACACGGCGCCGACATCAACGCGCGCAACGCGCAGATGGCGACGCCCGTCGTGCTCGCCGCGCAGTACGGGCATACGGACCTGGTGAACGTGCTCGTGAAGCGCGGTGCGGACATCAACTTGCTCGACGAGCATCAGGACTCGGCGCTCCACTGGGCCGCCTACCAGGGCATGCTTGCCACCGTCGGGCTGCTGCACCACCTCGGGCTCTCGGCAACGGACGCGGACAATTACGGCTCGACGCCCGTGCACCTCGCGGTCGCGCAGGGGCAGGCGCACGTGGTGGAGTACTTCCTCGAGCAGGCGGAGCCGTCGCTCCTCACCCTCAAGGACAAGAAGGGGCGCACGCCCATCGCCGTCGCGGCCGAGCTCGCAGGCCACTCGCGCCGCCATGCGGACATCCGGCAGCGGCTGAGCGCGCACCAGGCGTCCAATCAGCTGATGCGTCTGCTCACTTTTGGCGCGGTGGGCTCGTCCGACGCGAGCAAGCGGCACCGCTCGCCCTTTTGGTTCTTCATCTGGAACGGCATCGCCGCGTACGCCACTTATTTCCTCCTCATCCAGCCAAGGTTGAGTGGAGAGCGCGAGCCGACCCTGCACCTCGTCTACGCCGCCGTCAACGCGGCCATGTTTGTGCTCTTCTTCACGACCGGTGCGCCGCGACACGCGCGACACGCGCGGCCAGCGCGCGCAAGCCATGGCGAGCGCGCCGCGCCGTGCCCTCCGCCCGCCGCGCCGATCGCCGCCTTTCGGCCCCCGTGCGCTGCGCGCGCGCCAACGCGTCCGCCGCCCCGCGCCTTCTGTGCGCCGCGCGCGCGCGCCGCGCAGTGCGTGCGTCGCCCGGCTTCGTGCCCATCGACGCCCGCTCGCGCGAGGCATACGAGGAGGAGCTTCGCCTGTCGGCAGAGCAGGCGACGAGTTGCCCCCTTGTCGGTGCTGGGGGCGGCGTGGGCGGGCGCAACGTGCAGTTGTGCCACACGTGCCACGTCGTGCGGCCACTGCGCGCAAAGCACTGCCCGATCTGCGGCAGATGCGTCCTCCGTTACGACCACCACTGCCCATGGGTCGACAATGTGCGCGCGGCGTGCGCATCGGGCCGCGCGCGGCCTGCGGCCGCCGCTGGATCGCGCCGCGCCCGTGCCTCTCGCGCCTTGGCCGAACGGCCGCCCGGCCAACGCCCACCCCGGCGAGCACGCGCGCCGCCCGAACCTCTCCCCGGCTGCGTGCAGTGCGTTGCGTATGGCAACTACCTCTCCTTCTACCTGCTGCAGCTCTTTGGCTTTAGCGCGTGCATGCTGCAGCTATGGGCGTGCATCCGCTACCTGCACGCCAACCCGTGGAACTGGTGCGAGCCATTCGCAGCGCCGACGCCACCGCCGCGCGGCCGCCCAGCGCTCACCGCCCGCGCGCCCCTCGCGCGCCCCGTGCGCACGCCTCCACGCGGCGGTGCGCAGGTGGATCGCGTTGCTCGCCGTGGACTTTGCCCTCTCTTCCCTCTTTGGCCTGACGATGGTCGTCTTCCACGCCGGGCTGATCGCTCGCAATCTGACGACGAATGAGAACATCAACTGGCGCAAGTACCCGCACCTCAAGAGGGAGCTCGCACCGGGGAAGGTGGTCTTTTTCAACGCCTTTGATGGCGGCCTTTGGCGCAACATCTTGTGGCGCACCGGCGTGCTCTCCTTTGACGACAAGCCCGTCCGAAAGCCGCCGCCACCCGGCACGTCCAGCGGCGCGGGCGGCTGCTGCGAGCACGATCACACCCACCGCGGCCACTCGCACGCGCATGGCGAGGACGAGGAGGAGGCGGCAATGCTCGACTAGCGCGCCGGCGCGCACCACCGTGCGCCTGTCAACCCGCAATGATTCTGATTATGCACAGCCACGCGCTCAAAACCAAAATCCGTCAGGCAGTCAGACAGTCAGAGCAGGCCCTGCCGCGCGAGGTCATCGTACGTCTTGCGCGGCATCACGTTGCCGAGCGAGTCCTCGCACTCCTCGTCCGCCTCGGGTACGAATCTACTCTGCCGCTGCGCCTCGGCAAGCTGCCGCTGCATGGCGTACGCATCGTCGATGAGTGTGATCCCGTGGTAGGCCTTTTCGTTTGAAATGCCAAGGCAGCGCATCGAGTGCGCATGCCGTGCCTCCTGGAAGTGGCGCTCAAACTCGCGCGGGCCCCTGCGCGCGCGGCACGGCGGCGGTCGGCGGGGTGGGCCATTCGATCAGCGGCGCCGGGAGCGGCTGCGCGTTCGCCCGTGCGCGGCACGCCGCGCGCGCACGCCGCGTCCTGCGCGGCGTGGCGCGGCGAGGCGGCGCGCGCGCGTGCGATCACCAGTAGGACTGGCCGCCGCAGATCTCGCATTTAAACTCGAGGTTGAGGCCATGCAGCTTGTACAGCCAGTATGGGATCGGCTTGCCGTCCCAGCCGAGGGGTAGATTCTTTGGATTGTAGATGGGCGTCACGTCGTCGTCGTCGTCGCCATCCGTGTCGCGCGCGCCCGCGTCCTCGGCGTCGGCCGCCTCCGCGGCGGCGAGGTCGGCGGCGATCTCGTCAAACGTGCGCGCGGCGTTCTGCGCCACGCGAGGCCGCGGGCACCGGCCAGGTTGGTGTGAGCGGTGGAGTGCATGGGCGGGAGCACGGTAGGGGCAGCGGACAAAGGCGAGGGAGGGCATGCCACGCGCGCGCGCGGGCGGGGGGGGGGGGGGGGGGGTCGTCCGTGGCGCCCACCTTCTCCACGTTTGCAGCCGTCTCCGCAGGCGTCTGGCCCAGGACCTCGCCGAGCCGCACGATCGCCGCCTCGATCGACGCGCACCGCCGCGCGTGCGCGCTCGCCGCCGCGCTCGCGGCCGCCGCTGCGCTCACGCCCACGCCATCGTGTACGCACGCGCCGTTCCCATTGCTCGCGCCGCCATGCGCCGCGGCGGGCTGCGCGACCGCGGCGTGCGCGTACTGCTTGCGGTCGAGCTGCTCGGGCGCGGTGAGCGCGAGAAAGAGGCGCTGTGCGCGCTCGGCCGGCCGGCCGCCGCACTTGAGCCCGCGCATGCCCAGCTCGCGCTTGAGCCGCTCCGCGCCGAGCGCAGCCTCGAGCTCGCCCGCGCTGCGCAGCGCGGAGAGGTCGATGTGCGCGTCCGGCGCACCTGCGCCCGCCTCGCCGCCCGCCTCGCCGTCCGCCGCCACGCCGTCCGCCGCGGGCGCGCCGTCCGCCACTGCGGGCGCGCCCCCTTCGACCCGCTGCCATCGGAGCACATGGCCAGCGTCCCATTGGCGGCTGAGCTCCGCTTCCGCATCGGCGAGCAGCGCGTGCACGTCAGTCAGCGGCTGCGTGCGATGCACAAAATCGACGAGCGTCTCGAGCAGCTGCTGCGCGTAACTGCTCGAGGGCGAGTGATGGGCACGTTGCAGCGTACGGGCGCGAGCGGGCCTTTGGTGGGCGCGGGCGCGCAGGCTGCGCAGCGCCGCAACGCGCGCGTGCGATCACGCGCGACCCACCCGTCGCGCGGCGGGTGGGCGCACGGCGCTCAGCGGCGCGCACCGTGCGTAGGCTGCGCCGCGCGCGACGCTCAGCGCCGTGCGCTCCGGCCTGAGCGCGTGCTCGGTGATGTACGTGTAATATTTGACAGCAGCCGGGGTCTTGGCCGCCTTGCCCGCCTTGCCCGCCGCCGCCACAACCGGCTTGATCCCGCGCAGGTTGACGTAGGCGTCGTGGCAGCCGTGGAGATCGAGAAAGCGCCCTTCGCCCTCCTCGCCTGTGAAGGTGACCTGCGGCTCGGCCTCGAGGACGGCGGCAAGCATTTGCTCCTCGGCGTCTGCCGCAACCGGCACCGGCTCGAGCGCCGCGTGCGCCTCGCGCACCCGCCCTAGCCGCGCATAGAAGGCGTCGATGGCTCTGTCACCGGTCATCTCGTCAACGTCCTCGCGCAGCGAGCCGTCCTCGTCCGTGTAGAGCGCGTCGAGCTGCGCGTTGCGCGCGAGGATCTGGCCAAGAAGTGCGTGCGTCGTGTGGTCCGACATGATCTGGTCAGGCCGCTGCGCGGCCGCGCGCGCGCGCGCGCGAGCCGCGCGCCGAGGACGCCGCACGGCGGCGTGCACGCGTCAGTCAGGCGCGGGATGCGAACGCGTGGGCCGCGCGCGGGCCGACCGCAGTGCGCGCGCGCACGTGCTTCATCGCGGCGCGTGCGGCGAGCTCCTCGGCAGCCGCCTTCTCGAAGATCTCGATGTCCTCATGCAGCGAGCGCACGAGCTCGACGCGCGAGGTCGCCATCGCGACGCCACGATGCCGGCCGAGGAGCGATCTGGCCACCGGTTTTTCCAGCACGAATGTGGGCGGGAGCGCGCACAGCGGCGGCTGGTGCCGCGCTGCTGCTCGTCGCGCTCGCACCTCGCGCGGCGGTCTGGCGCGCGCCCGAACGCGCGCGCGCGAGCGACGCTGCCGCCGAGCTTGGCCTCGCCGCTCGCGCGCAGGCGCGCTGGCCGGCCGACGCCGCGCCGGCCGGCGCGGGCGCGGGTGCGGGCGCGGGCGCGGGCGCGGGCGCGAGCAGCATCGAAAAGTCGATCTGCAGCCTGTGCGTCAAGTCGCACTGCCTGTCAGGCCACGGCGCGTGCATCGGCCGCTTCGCGCCCCAGCTCGGCTGGAAAGATCCTGCCGGGGCCGACCTCGACTCTTGCACGTGCGGCTGCTGCGGCCACCAGTGCGGCATCTTTGCGACGTGCACGGCGGGGCACGAGCGAGAGGCGGCGGCGCGTGCGCCGCTGCTCGAGCACGTGTCGACAATAGGTGCGCGGACTGGCTTCGCCACCACGCGCGGCGCGCGCAGCATCGCCTTCTTCGCGCGCGACGGCCGCGAGTACGCCGTCATTGCCGCGTTCCTCGACGACGCGGTCGTCGTCGCCGACGTCACCGCGCCGGCGCAGCCGCGGCTCGCGGCGGTGGTGCGCAACGGGCAGGACGGGTTCCGCATGCTCGCCGGTCCGACGGATGTCGCCATCGCCGACCTCGACGGCGCGCCGCACGCACTCGTCACCTCGCTGAGCGGCAACGGCGTGCAGATCATTCGTCTTGCGCAGCCGACCGCGCCGACGCCGGCTGGCGTTGCGCAGGACGGGCGCAGCGGCTTTGACATGCTCGGCGGCGCGCACTCGGTCGCGATTGCGCTGATCGGCGGCCGCACCTACGCCGTCGTCACCGCGTACGTCGACGGCGGCCTTCAGCTCATCGACGTGACGCGTCCGGCCAACCCGCTCGCCGTGGCCGCCGTGCAGCTGCCGGGCCCGCAGGACGTCAAGGTGGTCGTGACTTTGGCGGCGGCGGGGGCGAATGCGGCGGCGCCGGGCCGCGGCGAGCGCGTGTACGCGCTCGTCGCGCAGTACGACCTGAATGCGATCGCCGTCGTCGACATCACCGCGCCGAGCGCGCCCGTCGCCGTGGCCGCCGTTGCGCACGGCGCGCGAGGCGCCGCTACGCTCGAGGGCGCGGCCGCGCTCGCGACGTTTGCCGTGGCGGGCATTGAATACGCGCTGGTGGCGGCGGAGGTGAGTGGCGGCGTGCAGCTCCTCAACGTGACCGACCCGCGCGCACCCTTGCCCGCCGGCGGCGCGCGCGCCACCTCGGAGCGTTTCGCGATGCTGCGCGGCGCGGCGAGCGTCGCCGTTGCGTCGGTCGAGAACTGCACGCTCGCCATCGTCGGCTCATACCTTGGCGACGGCGCGCAACTTCTGGACCTAAGCGCGCCCGGACGACTGGTCGAGCTCGCGCAGCTCGGCCGAGACGCACGCTCGGGTCCGCCGATGCGCGGCGTGGTTGACGTGGGCGTACGCAAGCTCGACGGTGGGCTACACATGTTCGCGCTCGGGTCCTCCGATGCGGCTGTGCACGTGTTCGCGCTCAACGCGAGCGCGGCGTGTGCGCACGGCGCGCTTGTCGGCGAGTGACACGAGCACAGTATATAGGGTTCTTCCGAACCCTACGCAGCCCCCGTGGGAGCTTGAGCCAGCGTGTTTCGGAACGTGTTTTGCGTCGATACGGGCTGCAGCCGCGCCGCCTGCGCGCGAGCTGTGAGTGCGAGCACAAAATACCAAATCATCCGGTGCACCCGATGGCGTGGTTCGCCTTGAAGTCATGCTGATGGATCCAGAAATTGACCGAATATTTGATGCCGCTCAAGACCGGGTTGGCGATGTGCATCGTCCGCTCGTCGATGTCGCGCGGCGCGGCGTCGAGCACGCTCGGCCAGAGGACTGCGCGCCCTTTCTTGGGCTCAACGGAGAGGCCGAGCTGCGGGAAGGACGTGTTCCCGCCCTCCTCCACGTCGCTCATATATACGAAGAAGGTGTACACGCGCGGGCCGCACGGCATGTCTCTGTGCGCTGGGATGTAATCCGAGTGCTCCTTGTCTGCGCCGCGCGGCATGGGCGTGACGAGCGCGCCGTCGCTCGTTTGGAGCGCCTGAGCGCGCGCGCGATAGCCGCGGCGATGGCGGCGGTCGTCGCGGCGCGAATGCGGCGCAATGGCGGCGCGCACAGTACTGGCTCTGCGTGTACCGCAGCAGCTGCGGGTACTCGTGGTTGGCGTCGGGTACGCCCGTCGCGTCGGCGACACGCTCACGCAGCTCGCGCACGGCGCTCTCGTTCAGGCAGCCGCCGTCGCACCAGCGCGTGCTTGAAGTGCGGTAGCTCGAGAGCGTGGGGATGAGCTGGCCGTCGTCGTCGAGCCCGCCCGTGCCCTGCGACGGCGTGAACAGCCGTCCTTCCTCCGAGCTCGCGACCGAGACGATCTCGTCCGCATGCTCGGCGGAGATGAATTCGTCAAACACGACCGCCCACGGCTGCGGCGGGCGCGAGACGACGCGCGGCTTGTACCGCGAGAGCGCTCCGGCATCAATGGCACGAAAGAGCTCACCGATAGCTCCGGCGGGCACGGCGAGCGTTGCGTTCGGATCGGCGCGGCATCTCCGGGAGAAATCGGCCCAGTCGCACGAGCCGCACGACTTTGCACACGAGAGCTTCATGTAGCCGGGGTTGACGTCGCACTCGCCGCTTGCGGCCCAAAGCGGGCACGAAGCAGCCTTGTCCCTGCACCGCGCGCCACCGCCCGCCACGCTCGCCGCCGCCGCCGCCGCCGCCGCCGCCGTCGCCGCCGCCGCCGTCGCCGCCGCCGATGCGCGCGCGCCATCGAAGTCGGCGCGCGCGCACGAGCCGCAGCTCTTCGCGCAGTGCGCATGCATGTAGGCGGGATCAAAGCCGCATTCGCCGCCGCGCTGCCAAGCGGTGCAATCGGGCGAGAGGTCGACACATGGCACCTCGGGCTCGCGCTCCATCGGCGGCGCGCTCGCGAGCGGCGTCGAGATCTCGCCGCCAGCGGTCGACGCAGGCGAAGGTCGCGGTGCGAGCGGCGTCGGCCGCGGCTGGCCCGTAAGCTCGACGAGTGTGTGGAGCGGGAGGCGGCGCTGGTTGAGCGATACGATGCCGACGAGCGCGGCGACGAGCGCGATCGCTGCGCCGGGCGCGAAGCTGGAAGGCTTCATCTTGCTGAAGCGCTGTTATTTTGTCCATATCTATCTACAATTAAATTTTGGTACCTCCACGCTAGATCGGGCGCCGGAAAGGAAAAATAATCTAAAAATAAATACTAACGACGCTTACAGGCGGGTCAGCAGGAGGGGCGCGCACGGGGCCGAGGCTGGACAAAAATAAATGGCCTCCTGTGAGTCCTTGGTCCTGCCTCCTGCGGGCTCCTGCGGTCCTGCCACTCCCGCGCCGCCTTTCCTTCGACGGGGCCGTCGCGTCGCACGCGCCCGGCCGCGTAAGCCACACCCGGCCGCATGACGTACGCACAAAGGACCGTGCGCATGGGCAAGGTCCATGGCGGCGACGGCGCCGATGCCTCGATGTCAATGACGGCGGCGGCGGCGAGACGATGCACGGCAGCGGAGGCGGTGGCAGCGCAGCCGGCGGCGGTGCAGCCGGCGCGCGACGCGTCGCGCGGGCAGCGCGTCGCGCGCCGGGTGCAGCGATGCAGCGGCTGGCGTCGAACCGCTCGACGCGCGCGCGCTGCAGCTGCTCCTCTGGCGTCGCCCCGCGCGTCACTGTCGTCCAGCCCCGCGAGCGAGCTCCGCATGCAACCGCGTCGCCAGCTCGGTCGAGATGGCTTCGCGAGCCTCGGCTGTACTGCCACCGAGGTGGGGCGTCGCAACGACGCGCGCATGCCGCACGAGCCGCGCGACGGTCGGCTCAAGCGGTGCGCGCTCGCGCGAGAAGACGTCGAGGCACGCCGCGCCAAGCTCGCCACGTTCGAGCGCGCCGAGCAGCGCCGCCTCGTCCACGAGCCCGCCGCGCGCCGTGTTGACCAGGATGGCGGTCGGCTTCATCGCGGCAAGCTGCTCCCGGCCGATGATTGGCGGCGCGCTCGGCGCAAGTGGCGTGTGCAGGCTGAGCACGTCGCTGCCGGCGAGGAGCTCGGGCATGGAGACAAGGCGCACGCCGTGCGCGAGCGCCATTTCCCGTCGCGAGCTCGTCTCGAGCGTGCGGCATCGCATGCCGAGCGCGGCCGCGATCCGCGCGGTCGCCTCGCCGATGGCGCCGTACCCGATGATCCCGAGCACGCGCCCGTGCACGCTGCGGCCCTCGAGGGCGGCGCGGTCCCAGCGGCCGGCGAGCAGCGAATCGCGCGCTTCTGGGACGCGACGTGCCGCCGCAAGCATCAGCGCGATTGCCAGCTCGGCGACCGAGCGCACGCTCGCGGTCGGCGTGTTGACGACAGCAACGCCCCTCGCCGTCGCCTCGCGCACGTCGACATTGTCGAGGCCGATGCCCGCGCGGCCGACGACGCGCAGTTGGCCGCCGGCGGCATCGAATGTGCGCGCGGTGCACGTGTTTGCCGAACGCAGCACGAGCGCGCAAAAGTCGCCTGTGCGCAGGGCCGCCTCAACGTCAGCGTCCGTCAAGCCGTTCTCCGCCGACACGGCGTAGTCGCCGAGCTTGGCGAGCTCGCGAGCGACGCCGTCCGAGTCGAGGCACAGTACGCGCAAAGCATACTCGGCCGCGCTCATCGCCACCGCGCGGCCGGGCCCGTAGCCAACGCACCGCGCCGGCGCGCCGCACGCGAGCAGCGCGATCACGCTCATAACCATCGGCCCTTTTGGGTCTCGGCGGGAAACTGCAAGCCAACTCTCTCAGGGAAGGTCATCAATCCCGTCCGCCCGAGCATGACCGCCGCCCGCACGTTGCTCGTCGCGCTCGCCGCCTCGCTGGGTGGAGGCCACGCGCTCGTCGCCGAACGCGCCTCACTTCCGCTTGCAAGGTGCCGCCCACCGCCGCTTGCCGCGCGCTCGCCGCTCGGTGCCCCGCGCGCGCGCGTGGCATTGCTCGACGGGCGCGAGTTGCACGTGCCGCCCGGGATCGGGCTGTCGCACTTCTCGGCGGTCACGCTCGCGCTGCCCGCGCTGTCCGTCGGCAAGACCGCCGCGTGGATCTTCGGCACAATTGCGGCTGGGATGGCCTCCGGCGTCGTGAGCAAGTGGCTGATGCAGCCAGACACGTGGCATTGGTACGACGGGCTCACCAAGCCACGCTGGCAGCCGCCCGCGTCCGCCTTCGCGCGGGTGTGGGCGGTTCTCTACGCGCTTCTCGGCTACAGCGCCGCGCTTGTCGCCGCGAGCGCGCCAAGTCCGGCGCGCACGAGCGCAATGTGGTTTTACGCGGCGAGCATCACGCTACAATTCGCATGGGCGCCGCTCTTCTTCGGCACGCGCAAGTTGCGGCTCGCGGCCAATTGGAACGTGCTGCTTCTTGTCATGGCGGTGGCCAACGCGCGCGCCTTCGGCGAGGTCGAGCCACTCGCTGGCCGGCTGTTCGTGCCGTACGTCGCGTGGATCGGCTTTGCGACCGCGCTCACGTTCGCGCTCGACCGGCTCAACCGGCGCCGGCGCCTGCCGCCCGGCGAAGACGAGCGCGACGGCGCGTGAGCGCGCGCGCGAACGGCGGCGCCTACCCGCACATGACGCGTCCATCGTCCGGCCAAAAAAAAAAAAAGCCACGCCTGCACGGCGCCCGTCGCCGCCCGCACCAAGTCCACCCCAGTTCAAGAACTAGCTTGGCCCTCCGAAAGTCCTTCCGTTTTTGCCGCGTTCCGCCGGAACCCGTAGGGGGGAGTCCGGCGCCGCGCACTTTGGGTGCGCCGCGCCGCGCGCCTCCTCGGAGAGCCGCGATGGCGTTCGAGTTCCAGCTGCCGAGCGTGGATGACGAGACGGTGATGGCCGAGCTGGGGCTGCTCGCAGCCAACATGGCCGTGTGCGGCGTCCTCTTCGTGGTGCTCAGCTTCCTACGCATCGGCTCCAAATCGTGGTACCTGACGCTCTACTCGTCGGCGGCGACGTCGATCGTCGGCGTGATCTTCTTCCGCTCGGTGCTGCGCGACGGGCTCGAGGCGTCGATCATGAACGAGAACGAGCTGTCGCGCTTCATCGCGCTCTTCTTCATCGGCTACTGCCTCATGGACCTCGTCCTTGGCGCCGCGTACTACGAGCAGGCGATCACGTACGCGGACGGGTGGATGCACCACCTGCTGTACGTCGCGATCTGCGGCGTGCTGCTGTACCGGCGGATGACGGGGTTGTTCGCGGTGGCGCTGGTGGAGGAGCTACCCATCATCATCCTCTCGTTCTTCGAGGTGCAGAACAAGCGCAAGCCGTCGCTGCTCTTTGGCGGGCTCTACTTTGTAACGCGCTGCTTCTTTCACCTGCAGCTCATCTACGCGGCGGCACCCTTCTCCAAGCTGGTGTTCGCGACGGGGGTGGTGCTTCTGCGCTGGCACCTCGTCACTTTCCAGGCGTGGGTGCGCGGGTACCTCCTCCGCTCGTCGACGGGCAAGCGTCGGCTGCCGTTCAACGCGAAGATTGCATTCTTCCTCGCCGCGATCGTCGCGCAGGCGGTCGCGCACGTGCTGCTCGCGGTCTCGCGCGTGCGCGTGCTGCGGCAGACGGGGCAGGTGCGCGCGGCGACCGCGCACGCGCTCATCTGCGCCTACTTCGCGTACCAGCTGCTCACGATCGTGCAGGACGTGTACACGCAAAACTTCATCATGTCGGCGATCGGCAAGAAGAAGATCATCTACAACATCTCGTGGGAGGACCCGGCGATCGACCATCGCGTGCTCAAGTGCGGACCGGAGGACGTCGTACTCACCATCTCGAGCGCCGGCTGCAACGTGCTCGACTACGTCCTCGAGGGCCCGAAGAAGGTGATCGCCGTTGACATGAACTGCGCGCAGCTCGCCCTCCTCGAGCTCAAGCTCGCCGCGATCCGCTCGTGCTCGCACGACGAGTTCTTCCGGCTCTTCGGCGAGTCGGAGTACACGCTCTTTGCCGACATTTACGCCTCGCGCCTGCGCCCGCATCTCTCGCCCGACGCCGCCGACTTTTGGGACGCGAACGGCTCGATCATCCGGAACAACCTCATGTTCGCGGGCGCTTCCGGACTCATGGCGCGGCTGCTGCAGCCGATCATCTGGCTGACGGGGCTCGCGCGGCACATGGAGGCGACGGCGCGCTCGGGCGAGGGCGCGCCTGGCGCGCTCGTCGCCTCGCCCTTCTTCAAGCTCGCGTGCGCCGTCGTGAAGGCGCCGGCGCTCTGGTCGTGGCTCGCGCCGCTCGGCGGCGTGCCGCTCGAGCAGCTCAATCTGCTCGCCGAGCGGCCCGAGCTGTTCGCCGAGCGGCTGGTCGAGGTGCTCGCGAAGCGCATGTGGCCCAACGAGCATTTCGCCAACAACTACTTTTACTACGGCTACGTTGTCGGCCGCTTCTCGCGCGACTGCTGCCCGCGCTACTTGCGCGCCGAGAACTTCGCGACGCTGCGCAAGCGCGTCGACATCGTCAGGCCATTCCATGGCACGTGGGCGGAGGGCGCGGAGACGCTCGCGCCGGGCGAGGTGACCGTCGCGTCGCTCCTCGACTCGATGGACTGGATGCCCGAGCAGATGGTCGGTGAGAACATTGGCCGGCTCGTCTCGGTGATGGCGCGCTCGAACGCGCGCCTCTTTTGGCGCTCGTTCGCGCCCGAGGTGCACTCGACCGTGCTCGCGCACCTGCGCGACCGGAGTGGCTGCGCGCCCATCCTCGTCCCGGACTACGACCGCGTCGGCTGGTATTTGTCGCAGTACTACACGGAGCTCACGCCAGACTATGACGCGCGCAAGCTGCTGTGCAAGGGGACGGGCGCCGTGTACAACAACTCGCTCGGCGACGACGTGCTCGTGATGGCCAAGATGGGCAGCTACGGCCTTACCGGCGCGCTCGGCATGAAGCGCGACGTGCGCGCCTTCTACCGCAGCCAGGGCCGCAGGTACGATGGCTTCCGCGAGGCACTTCTCCCGGACCGCGACGTCTTCATGCAGTTCGTCATGCCGTGGGTGCGCGCGAGATCACGGCGCCGGCGGCGCGGCGCGCGCGCACGCATGCGTCGCGCCGCGCCGACGCGCGCCCGCCCTCGCGCCCGTGCCCGTGCAGGTGACGACGCCGAAGACGTGGATTTCGGTCGGGTGCGGCACGGCGCGCGACGTCGAGTTTGTCGTCGAGCACGTGCGCCTGAGCGGGACCAAGGTCTACTTGGTCGACCTGTCCGACGCGCTGCTCGACATGGCGAAGGAGCGCGTCGCAAAGCTCGGCCTCGCCGACTCGGTCGTTTGCATCGAGGGCGACATCAACGACGAGGCGACGATCGCACGGCTGCCAGCGGGCGGCGCCGACTTTGTGACGTGCTCCTACTGCCTCACAATGATCCCGCCGTGGGAGCGCGCGCTGCAGACGATGGTGCGGCTCACCAAGCCGGGCGGCTACCTCGGCCTCATTGACTTCACGACCAAGGCGCGCACGGGCGCGTGGCAGCGCGTATACAAGTGGTGGTTCGCAAACGACGGCGTCTACTTTGAGCGCGCGCACGTCCGCTGGCTGCAGGCGTGCGAGCAGCTCGAGACGGTCTGGTACAAGGAGGTGCGCAGCGCGCGCGCGCGCTCAGCGAGCGCTCAGCGAGCGCCGCGCTTGCGCGCCGCCGCGCGCCACTGCGCGCCGGCTCACACGGCGCGCACGCTTGGCCGGCCGCACGCACAGGCCGAGGGGCGTGTGCCCTACACGTTCCTGATGCCGACGCACTACACCTTTTGCGCAAAGAAGAGGGGCGGAAAGTGACCCATGGCTTCCGCGCGCCTCACACGGCGCAAGAGCTCTGCCTTACACAGCACGGCCGCGCGGCCGTGTGCGCAGCACACGCCGCCGCGCGCTTGTACATTGGCAGCTCGCGCGCGTCACGGCCGTGCTGGCTTGCGATGCCCCCCCCCCCCCCCCCCCCGCCCCCCCAGACGCCGGCTTTGCTATTGCAGCGAGGCTCGCCCTGCTCGCCCCGTCTGATCGCTGCGGCGCGCATGCACGGCCGTACGCGGCAAGCTCGGCGTTGGTTACGGTGCGCCCCACTGGCCGAACACGGACGCCATCGTCACTCGCCGCCTTCAGTCCGCCGGGCACACGCCGCACAGCTCGATGACGCCGCGAATTACGCAAGGTCTTGGGGGGGGGGGGGGGGGGGGGGGGGGGGGGGAGGGAGAGAAGGGAGGACGACGACATTTTCACTTCATGTGCAGAAGCCGTCCCGCCGCCCTTTACGTGAGTCGACCGGCTCGTCGCAGTTACGCTTGTTCGCGCCAATTGTGGAGAAGAAGCGCGAGCTCGAGCGGACTCGCGATGGCCTCTGCGGCCAGCACGCAGCGGATGGGTGACACGGTCAACGTAGCGGGCCGCTTTTGCTCGCATACATGCCGCATCGAGATGCGATTCATCGCGCTTGTGACCGTCTCCAAGCCGCTCAGCGGCAACGAGATCGCGGGGATGCTCGCGCTGCTCCCCGTGCAGCAGCTCGGCATCGACTTGGCCAACGTGGTCGGTTTCAGCCATGACTCTGTCGCGGCCAATGTCAAAGCCATGCATACGCTCAGCACCACCTTGGCGACGTCAGACGACCTGCCGTGCATTTCACCCACGCTCACCCGAGGATGGGCGCTCGGGGTACACGCTCGTGTGCAACATCATGATGGCAAAGCAGCCCTGGCATATATTGAACGGCGAGGCGGTCAATGTCAGGTGGTATTGTCGCGCTGCACTTTGGAAAAAATGCCCACCCGCTGCTCCATTTGAGCGGATCGAGGAGAGGAAGGCTCTGCGGGCAAAGCGTTGCGACAAAGGGGAGGAGAGGAAGGCTCTGCGGGCAAAGCGTTGCGACAAAGGGCATGCGCGGGTTGACCCTGCGCTCTAAAGGGATATATTTGATGAACACGTTCCCACGCAAGCGCCACGCGACCCCCTCCCCCCCTCCTCTCCCCCCCTTCCTCTCCCCGAAGCGAGTGCGCAGTACCACAGCCCCCACGCCGTGCGCACGGCCCGCCGCAGAACGACGTATATGGGATCGCTCTTTGAACCATTGCCCCACCAACGGCCAACGACCTTATGCATTCCAGCGCAAATGCATAACCGGATCCCGGTTTAGGCTCCTGGGGCCTGCCCGTCGACTGCCATTTTTCTCGAGCGGGACGGGCGGAAATTTGGGGGCTGGCCATGGACGAGCACCAGCCGCCGGTCTCGCCTATGGCCCCTTGCATGCGCCCGCGGACAGCGTCCCAGATCGCCATGCCCAAACTGAAGTGTCCCATTTGCGGCCGGTTCTACGGCCGCCTGCAGATCGAGTTGCACGCCAGCCGATGCTCTGCGAACGCGTTCAAGCAGCCCTACAAGCCGCGCAAGCTGGCCGCCAAGGGTGCGCGACGACGCTCGCGTTCAAACTCAACGCGTTCAATCCCGCGCCCTCAATTTTTCATCCTGGTTCCGCGCGCGCGTCTCTTGTTCTGGCGGATCGCATCCCTTACGTGCGCGTGCGCGCCCGACGCGCGCGTCCCGCACGCGCCGCCGGTGGCAGGCGCGGCGAAGGCTTCTCAAAAGGGCGGGTGCAGCCCCACGCGCGATTCCGACGCAACGAATGCTCTCGACGTCTCGCAGCCCCGCATTGGCCCGGGCGCTGGCCCCTCTGCGCTCGGCGGGCAAGGCGCCGCAGAGGCGCACGGCCGCCCTGCGGGCTCGGCTGATGCGCGGATGAGCGAGGTGGATTGCGCGGCCGATGGCGCCGCTGCGCACGTCAAACGTGCGCGACTCGAGCCTCCCGCGTCCGATGGCGAGCTCACGGTCCTGGAGGACGGCACGCTCATCACCAGCTTCACGCTCGAGCGGCATATGCCGCTCTGGCCTGTCGTGCACGCCCGCCGCCTCTTTGGGCAGCAGCCACCGCTGCCGGGCGCCGACCGCGCGCAGGCGCAGATTGTGCCGTCAAGCTTGGCCACGCCCGCGCCGCAAAGCGCAAGCGCCGGCGCCTCATCGCTCGAAGGTGCCCCGAGCCTCGTTGCTCGGCACGCGGGGGCGAACGGGGCAACTGCACTGACGCGTGCTACGAGCCCGCGCAGGTTGGCGAGCGGAGAGGTGCAGTCGCCATCCTCGCTTGAGCACACCGCCGACGACGGGCCGCGCAAGGAGGTACGCGTGCGCCCGCATACCCCGCCGCGCCGCCGCAAAACTACCGCAAGCGACGCAAGCATGTCTCGAGGCATGTCGACGCTCTGCGCGCGCCGCTCGCTTGCTCGCCACCGCTTACGCACCTCCGCGCGCGCCACGCGCGTGCCTGCGCGCCGCGCACACCCCCGCGTCGGCGCAGGCGCAGGCTGACGGCACGGCTGGCAGGCCGCGCGTGCCCGCGCTCGCGGCCGCACTCGCGGCCGCGCCCGCGGCCGCGCCCGCGGCCGCGCCTGCAGCTGCGGAGTGCCCACAAGCGGGCGCCGGCGAAGAGGCGGGCAAGAGCTCGGCCGCGGCCGTGGCGATCTCCGCGCCCTGCGGCGCGGCGAAGCTTGCACAACCCCTCGCGACGCCGACGCAACCACCCGTAATTCGCGTGCACACCACCTCCGACTACGTGTGGATCGACGAGCGCCTCCACTTTGCGGACGAGCAGGCGCTGCGCAAGCTCGACCAGGCGGAGATATTCCTCGCGCACGTGAAGGCGCGCGCTCGGCGCCGCGCGCACGCCATCCAGGCGCCGCGCCCTTGAGCGCGCCGCGCCACCGCGCGCGCGCGCGCGCTCTGACCGCAGCGCGCCGCACGCGCGCGACGGCGCGCTGCCGACCGCACGCTCGTCGCGCTCGACCTCACCCGCGCAGCGCGTGTACGGCGAGACCTCGGAGACGTTTGCCGAGTTCTTGCGCGTGCTGACCGACTTTTTCAACGGCGCGACGGACACTGTGCTCGTGATGGATCGCATCGCCGAGCTCTTTGCGGAGAGCATCGAGCTCGTCTTCGCGTTCAACGCGTTCCTCCCCGACGGCTACCGGCTCACGGCCATGCCAGCGCAGCACATGCCCTACCTCACGTGCGAGGCGACGCCCGAGGCAACGCGCGCGCTCGCCGACGACTTCCTCGGCCGCCTGTGCATGCAGCTCCAGCCGTATCCACAGCTGCTCGCGCCCGTGCTCAGCGCGATCGACAAGTTCCCGTCGCCTGACGAGCTGCGTCCCGTGCGTTCGATGGACGAGCTCATGGGGTTGGGCGTGCCGCAAGGCGTGCCCGTCTCGGGCATGACGCTCGATCAGGCCGAGCGCATACGCGGCGCCGCGCGCGAAATGGAGATGGCGCTGAACAAGCTGCCCGAAACGGTGCGCTCGGTCGTGCGCGAGCTCATGCACTTCCTGCCGACCGGCCTGCACAACGGGCTGGCCGACAGCGTGCAGGGCTTCACGCGCTTCGTCAGGGTGCCGGCGATCAAGTAACGGCCTGATGAGCCCTCCTTCCAGGCCTTCCCCTAAAAATTTAAAAATTGCAGACATGTTTCACATTGTTAAACCAAATTGGGAGACCCAAGAGTGCCTCTTTCGCGATGAGCGCACACCGCTGGTCTCGAGGCCAAAATGTTTAAGCGACAGGGGTGCTGTACTACGCGTTGGGTTGGGGAAGTCCACTCGCGGAAAAAAAGGAAAAGCAGCCGAGCCCGGGAAGAGACGTCACGCACGCGTGCCGGCGGGCGCGCGGGCGGCGGGGCGGAGCTCGCAGTGGCCGATGCGGCGGATGCGCGTGTCGCCCGCTCGGCTCAGGTTGTATCGGCTGATGATTTACCCACAGCCGAGCGGGCGACACGCACTTCGGCCGACTCACCGACTTCCGCATCGGAGGGCGCGCCGGCGGATGCGCCGGTGCGCGCGCCGGCCGCGCTCGACGCTTCGAGCGCATCGGACGGTGATGCTCATGACGGCGACGGCGCGTTTCTGCAAGGTGCGCATGCTAGGCGGCCCGCGCAGCTCATGCATGTGTGGGTATACAAGCGAGACGTGAGTTCGGATGGACGGCCAAGTACATCGCCGAGGTCAATCAGACTTTAAAAAACATGGTCTGCTACACAGCGGTGCTTCGAGCGTTCCGGCGCTTCGATCAGACCGGGCTCCTCGACATCTCGCCGGCGGCGCCGCGCGTGCGGATGATCGGCGCCAACGGGATCGCGAGGCGCAAGGCGATTATCGAAGCGGAGCCCTTGCTCTTCCTAAGCGAGATCGCCGACGAATACAACGGCCACATGGGCACCTTGCTCTCTCGCGAGCACATCCACTCCGCACTCATTGCGGCCAAAGTGAGCTTGAAGGTGGCGCAGCAGAGGCGCCGGGCGCGGCGCGAGGCTCTGCGCGAGGAGTACTGGAAGATCATCTTGGACGCCGTGCACCACCCGAGCTGGCTCTTTTTTGCCGACGAGACCTCCCTCGACGGGCGCGCGCTACGCCGCCGCAGGAGCTGGGGCGAGGTCGGCAAGCGCGTCGCATTTGTTGATCTAGACCACCGCGGCAAGCGCAACTCCATCCTCGGCATGTACTCGTACGACGGCGTGGTCAAGTTCCGCTGGGTCGAGGGCGGCCACAACGGCGACAACTTTATGCAGCGCACCATGCACCACAAGTACCTCGGAGCGCCATACAACGCGAGTACGAGAACTGCACCACATCCGCGTACTTGTGGATTCGTCGGTCTGATCGAAGCGCCGGAACGCTCGGAGCACCGCTTCGTAGCAGACCACGTTTTTTAAAGTCTGATTGACCTCGGCGATGTACTTGGCCGTCCATCCGAACTCACGTCTCGCTTGTATACCCACACGTGCATGAGCTGCGCGGGCCGCCTAGCATGCGCACCTTGCAGAAACGCGCCGTCGCCGTCATGAGCATCACCGTCCGATGCGCTCGAAGCGTCGAGCGCGGCCGGCGCGCGCACCGGCGCATCCGCCGGCGCGCCCTCCGATGCGGAAGTCGGTGAGTCGGCCGAAGTGCGTGTCGCCCGCTCGGCTGTGGGTAAATCATCAGCCTATGCAACCTGAGCCGAGCGGGCGACACGCGCATCCGCCGCATCGGCCACTGCGAGCTCCGGCCCCGCCGCCCGCGCGCCCGCCGGCACACGTGCGTGACATCTCTTCCCGGGCTCGGCTGTTTTTCCTTTTTTTCCGCGAGTGGACTTCCCCAACCCAACGCGTACCCACCCCCATACCCCCCATAGGGGTACTCATGTAAAAGAAACTGTTGTGAAAGTTTCTTCGGGGGTCAGCATGGCTGCGTGTTTGGCGGCTCTCTTCGCCCTCTCCTCGGGCTCGACCCGAGGGGCCGGGGACGATGCATGGCTGCCGATCAGCGTGCACGTTGCCCTCATCGGTTTCGACGACGCGCTGCCTGTCGGTGCGAGCCAGCTTTCGCGCCTGCTCGCTGCCGCACTGCCGGTCGTCCAGCCTTTGCTCGTCGAGACTGGTGAGGCTTTCGACGCGCAGTACGTCGTGTCATACGCAGTGCACCACGCGAACGCGGCGCAGGTTGCTGCGGTCCAAAATGCCGTCGTCGACGCAGCCAATGCGCAGCCGCAGGCCTACGCCGCGATGATCGGCGGCATCGAACGGTCGGTCGTTGACATCGACGCGACTCGGCTCAACGGCGCGTACACGCGACTGCGCGACGAGCTGCTGCTCGGCGGCGCGCCCGTGCCGGATGATGATGCGTACCTCGTCGTTGTTCAGCGCCTTGACACGGCGCACATGAGCCCACGCCTGCCCGCGGCGCACACGCGCGCGCAGCCGACGTTGCACCGCTTTCGGTACGCGGGCAGCGCGCCCGCGCAGGCGTTCGTCGGCAGCGGCCGCTTCCTCGTCGTCGATCTGTCGGCGGCGCCTTGCCGGATGGGCATGCTTGGCGCTGACGAAGGCACCGTCTCCGCCGATCTGCTGCCCGCGCTCGCGCCCGCGCCGGCGGGCGCTCCGCCGGACGAGGTGCGGCTGGCCGGCGCCGGCGCGACGCGTGCCGTCGCCGCCCTCGTGCTGCACGCAGTCGAGTTTGTGCTCGCGCCCAGCGTTCGCTTCTGCGCACGCGGGGCGGGCGCGCCGGGCCGCGTGCTCGTGCCAATCATCGCGCTCCGCGACCACGACGCCTATGACCCGCTCGCCGGCCTTGGCTCGACCGCCGGCGACGACGGCGGCGGCGGAGGTGCTGTCGACGTTGAAGCCGTGCGCGCTGAGCTGTCGCGCTGGCTGCTGCCTGAGCAGCAGCTGGAGGTGCTCGCGTCGACACACCCGCTGCACACACATCCGGCCCTCGCCGTCGCACTCGCTCGCTCGCTCCGCTCGGCGACCTCGCACGAGCTCTTCGATGGCAGTTTGCTGCCCGTCGCCCGCCCCTACGCCGACGCCGCCGAGCTGCTCGGTCAGCTGCGCTCATCGGCGGACGTGCTGGGCGGCGAGCTGCTGCGCGCCGGCGAGGCGGAGCGCGCGGAGTCATCTGACGCGGCCACTGCTCGCGCCGCGACCGCCGCCGCGCTGCGCGCCTCGCGCGCGCACGGCTTCAGCGGCGATGACGTCGGCAGCGATGGCGACAGCGACGGTGTGCTCAGCGACAAGGCGAGTCGGCTGCTGCCCGTCTACGTGCTCTCGTTGAGCAGCGAGGACTCGCGGCTCAAGCTGCGCGCGAACCTCGTCGGCCACGACCACGGCGCGGATGTGACGGGCGCCGCTGCGTCCGCCGCTGCGTCCGCCGCGTCGGCGCCGTCGGCCGCGCGCGCACACGGCGGACGCAGCCGCGAGGAGGCGGGCTTGCTCGCGGTCAGCCGCGGCGCGGTGGTGGTTCTGCAGCCCAACACGGAGCACGTGCCGCTCGGCTTCTTCTCCGAGGATGGCGCGCTCGCGCTCGACGGGCGCGACGCGCAGCGGCACGTGATCGCTGGCCTCCTCGGCGCGCTGTACGGCGTGATGCCTCCGCACGAGCGGTACGCGCGCGAGGTTGGGCGCACGGAGTACAGCTTCTTGTGGGCGATCGGCGCTCACCCGTTCGGTGCGCGCGTGGCGCGTGCGGCGAGCCGTGCGCGCATTCGACGCCCCGAGCCGCGTCCGCGAGGCGCCACGCCCCTCCCGCGCCGGAACGCTCGACGCACGCCCGCCGTCGATCGCCGCCCTGCACGCGGCCGTGGCCCCCCGGCGCGCAGGGCCGTTTTCGCGCGCCGCATCCCCGTCCGCCATCTTTGCGGACGTTACCGCGCGTAACCGTATGCTCTGTCAGTTGCGCGCAGTCGGGCAGCAACTCGACGCGGCCGAGGACGCGGTGCGTGCGCTGCCGCCATTCGCGCCGCCGTGTGGCGTTGCGTCACGCGCAGCGCGCGCTCCGCCGCCCACTCGCTCGGCACGTCGCGCGCCGCTCTGCGCGCGCAGGCCGATCGCCTCGCGCACGACTTCCTCCGCGCGCAGCTGCCGCGCCTCGACGTGGCGTCCGCCGCACATCGGACCGCACCGCACGCGCCGTGGGCGGGCTTCGCGCGGCGCGCGTGGGCGCACGAGAGCGCTCTCCCGGAGACGGTACCAAAAGCCTGCCTCGCGCAGCTGCTGCCACCGCTCGCAACATTTCGCGCGCAGCTCGGCGCGCTGCTCGACTCGGCCGAGACGCGCTCCGCCTCGCCGGGCAACATCTCGTCGCGCCTCTCGACCATCCTCGTTGCCGCGCGCACGTTTGCGCGGCACGCGGATGACGAAGCGCGCGCGGCGCGTGCGGCGATGGCGTGTTGCGCACTGACGCACGCGGTGCAGCTGCCGCTCTCGCGTGGTGCATTGCTGTTGCTCGGGGCATTTGGCGCGCTCAGCACCGGCGCCGGCGTGCTGCGCACGGGCCGCTTCCGACGTGCTCGACTGCACAGGGGCTGATTTTTCCCTCCTTGGCCTAAAAAGGAACAAAATAATGTTGAAACAGTATAGATGGTCAAGCCAAATCCGATCAGGGGCACGATCGAGCGCCCCGAGTGCAGCGCGGGCCATTCGGAAGGACGTCCTTGTGAGGGAGCTCTTCGCGTTTGGCGAGCGGGGGAGCACGACGCGCAGCGTTGCTGCGGCGGCGTGCGGGCGGCGAGCAGCGGTCGGGCTGCTCGCGACGAGGCCGGAGCAGACGGCGCCGTGGCCGCCGGCGCAGGTGACGCGCGCCGACGAGCCGTAGCGAGCGTCCGTGATCCGCACGGCGGTTGGAGCGGGCCGGCTGGTGCGGCGCGCTCGGCCACGGGTGGCGGCGTGCACGGGCGTGCCGAATGCGGTACGCGTCGCCAGCCGCGCGCGACCTGGGCAGAGCCCGCAAAGCGTCGACCGCTGCGCGGCTCGGCCGTGCGTCAACGCCGGCCGCGCTTCGGCCCGCGCGCGCTGCCGCCGCCGGCACTGGCGCTGGCAGCTCCGCGGGCGGGGGTGCGGGCGCGAGCGCCGCCGCCGCCACCGCCGCCGCGCCCGCCGCCGTCGTCGCCACCGCCGTCGCCGCCGCCGCCTCCCCCGCCGTCATCGTCGTCGTCGCCGCCGCCGCCTCCGTCGCCGTCGCCGTCGCCGTCGCCCTCGCCGCCGCCGCCGTCGCCGCTGGCGTCGTCGTCGTCGTCGTCGTCGCCCTCGTCGTCGCCCTCGTCGCCGCCGTCGCCCTCGTCGTCGCAGTCGTCGCCCTCGCCGTGCACCATGCGCTCCTCACGCTCCCACACCTCGCCGCGCGCCCACCAGGCGAGCACGAGGGCAAAGCGCTCAGGCGTCGACGTGGTGTCGCGCCCGGCCGCGCGCGCCGCAATGTCGTGCACGTCGTAGAAGATGTTGCGCGCGGCGTTGTAGTCGCGGTGCACGGGCTTCTTGCCGCCGTTGCACGCCGGGCAGATGACGAGCGCGTGCACCGTGCGCGTGCCGCCCTTTGCCACGGGCAGGCGCGGGTTCTGCGCGAGCTCCGCGCCGCAGCGCTGCAGCCTGCCGCCCTTGGCGAGCCGCGGCATCGAGCAGTGCATCGACGTGTACGGCTCGGGTACGAAGACGGCCGCGACGCCGCGCCGCCGCAGCTCGCGCAGCAGCCCCACCTGGAAGGCGGGCGGCGCGCCCTTGGGCTGCGCGCCCTTGTGGTCGTGCAGCCACTTGCCCACGCACACGAGCAGCCGGTCGCGCGTCACGCCGTCGACGCAGTGCGCCGCGATGAGCGCCTCGGCGACGCGCGCCGCGTTGGACCGCCCGCCGCTGTCGCGCCGCCAGCGCTCCTTGCGGCGCGCCGGCGCGTCGTACACGTGCTCGGCGGCGCGCTCGCGCACCCGCGCGCTCTCGCGGTGGAAGGCGATGTATTTGCCCGCGTCGAGCACCTTGGCGCTGTGCGCCTCGCCAAGCCGCGCCTCGTCCGCCTCCACGCTGAACTCCTCGCCGCGCCCGTCGGTGCGCACGCGCCGCCGCGCCGCGTTGGTCTTGGCCGTCTCGCGCGCAAAGCCCGCGGCGCGCGCGCGCGCGCGCTGCGTGAACTGCCGCCAGACGGCCGCCCGCCCGACGTGCGCAGAGTAGGTGGTGATGTTGCCCATGTTCGGGTCGGCCGCGACGACGACCGCCTCCTCGATGTCGATCGCCCGCCGCAGCTCGGAGCCGAGCGCGACGGCGATGCGCCCGTCCGGCCGGCGCCAGCGGTGCAGGACGCTCGAGCTGCCGGCCGGCGCCTGCGCCTTCGGCACGAGGACGGTCGCGACGGCGTGCACGGCGACGCCATCCGTCACCACCGACGTGACGGGCTGCCGGCCCGGGAGCGGCACGCGCGGCAGCGGCGCGAGGCCCACCCACGAGCGCCGCGCGTGCCACGGCAGATCGGCCGGCGGCCGCTCGCGCCCGGCGTAGTCGAAGACGCGGTTGGAGATGTCGAAGCGCGTCGCGAAGACCGCGTACCTGACGCGCACGTCGGACATTGGCGGGACAAACGAGCCGCCTTGAGCGGTCCACTTGATCGGCTCGCCATCGTGGTCGCGCAGGTCCAGCGCCTTGAGCCGCGCGCGCAGCTCCTTGCGCTCGTCGTCCGGGAGCGTCTCCCAGATGGCGTTCGCGGTGAGGCGCACGTTGCGCGGCACCTGCGCGCAGCGCGCGGCGCGCGAGCGCGCGGGCGCGTGACCAACCTGGCCGCGGGGCGGCGCGCACGGCGGCGGCGCGCGCGCTTGGGCGCTCGGCGGCGGTAGCGGCAGCCGCGCCTCGCGCGCACATTGTGCGTGCGCAGCGGCGCCACATTATACCGCGGCGGCCGGTCGGTGAGCTGCGTGTACAGGCGCGCGAGCCGGCAGAGCAGCGCCTGCCCCTTGGCCACGTGCTGCAGGTTGCGGATCTGCACGAGGAAGTAGCGCGTCGTGTGCCGGTCGTAGTTCCACCTTTTCGTGGGCGCGCACTCGTAGTTGATCTTGTGGAGGACCATGTCGGGCAGGTGGCGGTCGAGCGCGGCGGGGCAGCCGACGCGCGCGCCCTCCACGTCGCCGCGCAGCAGCCGCTCGCACAGCTCGCGCACGCGCGCGTTTCGCTGCATCTCGGGCAGCGCGACGAGCGCCTCGTCGCGCTCGACTGCCGCGCGGACGACGTCGCGGAGCAGCCCGTTCACGACGCGCGATGGGTGCATCAGGCACGCGGTGGACACCTGCGTCGCCTCCTCATTGAGGATCTCCGTGAGGCCCACCGCGCAGACGGGCTGGACGCCCTCGGCCATCTCGCCGACGGCGCGCGCCGTCGCCGCCTTGGTCTGCGCGGCGGCTTGCTCGGCGGGCTTGCCTCGGGCCGCTGCACCGTACGTGCTCACGTCCTTGTGCCAGCCGATCGCCGAGAAGATCGCACGGACGGTTCCCTTGTCCATCGTGGTCGACGTGTGCACGCTTGTCGACGGGCCGCCCGACGCCGCGCCGACGGCCTGCGCGCTCGCCACCGCAGCCTCGTCGCGCACCACCTTGTTGATGGCGCGGTACGCCTGTGTCGTGAGCCTGTGCACGGCCGCCGCGATGCGCCGCAGCTCCTTCCGCGCACCGGGCTGCGCCGTCACCGCCTGCGGCCCCGCGTTGAGCGTCGAGCGCTTGACCACGAAGCCCGGGAGCACGCTGCCGCGCGTGCGCGCCGTCGCGCCGCCGGCGGCGCGCGCGCTCGGCGCAGCGGGCTCGTCCACGCGCGCGCGCTCGACGCCGCGCGCGCGGGGAACGCTCGGCGCGCGCGCGCCCGCGGCGTCGCGCGCGCTCGCGGCAGCACCCGCCGCGGCGCGCTTGCCCGCGGCGCCCGACACGCCGTGCGCGCGAAGCGGCGCCGACGCCAATGCCGACGCCGCGCCCGCGCCGCCGCTGCCGCTGCCCGATCCGCCCGCGCGCCGCTTCTGCTCGTCGCGCGTCTTGCGGAACTGGGCGACGAGGTCGCTGCTCACGTTGGCCTCAGGCTCCCACGTGTCGGCGCTCTCGTCGTAGCCCCGCCACCTGATCCGGAACTCGAACGTCAACTTCTTGCCCGCCTTGCGGCGCTCGTCGACGACCGCCTCGACCTCGTACGTGCGCGCCTCCTCGTCGACGCTCGCGCCCGCCGCGCTCGCGCCCGTGTCCGGCCACCCAGCGACCGTGCCGCCCAGCCTCTCGGCGGCCGCGCGCAGCTGCCGCTCGCGCTGGGCGGCCGCGGCGCCTCGCGCGACCAGCGCGGGCAGCATGCCCGCGCCGCCCGCGAGGCCGTGCGCGCCGACGCTGGCGGTCATCAGCGCGTCGAGGCACGCGAACGTTGCGAGCGCACGCGCGCCATCGTCGCCGCCGCGCGGCTGCGAGCGCACGACGGGCGATGGCTGCGGCTCCCCCTCGGCCGCGAGCAGCGGCCAGATCGCACTGGCCAGCGCGACGGCATGCGCGCCGACCGCGGCGGCCACGTCCGCGTCGAGCGGCGCAAAGTCGTAGCGCACGAGCGCGGCCGGGCGCGAGTCGTCCGTCGGCCGGTCGGCGACGAGCAGCCCGACCGGGCGCGGCGGCTCGCCGGACGGCGCGGCGACGGGCACGCAGAGGAGCACGACGAGCAGGCGCGGCGTGCCGCCGAGCAGCGCGCGCGCGGCATCCGCCCCGTCGGCTCCGCAGCGCGCGGCCGCGGCGAGCAGCTCGGCCGCGCGCGTCGGGCCCAGCGCCGTGCGCGCGTCCTTGCGCGCGCGTGCGCGCGCCGTGTACGCGGCGCAGGCGTCGTCGAGCGCCGCCGCGCTGGGCGCGGTGCCAGTCGTCGCCCACGCGCGCAGCGCGTCGCGCACCCGCGTGACGATCGCCTGGTCGACTGCCGCCTCGCCGGCAGCGTGCGCCGGCGCGCACGCCGGCGGTGCGGCGGCAGGCGCGAGCGCGGGCGCGCCGTCGGCGCCGTCAACGCCGACGGCGCCGTCGGCGCGCCGCCACGCGAGCTTCGCCTCGATCTGCTGCCGGACGGCGTGGCAGTGCCGGTCGATGCCGCGCGCGTCGTCGAGCGCGGCCAGCGCGTCCTCAGCGGCGGGACGGTCGCTCGCGTCCGCGACGGCCTGCAGGCAGAGCAGCGCGGCCGCACGCGCGTTGCACGCGCTCTGCGGCTCGGGCGCGAGCGCGAGCTCGAGCTCGAGCGGCGACGCGCCTCGCGCCGCGGCGATCGCGTCCATCAGCACGTCCAACCGCTGCACCAGCGCCCTGTGCGCGTCGCGCGGCGCGCCCGTCGACGGCGCGCGCGAGCGCGTCGCCACGAGCCCGAGCGCGCGCGCCGGCGCGCCCGCCGGCGTGTGCAGCACGAGCAGCGCCGCGCCCGCCAAGCTCGCGTTGCGCGTGACGAGCGCGAAGATGCGCGACGCCTCGTGCGCGCCCACCGACGCCCAGATCGCAGCGCGATCGGCGTCCGTCTGCGCGTCGCACAGGTCGCGCACGTCGTCCGGCGCGAGCAGCGCGTCGCCGCCGGCGGAGCGCGCGACGATCGCCCGCGCCTCCGCCACGAAGACGGCCTGCGGCAGGTCGGCGTGGCGCGCGTCGACGATGGCGCGCGTCGCGTGCACGCCGAGCTCCACGCCGCGGTAGAAGGCGCGCGCGTTGGCCGCGCGCGCGTGCGCCGGCCGTCCGTCCGCGTTGCGCCTCGCGCGCGCCTGCTTGCTCGTGCGCGCGAGGCCGTCGCGTGGCGGTGGCGGCAGCGTAGCGAGGAAGCGCGCGGTGGGCGGCGGCGCGCGCACGCCGCGCTGCCGCCGTGCGATGGCCGCGAGCCGCCGGCCCGCCGCGCTGCCGCCCGCGCCGACGTGCTGCCAGCGGTTGAGCGCCGCCGGTGGCGGCGGCGGCGGCGGCGCGGCGGCGGGCGGCGGCGCGACGGCGGGCGGCGGCGCGGCGGCGGGCGGCGGCGCGGCGGTGGGCGGCGGCGCGGCGGCGGGCGGCAGCGGCGGCGGCGCGCCGGCGACGGCAGCACCAGTCGGCTTGTCCGCCCACGCACCCGAGACGCTGTCCCAGGCCTTGCCCGGTGGCGCGCGCCCACGCGGCCGCGGGTGGCGGGCTCGAGCGGCGGGGGGCGGGCGGCCGGCGCGCCAGTCGAAGACAGGTGCAACCGTGGCGGCAGGCGCCGAGTGCCGCGCGTCGGTCACAGAGCGCGTGGTGCGCGCGGCGACCGTCGCGCGCATGGCGGGCGGGCGGTGAGCAGCGCCCGCCGGCGCGCCGGCGGGCGCGGCAGCCGGCGCGCCGGCGGGCGCGGCCGCCTCGAGCCCGGCGGAGGCGCCGCGCTTGCGCTTGCGCGTGCCGCCGCGCGTGCGCCTGCGCGCGCGCCCGCCGCGCGCCCGTTCGGCCTGCGCGTCGCCAGCCGCGTCGCCGGCCGCGTCGCCGCGCCGCACGTAGACGACCGCGAACGCCTCCTCGCCGGTCCCGTCGACGCCGCCGCGCGCGCGGCGCAGGACCGACCGCCACTGCAGCCGCCGCGCGCGGCCGGGCTCGCACGCAAACCAGCGCCCACCGCGCCTGACGACGGCCACAAAGTCGTCGTCGCGCCGCCCGCGCCGGCGCGTGCGCAGCAGCACGCACTGCACGTCGAGCCAGCCCTCGTGCCAGTCGGCCGTGCTGGGGGCGACGCGAATCGACTGCGGGAGCTCGACGCCAAAGCCGGCGAGCCGCACGATGTGCGCGACGATGACGCTCGAAATGGCGGGGGCGCTCGACGGGTCGCCCGCTGCAGCGAGCACCGCCCCGCCCCAGTGCTCACGCGTGACGCAATCCGCGTCCTCGACGTGCACGTGCGCCACGCTCGCGCCGAGCTGGTGCAGCAACGCGCAGATGTCGGCGTCGACCGTCCTCTCCTCCTCGGCCGCCTCGGCCGTGCCGCGGGCGGCGGCGTCGCCTGCCGGCTGCCCGAGGTACGCGATCGCCCGCTCGACGGCCGCGCGCTCCGCACGCGCTGCGCTGTCGATCGCCGCATTGCCGACGGGCGCGCGCAGCGCCGCGATCGCGTCTTGCAACGCCGTCGCGTCGCCCGTCGCCGCCGTCGCCGCCACCGCCGCCGCGCTCGCGGTGCCGTGCGCGACGGCGTGCAGCGCGGCGGCGCGCGCGGCGGGGATGCGCCCGTCCAGCGCGAGCACGAGCGGCGGCCCGGCCGGCGTCTGCTGCCGCCGGTGCCGCCGGCTCGCAGCCGGGTGGTCGGCGCGCGCGCGCTCGAGCCGCGCGCGCCGCTCGACGACGCGCGCCCAGAAGGCCTGCACCCTCGGCTGCGCGAATGCAAGCCAGCCGGCGCCGCGCGTCACGACGTGCACGACGATCCGGTCCTCGTGCCTGAGGTACTGCACGTAGAGCGCTTTGCGCACGCCGAGGACGTGCATGCCGAGCTGCAGCTGATCGCGGTGCGGCTGCGGCGGCCCGTCCTCGTGCGCCTTGGCGTCCGCCTTGGTGAGCGTCTTCACCTCGACGAGGACCTGCTCGTTGTCTTCGGGGAGGATGGCGAGCCCGTCCGGCGAGAAGGCGAACGGCGCGCTCTTGTCGTGCGGGTCCGCACGCACCATCGGCAGGTTGCACACGACGGTGATGCCGTACGCGGCCGCCAGCTTGCGCAGCGCGACGGCCTCGCCGAGGATGCCCGCGGTCGTCGCCTTGGTCCGCACCTCGCGCCGCCGCCGGTGCACGTACTCGTCGGTGAGCGTCTCGTGCGCGACGCCGGCGTTGTCGTTCACGACGTCGCCAACCTTGCTGCCCGTGACCTCCTCCCATCGCTCGTCGTGCCAGCGCGGGCTGCGCTGCGCGGGCGCGCCCGCGCCGACGGCGTCGAGCACGCGGCGCAGCGCTGTGCCGTCGGGCGCAGCAGGCACGCGCGCGCGGTCCTGGGCCTCGCGAGCGTCGAGGACGCAGCCCGTAGTGGAATCTTGGGGTAGGTCGAGCTTGCTCGCCTCGCCGTAGCGGCTCTCCAGCTGGCGCGGTGCGTCGGCAGGGCCGCCGTCCGTGCGCGCACCCGACGCGCCCGCCAGTGCACGGGGCGCAGCGTCCGAGGCGCCCGCCGCGCCCGCGCCGCCGCCAATCGCGCCAGCGCACGCGCGCGCCGCGACCTGCGGACGGCCAGCCGCAGGGACCTCGTCCGCTCGGCCGGCCGCTGCGTCGGCCGTCCGCTTGGCCACCTCGCGCACGTCTCCGAGCGCGAGCGTGGCTGGCGCCGTCGAGCTCCCGTGGCGTTTGTTCCAAAACTCGAGCAGCCCGCCAAGGAAGGGCGTGCCCGTCGGGCGGTCCTCGGGCACCTCCGCCAGGATCGCGTCGACGCGCAGCGCGGCCGCCACATCGCAAAACGCGCGCGCGGCGCGCGCCATCCGCTCGGCGCGCGCGCCGCCGTCGTCCGCCGCGCGGCGGATGGCGTGGCTCACGTGCGCGACGCGGAGCGAGACGACGGCGTGCGCCGGCGCGTCGGCGCCCGTGCCGAGCGTGTGCCGCCGGATGGCCAGCTGCCCATCGCCCATGCGCGGCGGGAGCGACGCGCACGCCGCGACGGTCGTCTTGCCGGCCGCGCTGTCGCACAGCCAGCTCGCCTCGCCGCCGCCCGCAAACTCAAAGGTCGCGAAGCCCTCGCGGCCGAAAAGCGCGACGAAGTGGTCGAGCACCGCCTTGTTGATCGCGCGCGCCGCCGGCCGCGTCGATGCGCCGCGGGCAGCGCCACCCGCCGCGCCGCGCGCATCGCTGCACGTCGCAGGGCAGGTGCAGCCGGACGCGCGCACGCCGTCCGACCGCGTCCGCGGCAGCTCGAGCTCGCGCACCTTGGGGCAGAACCAGAGCGGGTTGGACGCCTCGAGGCACAGCACGACGAGCCGCCCGTCCGTGCCGGCCAGCGCGCGCGCGTCGCGCAGCAGCTCGACGGCGAGCTCGGACGTCGCCGCGTGCACCGCCGGCTCGCCCGTCGCGCGGTCGGGCGGGAAGAGGCCGCCGCCGACGAGCGGGCTGGGGCAGCGGCCGAGCATCACGAGCAGCGGCGGCGGCGGCGTCTGCGGCGCCTGCTGCCCGACCGCAGCCGCCGTCAGCCCGGCCAGGTCGGAGCTCGTGCGGAGGGCCTTGAGCGCGACGCGCGAGCTGGTGCCCGCCTGCTCGGAAAACGTGGCGAGCATGGCGCACGTGCTCGCCCTCGCGCCGCACTGCCAGCTGACGCGCGCGAGGAGGCCTTCCAGCGTGTCGTTTTCGCGCGGCCGCGTGACCGCGTCGAGCGCCGCCGAGTCGAGCTGGAGGCTGCCGGGCGTGACGCACAGCACCGCCTCGTGGTAGGCGCGCAGCAGCTCCCTCGGCAGCTGCTCGGCGGGCGTCGCCGCCTGCCCGCCCACCCACCGTGCACCGTGGCCGCCGTCGCCCGCGCCCGCGAGCCGCACCGCCGGCCCGCCCGTGATCGCCGAGGTCGGTGGCGTGCCGAGCGCGTCGACGAGCGCGCGCACGGGCGCGACACGCCTGCGCGCAGCGTCCGCGCCGACGGCGAGCGCGGCGATCCGAGCGCCCTCCCATGCGCGCTCCCTCGCGTCGTCCCGCGCGGCCGCCGGCGCGGCGCCCGGCCGCGCGCCGGGCGGCACCGCGCACGCCGCCGCGACGACCTCCGCGCGCGCGCCGGCGGCGTCGGGCGCGTGCAGCTGCGCGAGCGCGCCAGAGAGCGCGGCGGCCGAGCGGTAGCGGCCGTGCGCCGCGACGAGCGCGTAGAGCACGCGCAGCGCGGCCACGCCCGCCTGGTCGGGCGCGTCGTCAGCGATGCGCTCGACCTCCCACGTGCGCGTGGGCGGCGGGCTGCCGTCGGCCGGGTCCGGACGCAGCGCCCACGCGCGCTCGACGATCGCGTTGAACACGTCGCGCGCGGCGCCCTCGTCAAACTCGGCGGCGCCCGCCGCGTGCGCGCACCACCCGTGCACGCGCGACGTGGGCGCGTCCACGGCGCGCTGCACGACGAGCACCGCCGGCCGGTCGACGCAGCCGAGGCTCACCGCCGCGTGCTTGCCCTCGAGCAGCGCCGCCGCCGCAGCCTCGACCAAGGCGTCACCAGGCGCGTCGCCGACGACGACGGCACAGCCGTCGCCGTACTCGGCCTGCATCGCGGCGACGCACGACGCGACAAAGTCGCCGCCCGCGGCCGCCGCGTGTCGCGCCGCCAGCATCCGGCGCGCGATGGCAAGCCAGACGTACTCGGCCGGCGCGCGCGCGGCGCGCGCGCGAGGCGCGCCGGCCGCGCCGCGTGCGCCCGCGCGTGCGCCTCCAGCGGCCGCAACGGCCGAGGCGGCTGGAGCGGCGGTGAGCGTGCGCCGCGCGCGCTTCGCCGGCCGCGCGATGGGCGATGCACCCGCCATCGCCCCGCCCGCAGCAGCCGGTGCGGCCGCCACAGCGCCCGCCGCAACGCCACTCGTCACGACGCCCGTGGCGGGCGGCGCGGCGTCGGACGCGGCCGCCTCGACGGGCGTCGCGCAACTACCGCCAGCGGTCGCGGACGCGCCCGGCGACGCGTCGGCGAGGAGGTGGCGCAGCACGCCGCGCGCGAGCGCGACTCGCACGGCGAGCGTCAGCGCGCGCAGGCGGTCGGAAGGCGAGGCGTCGCGCTCGGCGTCGGCGGACGTGGCGGCAGCAGGCGGGGCGGCGGGCGGCACGGCGGCGGACTGGGCGGCCGCCGGCGCAACCTCGTCGGCCTTGGCCAGCCAGACGAGCCCGGCGACTGCGAGCACGACGCTGTACGCGCCGACATCGTCACCCGCAACGCGCGCCAGCCGGGCGTGGGCGTCGGCCTCGGACACGGCGACGTGGAAGAGCACGTCGTCGCGGGCAGCTTGCTCGGCAAACTGACGCAGCTGCTTGGCCATCGTCACGCCGGCGACGCACGCCTCGCCCGCCTCTGCCTCGACCTGCTCGTCCTGGCCGATGGCGGACGCGCCGGCCTCGGCGCCAGCGTCGAGTGTCCGGCGGCGCTCGAGGGCGAAGCCACGCACACAGACGCTCTGGAGGCCGCCGAGCGCGCCCGCCTTCTCGTGCAGCGCGCACGACAGCTCGACCACCGAGTCCACGCGCCTCGCGGCGGCGCCCCCCCGCTCGCCGCGCGTGGCCGCGCGCACGACGAACACCGTGAATTGCGCGCGCTTCGCCGCGCGCGCCGACGCGCACGCGTGCTTCAGGAGCCGGCAAAGCGCGGGCCTTTGCGCCGCTGCGCCCCGCGTGCACAGCAGCAGTTGGCCGCGCTCGTCGCCCAGCTCCTGCTCGACGGCGGCCTCGAGCGCGTCGTCCGTCAAATCGCCGTGCTCCGTCGAGGCGAGCGCGCGCGCAGCCGCGAGCGCCAGCTCGCCTGCGCCCGCGCGCCGCCGGCGGCGCGCACCGGCGGGCGCGTGCGGCGCCGACGCGTGTGACGACGCCGCCGCGTCCGCGCGCGCACACGCGGCGCGCAACGCCTCACGCGCCGAGGCGGCCGCGCGCGCCCTGGGCGCGAGCTTCAAGAACGTGCGCGCGGCGGCGGCGGCGGCGGCGGCGGCGGCGGCGGCGGCGGCGGCGGCGGCGGCGGCGGCGGCGGCGGCGGCGGCGGCGGCGGCGGCGGCGGCGTCGCCCTCGTCGCCGGCCGGCGGCGGCGGTGGCGGCGGTGGCGGCGCGGCCACGGCGGCGGCAGCAGCGGCGGCGGCGGCGGTGGCGGCGGCGGCGGCGCCCAGCGCGGGCGGCGGCGGCGTGGCGGCGGCGGTGGCGGCGGCGGTGACGCCAGCGGCGGCCTTGGCGCCGCGCGTCTGCGGCGGCGTTTCGGCGCGATCGGGGCTGCCCCCGCCACGCACCGCGCTCGTGACCGCGCAGACGCCGCCCGGCGCACGATCGCTGGCCGCGCCGGTCAGCGCGACGCGGAGGCGCTCGCCGACAGCGTACATGTCCGCCACGCTGAACGTGCGCGGCGCGGACGAGCAGCCCGCCGCGGCGAGCGCGTCGTTGAGCGCGCCCACTATCGCGAGGCCGCACGTCGCGCCACGCTGCGCCGCCTCGTTGAGCAGCAGCGCGCGGCGCACGCGCGAAATGTCGAGACCCGCCGCGTGCAGCGTGGCAGTTATCGCCTTGGCGAGCATGAGCGCCTGCCTGCAGGGCGACGCGAGCGTGTCGACGAGCACCGCGTCGTAGCGATGCTCGCCCGCGCGCGCGACGCGCACAAGGCGCAACGCGGTGAAATGGCCGGAGGCGAGCTGCGCGCCGTCGTCACCGCCCGCGCCGCCGCGCTCGTCCGACGGGCTCCACACGCCGATGACAGCCTGCGTTGTCGCCTCGCTGCGCAGGCGGTGCAGCAGCGCGGCGCGCTCGGCGCCGTCCTGGAACACCGCGGGTTGCGCGGCGAGCGGCACGTGGCAGACATGCCCGCCGCCGGCCTGCCCGTGCACGCGCAGCACGACCTCGCAGCACGCGTCGACGGTTGAGGCGAGCATGTCGCCGCTGGCGATGCGCTCCACCTCTGCCTGCGGGAGGCCGGCGCTCGCGGCGGCGGAGGCCAGCCGGCGCGCAGCCGCGTCGCCCGCCCACGCCAGCAGCGCCGAGTTGGCGGGTTGGAGGGGAAGCTCAAGGGCGGCTGGTTCGGTGGCGGTAGCCTCGTTGGCAACGGGCACGTTGGCGGTGCGCACGTTGGCGGCGGGCGCGGCGGCGATGGCTGGTGGGGCGGAAGACACGCCCGCGGCGGCAGGCGCGGACGCGACAGCGGCAGCGACTAGTGGGGCGGGGAAAACGCCGTCGGTGGCTGGCGCGGAGGCGAGTGCAGGAGCAACTAGTGGGGCGGGAAAATCGGCGGCAGGCGCGAAGGCGGATGCAGCAGCGGCTAGTGCGGCGGGGAAAACACCGTCGGCGGCAGGCGCGAAGGCGGATGCAGGAGCGCCCAGCGGGGCGCAGAAAACACCGTCGGCGGCAGGCGCGAAGGCGACAGCAGCAGTGGCCAGTGGAGCGGAGGCGCAGGGCCACGCGCGCGCCAGCCGTGCAAGCCCAAGCCGCGCGCGAGCGACGCACGCGCCGATGGCCGAGGCGGCGGCGCAGGCCACGACGTGGCCTGGCACCGGTGTGGCCAGCCGCTCGCGGGTGTGCACGTCGAGCCGCGCCCCACGCCAAGAGCGGCGGCGCGCTGAACGGAGGCGCGCGACCCCGATCGATCCGCCCGCGCACGCGCGCGCCGGCTCAGTGTGGCCAACGCGCGCCGCTATGCAAGGCGCGCGCGCGATAACGGCGGCTGTCGGCCGTGGCGTGCGCGTGGCGGCGCCGCGGCGACGGGCGCGGCACACGAGCCGCTCGGGCGCGCCGCCGCCGCGCGGCACGATGTCGAGCAGCACGGTCACGCCGCGCGCGCGCGCGACCGCCGTGCACGCGAGCCGCACGGGCAGCGGCGGCCCGTCCGGGCGCGCGAGCGCCGCCACCTCGGCGTCGGTGAGGCTGTGCAGCTCGCGGCGCGCGCGCGCGAACGCGGCGATGTCCGCGCGCAGCTCCGCGTCCGTGCCGAGCGCGGCACGCGCGTGCACGGGGAGCGACGCGCGCAGCGCGTGGAGCACGCCGCCGCGCGCGCCGCGCGGCGCCGGCGCGCGATCGCGCTCAGCGCGCGCGGCGCGCGTGAGCTCGCGCACCGCGCGCGCGAGATTGCGCCGCGCGGCCGCGACGGGAGGGCTAGGTGCGCGCGCGCGCCGGTTGTAGCGCGGCCGCGCCGAGTCGAGGGGCGGCGGACGCGGTGCGTACGCCGCGGCGCGGCCCGCGCGCCAAAAGGCCGGCGGCGGGCGCAGCTCCGTCGCGTCGACCGCGGCCGCGAGCGCGCCGAGCGCGGCGTCGCTGTCGCCCGCCGCGTCGGCCGCGTCGACGAGCACGAAGAGCGCGCCGAGCGCGCGCGACGCGGCCGCCTGCGCGGCGGTGGGGCGGGCGCAGGCAGCGACGCATGCGGCCGCCATGCCGCGCGCCGCGGCGAACGCCGGTGACGTGACGGCCGCGCCGATGGCAACGGCGGCGGCGGCGACGGTCGAGGCGGCAGCGCCGGCGATGGAGGTGGCAGCGGCGGCGGCGCTTGCCATCGCGCGGCGCGCGAGACGCGAGGCGCCACCGACCGCCGCCGCCGCAGCGCGCGCTGCGCGCGCGCCGGTGGCGTGCATCGTCGCCGCGCCAGGCGCCGCCGCGCCGACGCCGCCGGCGCCCGCGCCGTCGCCGCTCTCGGCCGTGCAGGGCTCCGATGGCGAACCCGGCGTGCGCTGGCGCGTGATGCGCGCGCCGAGGCGCGCGCTCCGCGCCGCGCGGCCGGCGACGTCGAGGAAGCGCCGTGCGCGCGCCGCGCGTAGGCCACGCGCGCGCGGCGGCGCACCGACAGGCGCCGAGCGCCGCGGCGCGCACGCCGGCGCGTCGCTGTCGGGTTGCGCAGCGCGCGCGCGGGAACTCGGCGCGGCGTGTGCGGGCGGCGGGCGCGCGCCCGCGCGGCGCAGAGGCGCGAGGCGCCGGCCGCAGACGAGGCGTGTGCGCAACCAGGACGGCGAGGGCCGCAGGGCGCCGTCGACGTCGCGCATCGGCGGGCCGCGAGCCCGCCGCGCAGCCGTGCGGCGCGCGCGAGGCGCTCGGCGGCGCGCGCGCCGCACGGCGCGCGCGGCGGCGCGCACGCCAGCGACGGCTGCGGCCACGCCGCGCGCCAACACGGCCGCGGCGTGCGCCATCGCACCGAGCACGGCGCGTGGCGCGCCGAGCAAGCGCAGCAAGCGCGACGCCGTCGCGCGCGCCGGCGCACCGTGTGCAGGGGCCTCGCCAGCGCCAGCACCGACGCCGCCATCGCCGCAGCCGCAGGTGGCGTCGCCGCCGCCGCAGGCGTCGCGACGGACGCCGCCGCCGCCGAAACAATCGCCGCACACGTCGCCGCCGACGTTGCCACCCCAGCCGCCGTTGCGTGCGCAGGTGGCTGCGGCGCGTGCGTGCGGGAGGCGTGCCGTGCGGCGCGCATCACACGGGCTGCGCGACGCGAGCGACGCCGCCGGGGTCCCCGCTGCGCCAGGCGCGCCGTGCGCGCCAGCCTCGCCGGCCTCGCCGGCGCGCGGTCGCGCGCTCGCCTCGACGTGGCCGCCTCCGCCGCCATCGCCGCCGTCGAACCGGGCGGCGGAGGGCTGCCGCTCGAACCGCTCGTCGGCGTCGGCCGCCACCGCCGCCTCGCGCTCCGCCGCCGCGGCGGCCGCCGTACGCGCGTGGCGGAGCGCGCGGCCGCCGTCCGCTGCGCGGCGTGGCGGCGCGGGCGCCGCCTTCGGCGCGCGCGGCCCCTCGGCGCGCTCGCGGAGCACGGCGAGCGGCGTGCCCGTGGCGACGCTCGTGCAGACGCGCCGCAAGGCGGCGCTTACGCACGCGTGGACGACGCGCGCCGTCCGCTTGTCGGCGGCGCGCGCGGCGCGGCGCGCGGCCTTGGCGGCGGCCTTTTTGGCGCGCCTCTGCTCCGCCTGCTCCGACAGCGCGCGCGCCTGGCGCTCGGCTGCGAGCGCGTCCTCGGGCGAAACGGTCGGCCTCGGCGGCCGCGCGCGCGCGCTGCGACGCTGCGCGCTGCGGCGGTCGGACGGCGGCTGCCGCGGCGGCGAGGACGGCGAGCGCGAGCTCGGCGTGGGCGACCAATCGCCGCTGACGGTTGCGAGCGGCGCAAACGGGTTGTCGTCCCCGCGCCCCGCGGCGTGCGACAGTGCACGCGGCGTCGGGCGCCGGCCGACCGCTGGCGGGCCCCACTCGGACGGCAGCTCCGAGGGCGAGCGCGCCGTCGGCGCCGCGCGTTGCGCGGCCGGCGGCGCCTCCCGGTCCAGCGCCGCCTGCTCTCTCGCCGCGGCCTGCTCGTCACCCTCCGGCACGCCACGCGGCGCGAGCACCGCGGTGGCGCAGCGCGTCGCGTTGAGCAACGCCGCCTCCATCTGCCGCACGCTGGCCTTGGCGCACGCCACACCCTCTCTCGCCCGGCGCAGCGCCTCGTGCGCGCGGCGCACATCCGCGTCGGCATCTTCGCGCATGCCAAAGTGCGCCTGTTGCAGCCGCAGGTCCGCAGGGCGCCCCTGCGCGCGAGGGGCACGGGCGCGGCGGCGCGCGGGTGACGGAGCTGGCGCGCCGTTCTGCGCTGCGCGCACGCCAATCGACGGGCGCGCGCGCGGCGGGGCGCGCGCGCGCGCGCGCGCGCGCGCTGCCTACCCAGCCGCCGGCCGGCTCGCGCGAGCGCGCCAGCTGCTCCGCCGCCTCGGCGTCGAGCACGCGCTGCTGCGCCTCCTCCTCGCCCAGTGCAGCGAGGTGCAGCCGGCGGGCTGCCTTGCGGCAGTTGCCCTCCGCCTTGCCCACGGCCTTGCGCGCCGCGTCGACGGGGTCGTCGTTGGCTCTGGCGCGCCTGCGCTTGCCCTTGTCGGCGGGCGGCGGCTCGGCGCGCTGCGGCGCGCCGAGCGCGTCGTCGGCTCCGCGCGCGGCCGCCCGCGGGCGGCGGGCCCCAAAGAGCGCACCGGTCGCCGTGCGCGCCGCGCAAGCAACGACCAGCGCTGACACGCCGGCGAAGACCGCACCGCCCAGCGCCACGGTTGCCACGATGCGCAGCGTCCCGTGCGCAGGCCGCGCTGCCTCCGCCGCCGCTTTGGCGGCCTCGCGCGCGCGCGCATCGGCGGCTCTCATCTCGTGCAGCAGCCCGGCCGCGCCGCTCGCGCCGTCGCGGCCGCGCGCGAGCTCGCACAGCACCGCCGCCGCGCGCCGCGTGGGCTCGCGCGCGAGCAGCTGCGCGCCGCCGTCGGGGCGCAGCTTCTCAACGAACTCGGCAAACGTCGCGTCGCGCCAGAGGGACATGCGGAAGGCCCTGTGCACCGCCCCCTCTTGCTCGCGCATCCGCCGTGCCGCCCGCCTGCCGTCGCGCGCGTGCGCGTGCGCGGCCGCGTCGAATCCCGCGACGCCGCGCTGCGCGTCGCGCGCGTCCGACGACGGCGCCGCCGCGCTGCCCGCCAAGGGCGCCGCAGCGGCGACGCGCGCGTGCGGAGCGACGGGATCGCCGGCGGCCGGCGGCTCGGCGCGCTGCGGCGTGCCGTTTGCTCCGCGCGCGGCCGTCCCGGGGGAGATGGCCGCGATGGCGCCGCCAGCCGCGCCGTGCGCCAGCCACGCGCATAGGCTGCCGACGAGCTCGCCGAAACCCCCGACGGTCGCCGCGGCGGCGAGTGCGCCGGGCTTGCCGGCCGACAGCGGCTCGCGAGCGTCGTCGTCGCAGCCGCCGGCACCCGTCTTGGCGAGTGCGTCGCGCTCGCCCTCGACGCCCGCCACGACCGCCGCCCCTCCGTCGTCCGCCGCGCCGGCCGCGCGCGCGGCCGGGCGCAGAGGAGGCGTGCCGGTGCAGCCGTCGCCGCTCGTCTTCGCCGTTTCCTCCACCTTGATCGCTTCGTCGCCACCTGCGCCATCTCCGACGCCGGGGCCCTTGGTCACGCTTGCCGCCATGCGCGCCGTGCCCGCCGGCCAGCCCGCCGACTGCTCGAGCGCGGCGGCGAGCGGCGCGACGCGCGCCGACTCGGGCGCGCTCTCGTCATCGGGCTCGGGCGCGTTGTGCAGGCGCGCGAGCGCGCGCTCGACGGCCGCGGCGCCACTGCCGGGGGCGCGGCTCGCCGCGCGCACCGCGCGCCGCCAGGCCGGCGCGAACATGAGCGCCGACTCGAGCGCCGCGAGCGCGCGCGCCTCGCGCGCGTCGCTCGCGCCGAGGCGCGGCGGCACGCGCGCGGCGCCGCGCGGCGCGGTGCCTCGGAAGCGTGGGCTCAGCGTGTAGGCGAGGTGCTGCGGCACGCCGCGCGCCTCCGCGCGCGCGCGTCCGTCCTCGACCTCGCGCCGCGCCTTCGCGATCGCCGGCGTGGCGCGCGCGAGCCAGTCGGGGTCGGCGGGCAGGTGGATCACGACGAGAATCGGCGCCCAGTCCAGCCGCGGGTTTTTGTGACGGTCGGGCACGACCCACACGAGCAGCACCGTGCCCTCCGCGCCGCACGCCGCCTCGTAGATCCTGGGCTGCGAGCGCCAATCGGGCCTGACGCGCAGCGCCCGCGCGTGGTCGATGGCGGCGGCGCGGTCGCCATTGAAGTGAACCGTCGTCACCTCGCCGTTGACGGACCGGCCGGACCGCCAGCAGAACACCGCGTCCGCCGACCCGCCGGCGATGGCCGCGAGCGATTCGGGCGCGGCGAGCCGCGGCAAGCCCTCGAAGGCGGCAAAGTCCTCGTGCGCAGTGTACACGCCGCCCCAGCCGTCGTGCGCGTACGCGCGCGCGGCCGCTCGTACCGCGCGCGGCTGGTTCTCCACGCCCGACGTCATGTGCCGTGTCGTCCCCGCGAAGCCGGGCTCGCCCAGCTCGGCCCGCACGACGGTACCGTACCCCGCGCCCTGCGTCGGGGCGGCGAGGTGGTGCATGCCCGCGCCGGTCACGCCCTCCGTGCGCTGCCGCGTGACGATCGTGCCCGTCGCGTGCGCGAAAAGCGTGTCGACCACGGCGGGCGCGCGCCCGCTGTTCGCCCGCAGCCGCGCCCTACCCGCTTTTAGCTGCTCGGGGTCCTTGGCGTCGTACACGCGCGCGTCCGCGTCGCCCTCATCAGGCGCAGTGTAGACGCAGCGGCGTTCGAGCGGCGCCGAGCCACCGCCGTCCGCCGCCGCCGGCGAGGTTGGCGCCGCGCCCGCCGCCACCGCGCTCGTCGCCGCCGTGCCCGTCGCCACCGCCGCAGCCGCCGCGCCCGCGAGGTCGTCGTCCCCGTCCTCCGCGCCCTCCCCGTCGTCAGCGGTGGTGGCGTCGCCATCGTCCCCGTCGCCCTCGCCCCCGCCGAGGAGGCTGAATGGTCGGGGCCCCCACGCCGAGGCGGCGCGCCGCTGCGGCGCACGCGGCGGTGGCGCTCGCGACGGCGGCCTTGGCGCCGCCGCGCCGCGCGGCCTGGCCGCCGTCGACAGCGCGCGGCCTGCAGCGCCCGTGAGCGCGTCGAGCGCGGCCGTGCGTGCGATGCGGTCGTCGGGCGCGCGCAGCGCCGCCTCGACGGCCTGCAGCAGCCCGTCGGGCGCGGATCCGCCGACACTGGCATCGCACGCCTCGGCGAGCCGCGCGGCCTCGGCGAGCCGCGCGGCCTCGCGGGTGAACGGGCCGAAGCGCCTGGCGCGGTCGCCGAGCAGAGCGCCGATGGCGGCGCGGAGCGTGCGCGCGCGGGTCTCCTCGTACGCGGCCGTCGTGAGGCGCGCGAGGCGCGCGTCCAAAGCCTTCTTGATCTCGACAAGGACATTCGCGCGGCGGCCGTAGAGCGTCGATGCGCTCGCCGCGACCTCGGCCGCGACTGTTGCCGCGGCGAAGCAACACGCGGCCCCACTCTGCGGGGGCGCCTTGAAGGCATCGATGGGCGGCGCTGTTCTGCCGATGCGCTGCGCAAGCTTCTTGATGAGCACGCCGGCCGCCGTGGCGTACGCCGATTCGCCGTTGCCCAAGGTGCGCGAATCGGCGAGCAGGGCGAGCGCGGCGCCGGGCGGCGCGCCGCGCTGCGCGGGCGGCGCGAGGAGCAGGTACGCCGCCGTCCAGTGCGCGAGGCCGCTGGACGCGCGGAGGCAGAACGGTAGCACGACCACGAGCACCTGCCCAAACCGGTCCGCATCCGCGCATGCTTTGCGCAGGTTGCGCAGCGCCACCTTGAGCGCATGCTGCGAGCACCCCGTGTCGCCCAGCATAACCCTGCTCGTGCCGAAATCCGCGTAACGCAGCAGGGCGATGAGGCAAGTGGATGGGACCACGTGGGGGTGGGTATCTCCCGGCGACAGAATGGTGCTGAGGGCCAGCGAGAAACTGTCCGAGCCGCCCCGCCCGCCGCGCAAAGCGTCCTTCACGGAGTCCTCCATCTGCAGACTGTGGGCACGTCAGTGTCCGGATGGCGGCCCGGATGATACTTGGGAGAATTTACATGATGCCCTGGAGAATGCCCCGCTCTCCCACAACCAGGACCCGCCAGCGCGCCGAGCCTACTCGTTTGCCCGCGCCGCCTCTCTTTGCGCGCCCGAGCGCGGCCTCCGAGCGCGGCCAACGTCCTCCGGGGGCGTGCATCGTGGCTGCTCGGAGGGGCTGCGACGCGGCGAAAGCTCGCTGCGCGGCCGCAACGTGAGCGCGCGCGCGCGGCCGCGCGCCGGCCTGCGCTGCTCTGCACGGCCGCGCGCCGGCCTGCGCAGCCTCGTCGCGCAGCGTGAGCGCGAGCGCGCGCGCGGTGAGCTCGGCGGATGGGTGCGCGGCGGCGTTGGCGGCGGGTGCGGCGGCAGGCTGGGCGGCGGGTTTGGACGGAGAGTGTCGGGGAAGAACGGGGCGCATCCTGGTTGGGAGTTGGACGGCGCCCACCACGCGCTGGCGGATCCTGGTTGCCACCACCACCAAACCCCCCCCCCCCCCCCCCCGGAGACGAGGACCAGGGGCATGGCCGACTCGCTGCGCCGCACAGCGCGCGGCGCGCGGCATGCTGCGCGACCTCAGGCACATCCAGCCGCGCTCCGCGCACGCAACGCGCGCAATGCCGCGTTGCACTGCAGGTGTGCACGTGCGGCTCTCACGCGCACTGTGTTGCACGAACGGCATCACGCCACCGAGCTGCGTCCGGACCACGCGCCGCGCGCAGGCGACCACACAGGGGCGCGCCGCGCCGCGCGTGCGCGCCCTCGCAACCGTTGCAGCACGCTCTGCCTTGCACTGCGCCGAGCCGCCGCGCGCTGTGCGCGTGCATGCAGGGCGCACGCGTGCGACGAAGCGCGCGCGCGGCGAGGCGCGCGGGCGGCTCGCTGCGCGGGCGGCAACGCGCCAAGCTGCGCCCAGGCCAGGCGCGCGCCCGCGAGTGCCACCGGGACGCACTGCCCCCGCCGGGGTCGCCGCGCGCTCTGTGTGTGCGCTCGCGCGCTGCGAGCGCGGCGGAACGTTCGTGCATGGCGCGAAGAGCGCGGCACCCGAAGACGGCTGCCCCGAGCCCGCGCCGGGTGGCAGCGAGCGGCGGCACCTCCTCGGCGAGCCCGCCCCGCGCCTTCCCCTCCACGTGGCGTTTTGAGGCAGACGGACACGCGCCCACACTGCGACTGGGCACGCTGCTCGAGGCAGACACGCACCCAACGCGCGCGCACCACGCGCCCGCGTCGGCGGGCCGGTGTGAACGAGCGAGAGCTCGGTGTCGCCAACGGGGGCACGGGCGCGAGTTCGGTCCGCCTCTCGACGGACGCAGGCGACGCTGCCGGGAACTTCCCCGACGCCTGCACATCCAGGGCTTCGAGGTACAGAGCTGGGCAACAGTGCCGCTCGTCACCGATGAGGCGGCCAAGCTTGCTATCCTTGCTGCCCTCGGCTCCACCAAACAGCCGGGCGACCCAACGGTTCGTGATCGCCTGGCCGCCAGGTGCGAACCGCGTTCATGCAGGCGCTTCGCCTGCATTCTCCGCCCCGCTGCGGACGTCCGCCTGCCGGCCGCGAACACGGCCGGTGCGCGCTGCCGCCTGGCCCAACACGAAAACGCGCCCGCCCCCGAGGCCGCAGGTCCTACCTACCCAAGCGCAGCCCAACGGCACGCAGACAGCCCGCCTTGGCAACCGACTCGTGCGCGAGCGCTCCGCCCTCCACAAGAGCCTGCCCCACGCCACCGCCGACGCGGAGCCAGCGCAGCCGACGCCCCTCCGCGACGCTCGCGCCGCAAGGCGCAAGGGCCCCGGCGAGACGGCGTCAACCAAGCCCGCCGCTGGCACAGCGCCGGCACCCGGAGCCCACCCCAAGCCCGCACGCCTCGCCCCCCCCCCCCCCCCCCCCCCCCCCCCCCCCCCCCCCCCCGATCGGCGGACCGATTGCGTTTTGGTGCGCCAGGCTCAAAGCGCCATCGCAGTGGCGGGCCCGCAGACGCAGACGCTGACATGCCCAACGCTGGGCACTGAGGCCGCAGGCCGGCCCTCCTGGACCTGGCGGGCGAGCTGCCCGCGCAGCGGCCACGCGAGCCTCGCACTGACCGTGGCGGTCGCTGCCACCGTGATAGCTGCGGGTGCGGCGGCCTTGGCCCCAACCCCATCATCCGTCTTCATCCCCGCCCTGCTCGCGCTCGCGGCCTACGTCGGCAATCCCTGCACCGGGATCCGCCCCGCGAAGTCCACACAAGACTTATCCGTGCTGCACGCCAGCCGCGCGCGCCGACGCGCGCCGCTCCCACACGCTCACCTCCGTTTCCGCGGGCGGCCCAACGCCCCCCCCCCCCCCCCCCCCCCCCCCCCCCCCCCCCCGGCAGGCGGCCATCGAGCCGCATTAGCACACCCGCCCGGGGCCTCCCGCCGCACCCGCAGCGGCTCGGCGCCTTGAATCCTCCCGTCCCCTGGGGTGAGGCCTTCAACCCGGGCCCAGCGCGCTCCGACTGCCTCACGCGCGCCAGCGCCAACCTCGGCGGCATGGTAGGCCCCGAGCGAAAAGCCGCACTTCTCGCCGTCCTCGTCAGGCGCAAGTACGTTATCCTGCTCCTACTGCCGACGCGGTTCCCGCGCGCGCGGACTACTACGCCGGGCAGATCGCCGCAGACGCACGTAAGTGCACACGTGCGGACAAGGCGCACACGCTCGACGTCCAGTTAGCGCACGTGCACGTGCGCGCCACTGGTCACATTTAAGCGTCCGTGCTCGCCCACAGCGTCGCCATCCACAAGATGCGCGCTGGAGCCATCCAAGCAGGGCTCTGCCTGCTCGGCTTCCGCAAGGCAATTTGGGCCGCGGACAGCGGGCAGCGGACGGCGTGCGCGTGCGAGGTGCGAAAGGAGGAAGAAGGTAGGGAGAGTGGTGTGTGTGTGTGTGTGGGGGGGGGGGGGGGGGGGGGGGGGGGGGGGGGGGCACAGCGGCCGCCGGAGACGAGGACGCACTCACCGCTGTTGGCAATGCGCGCGTCACGGAGACAACTTGGCGGGCCTCGCGCGCAGCTGGGCCGATCGCCGCCGTAGAGATGTCTGCAGCCGTCTCCGCGATGCCGATCGTCGCATCTGTTGGCACCGCTGCCATCTGCCGCACCCGCGGCCAGGCTGCCGGCAAGGTCGGCGCGTCGGGCTCCGAGCTCGGCCACGCAGGCGATGCGGCCGACGGCGGTGACGCTGAGCCCGGCGCCGGGTCCAACGGCTCCACGTCGAGCCGGCTGTGAACGAGCATGCTCGCACCACTTGCCCACGCCAGCGCGTCGGACTCAGGCACGTTGTAGATCTGCGCGGGCAACGCGCGTGCGTGCGGCAGGCGCGCGCGCGAGCTTTCAGGCCACGCGCGCGTGCCGCGCGGGAGGACGGGGCGGTTGCGGCTGCGCTCGACCGCCGGTCGCGGCACCGAGCGACCGTGCGCGCCGCCGCACGTTGTAGTCGTCGCACGGAAGCCAAGCCTCGTTGCGGAGCACGATGGCGACAAGGTGCCCGCTCATCGGCCCCTCGCCCACGTGCACCACGCCGGCGACGAGGAGGTGGTCGCGCCCGCCGAGTAGCAGCCGCGGCGCGCACACGAGCGCGCGGTTGTTCTTGCACTGCGGGCCATTGCCGCGCGTCGTGCGCGGCGCCTCGACAGCGATGCTGGCTGGCGTGAGCACGCCCGAGTGGCCCGCGTTCGTGTGGCGATCCCGCGGCGGCCCAGCGGCGCACCCCAGAGCGTGTGCAAGCGCGCGCGCCGCATCGCCGCCGACGCTGACGAGTACGGCGATGCCCTCGCCGGACTCTGAAGGCACGGCGATCTGCTCGAGCACTGGCCCGACGCGTGTGTCGGCTCCGAAGGCCGCAGCGAGCCCGGGCACTCGGCCGAGTAGCAACCGGAAGAACTCAGCGGCATCCTGCGGCGTCCTTCGCGCGCCACGGCCCGAGATGACGTCGATGACGGACACAAGACACAGCCGTGTCGGCGCCTTGGTGTCCTCGATCAGCGTGCCAAAGTCCCGAAAACGCGCCCTCTCGACGCTGTTGGCACGGCGCGAAGCGGAGCGAAGCATCGCACGGAGCACGTTCAGGGCGAAGAGCGATTGCATAAGGACGTCGTGTAGCACGCGTTGCCCTCGTTCTTCGCGCCTGCGCCGCGCCGCGCAGCGCCGGGTGTGCGGGGTGCGCACGCACGGTTTGCGGCGGGGTGGAGGGAGGCTGGCTGGGCGCGCGCCGAGCCCGGCAAGCCGTGCAGGCGCTCACCACGCGGCACGCCGGGCACTCTCACCGGCCACATCGGGCCGTCAAACGCGTCTTCCACAGGCTGCCGACCGACGACGTAAAACTTGCTCAAGGCGCTGCGCCGTGCGCGCGCCATGCGCGCGCTGTTGCGGGCTGCGCAGCAGGGACGACGGGGGAATTGGCGAGCGAGGGTTGGGCGCAGATCAGCGTGGTGGCGCGGCAAGACGAGCGCGCGCCGGGCGCCTGGCGCGGAGGCGCCCCGCGCGAGGACGCGAGCCGCTTCTCGCACCGGACGGGCGCCCACGCGCAAGCCGGCTTTCGAGGGCTGGTGGATGGTGGCAGATGCCGAAACGGACACATGGAATGATGCGTCGGCGGCGCGAGCGCGGGACGATCTTGCCCGGGCAATTGTGCGCACGCTGCCAGCGCGCGTATGCGTGCGCATGCAGCGGGCGGCGCGCACGTTGCGCGTGACGGGGCGCCGAGCGGCACACCGGCGGGGACGCGCTCGCCGCTGCCGTGGCATCGTACGCTGCCTGCGTGCTGGCCCGCACGCACGTTGCCGGCGCGAGGGGACGGCGAGTGCGCCTCGGCCGAACAGGCGCGAACGTTACGCCCGAGCGCGTGGCCGGGCCCCGCCGACTGCACGCAGCGCCGGCCCAGGCGCGCACCCGCCCGACGCGGATTTGGACGACGCATCGACCGGCACGCCGAGCGTCTGCGCCCGCCTCGCGGCCGGTCGCGCCGGCCCCTCTTCGGCCCGAGGCCGCACGTGCGCCGCGCGCCGCTTCGGCGCGCGGCGCGGCGCTCCCGGAACGCGCATGGCACACGCGCGGTGCGCGGGCACGCCCGCAGCGCGCCATTCCAGCGCGAGCAGTTCGGCAAGCTTGCAGCGCGCGAGCAGCCGGGCATGTGCCGCGGACACACAGTTCGCTGTGTGCGCCGGCCGCGACGACACGGCGTAGCGGCGCGAGGCTGGCCGCCGGGGCCACGGGCGTCATCGTGGCGCGACGCCATGGCATGAGTAACAAATCCATGCCGAACGCGCTGTACGGCCACGGCGTGTCGGATCCGCCCCGCAGCCAGGACCGCATTTTCGCCCGGCCGCGCAGCGGACCACGGCGCGTTGTGCGCGCCCGGCGCGAGTGGTGCGAGTGGCGGGCCAAGCCGCGTCGCCCACGGAGCCCGCCCCCGGCTCGGCGGCACCGCTACCGCTTGCTCGCCGGGCCACGCACCGCCGTCGCCGCCGCTGCGCGCTTGCCCAGCTTGCCGGCAGGCGGCGGCGGCGGCGGCGGCTGCGGTTGCGGCAGCGGCGCGAGCGCGACGCCGGACGGCGGCAGCGCCGACGGCACGCGCGCGGCGGCGACCCACGCGGCGGCGGGCAGCGCGCCGGCTTGAGGCCCCTGCGCGCCCTAGAAGGGCGCGCAGGTACGCGGGCCAGTCGCGCGGCGCGCGGTGTTGGCGAGCACCCGCCGGCTGCGTGTCGGCCGCGAGCGGCGCGACGGGCGTCGCGCCGGCGGGTGCTGGGCAGCACCGCGCGCCGGCGTCGCGCCCGCCGCCAGCGCGCCGCCCGCCGCCGGCGCCGCGCGCGCCGTCCGAGCCGCGCCCGCCGCGCCCGCCGCCACCGCGCGCCGCCGCCGCGCATTCGCGCGCGGCGGCGACGGCGGCCGCGGCGAATGCCGCCGCCGCCGCCGCCGCCTCGCCACCGCTGACCGCGCGGAGCACCTCTTTGAAGACGACGGTGCGCGTCACATGGTCCGGGCCAAGCGCAAAGCGGATGCGCGACGCGTGCCCGACGCGCGAAGCGGCCACGTAGAGCTGGCCGTGCGTGAAGCACGGCTCGGCGAGCCACACGCCCGCGCACCCGAGCGCTTGACCCTGCGCCTTGTTACGCCGGCCGCACCGGGAACTGGCGGTGCAGCCATGCAAACGCGAACGTGCCCTCGTCGGGCGAGTGGTGGTCGATGCGCGCGATGAGCACGGTGCTGTCGCGCCCGGCGGCCGCGCCGGGTCGCGCGCACTCGAGCAGCCGGCCGCCGGCGCGCACGCCGCGCACGACCAGCCGCGTGCCGCTGCACAGCCCCTCGCCGAGCGAGAGGAGGCGAGTGGCTACGAGCTCCGCCGGGTAGGCCGAGACGCCTCGGGCAGCTGCACGGGATCGAGCGGGAATGCGCCGGGCATGGCCCCCGCAGGCGGCACCGCCGCGGGAAAGGCGCCGTCGCCGAGGCTGCGCGGCAGCTTCGCCCACTCGCCCGCGCCGAGCGCGTCGCCCGTGTCGCGCGCCGCGTTCGAGGCGCGAGAGTTCTCGACCAAGGCGTACGGCCGATCGTGCTGCCACGATGCCGAGTACTCGAGGCAGGAGCGCACGATCTGCGCGCGCGAGCCGCGCCGCACCACCGGCAAGCACTGGCAAAAGTCGCCGGCGAGCAGCAACGTCTTGCCGCCGAAGCGCTCGTCGACGCCCGTCACGTCGCGCAAACACCGATCGAGCGAGTCGAGGCGGCCCCGCTTCTGCATCGGCGCCTCGTCCCCCACGATCATTCGCCGCGGCGGCCACGGAGCGCCCGCGCTCGGAGCGCGGCACGCCATTGAACGGCTTGCCCGTCCGAGTCGGCGCCGACGGGCACCTTGAAGGTCGAGTGGAAGGTGCGGCCGTCGGGCAGCAGCGTGGCGGCGACGCCCGAGGACGCGCACACGACGACCGCGTGCCCATCCGCGCGCACGGCGGCGATGATGGCGCGCTCGACGAACGTCTTGCCCGTGCCGCCCGGCGCGTCGCAAAAGTGCAGCCGGTCGCCCACGCCGCGCAGCGCCGAGTCGACGACCGCGCCGTGGAGCGCGCGCTGCTGGCCGGTCTCGGCCATCGCCGCGCGCGCCGCCGCCGCGCTCGCAGCCTGCTCGGCGCGATCGTAGCCCTGCGCGCGCGCGAGCTCGCGCCCGCCCGGCCCGGCCGGCGCGCGCGCCGTGCGCAGACCGGCCACCGCCGCGAGCGCCGCCGCGCGCTCGCGCTCGTCGGGCACGTACAGCCCCGTGGAGTCGAACGTGTCGGCCCAGGCGGCCACGCTGTACGAGGCGAAGGCGTCCGAGCCGGGCTGCGGCCGCTGCTCGGCGCGCTTCGGGAGCATGACCCCGCACACGTTCCACTTGGTGCCAAACATCGAGCCCGTGAGCCCCGTGTAGACGCAGTCGAGCTGCGTGGCGATGGCGCAGACGTCCTCGTGCCGGATCTCGTCGACCGGTTCGCCATCCGTGGCGTCCAGGATGGCGACTGCGCCCGGGCCGTGACGCCGCGGCGTCGTTCGGCTGCGTCACGGAGGAGCGCCATCCGTGCGCCACGGAGGAGCGGCAGGACCACGACGCGGCGTGACGCTGGACGACGCCATGCTGTCGAGGCGCCATGCTGTCGAGCCGCCATGCTCCGAGGCGCCGCCGCTTTCTAAAAGGGTGTAGGGTGTAGGGTGTAGGATGCAAAACAAGCCCTCCCCACATTTGGGCCCGACGTCACTCCTTCTTCCGTCACAGCGTCATTCCTTCTCCCCCTATGGGACTTTCATAACCGTACTTATCCTACACCCTACACTATGTAAATACTTAGAGAATAGATCCATCCTACACTAAGTAAAAGTACTCGTATGTGAGTAACGTCACGGCTTCGAAGAAGGAATGACGTCGGGCCCAAATGTGGGGAGGGCTTGTTTTGCATCCGACACCCTACACCCTACACCCTTTTGAAAAGCGGCGCCGAAGGTGGGAGGAAGCCACCCGTATGCGCGCGTTTGAACGTGCGCGGACGGCCGTTGGCTTCGCGCCCTTTCGCCCACGGTTTGCGCGCCAACGGACCAGTCCTCCGCAGGCGCCGCGCATCGTCTCAGAGGCGGTCGGTGTGGTATGCCGCGCGCATCGTCAGCGCCGCGGCGTCGAGCTCGGCGGGCGAGGGCGCGTACGTGACGCCGCTCAGCACCTCGTCCGCGCCCGCCCTCGTCGCGCTCGCCGCCTCCGCAGTGCGCGCAGGCGGCTTCGTGACGGCACGCGAGGCCACGCCGCGCGCTGCAGGTGCCTTCGCGCGCTGCATCGTCTGTCTGCCGGTCCGACGCGCTCTGCTCTGAACGAACGGACGGCACGCCCGACGAGATCTCGTCGCGTGCTCGCTCGCACAACATGTACCCCCAGAACGTCTCCGAGCTGCTGCCCGACGAGATCTTCGGCGACGAGCTGCTCGTCGACCGGCACTACCGCGTGCGCATCCTTCAGCGCGTCGCCCGCCGCCGCGATGCGGCCGAGGCCAACTTTTGGCTCGACGGCGGGCCCGCCGACTCGGTCGTCGGCGCGTGCATGTGCGGCCGAATCTACGCGCTCAAGTGCATGGGCCGGCTCGTCCGCGGCGCCCGGATCCTCGCGCTGCTGCGCAAGAACGTCGCGCTCGCCACGTGCCGCGCGCACCTCATGGGCCACATGCTCCAGCGCATCGTCGGCGACAGCGGCGTCGCGCGGCTGCTGCAGCTGGTTGCAGCTCGTTCGCGTGGATCACGACACGCTCAACGCCGAGCACCAGGCCTTGGAAGCACAGCATGACACCGGCCAAATCATGCGACGGCATGTGCGCGCGCGCCGACGCGCTCTCCAAGGACCTCGCACGGGCGCACGAGCACGCTCACAAGCTCGATGGCTATCTGGTGTAATGCAGCGAGCGCCTCCGTGAGAGTGACTCTTTCAACGGAGCGCTCAAGAACCTGATCACGCGGTGCAGCATGAGATGTGCTGGCTCCACGCCGAGATGTCGTCGCTCGTTGCGAGTTCGCCCGAGGCTTACGCGAACGACAGCGAGGCCACCGACTTCGAGGACCACGGCGTGTGCGTCGAGTTCGATGTCTTCAACCGCGACGGGGTCGAGGGCGCGCCCGTGCCCGCGACCGCGCCCACGAAGGCAGAGCCGGGCATCGAGTCCGAGTGCATCGCGCCCGCACAGGCAGAGCCGGGCAGCGAGTCCGAAGCGTCGCGCCCGCGCCCGCGCACGCGCCCGCGCCGGCAGAGCCGCGCACCGCGCACCGAGCCCAAGTGAGCCAACATGCTGTCGAGGCGCTGGTTCCGGCCACCGGCGCATCGAGGCGCTGGCTGCGCAGCACGGCCGTGCGCGACACCCGCAGCTCGGCCAACGGCAAGTAGCGCGCTGGCGCAGCGCACGGTATGCCGCGGCGAGCTCAGTCGCGAAGAGTGTCCGACTGGCCGCGCCCTCCACGGGGTGCACGCGCACTCGGCGCGGTCCGGTCAGTCAGAGGGCCTCAGCTTGCGCGATGCCAGTTGCGATCCCCCCCGGAATCCGCCATTCTATTCTACTCTGCGTCAATCACCCAAGCCCTTCCGGTCGCCCGCATTCCGGGGTCGGTAACTCCGTCGGCCCGGCTCGGGCCCTCCGTCCGCCGCGCCCGCTCGACCCCGAATTCTACTCAAAATCGGCCGGTCAGGAGGGGGGTCTCGGTCCTAGGCTCGTCCTAAGCATCGCTCCGACCCCTCGAGCGCTCATTGCCTGGCTTTTAACCCTTGATTGTACGACCCGGGTCGTACTCTCAGCCTTACACTGGCCGGACCAGCCCGGACCGCGCCGTATATAGCACCATGGTGGTGGGGTGGTGGGGTGGTGGGGTGGGGGGGGGTGGTGGGGTGGGGGGGGGGGGGGGGGGGGGGTCTCATGATCGTGTAGATCTCAGTGAAAGAAGAAGGTCGAGGTGCGCACCTCGTTGAGATCGAGCGTGCCCCGCGCCGGCGGCGGCGGCAGTTTGCCGGCGAGCTCGGGGTGCGCGCGCTCCACGTCGGCGACGAGGCGGGCGAGGTGGTCATCCGCATGGAGGAGCACAAACTGCTCGCGCAGGATGACGCCCATCTCGTCGACGGTCGCCGCGTGGGTCCAGTACGAGTCGTGCACGGCCGCGTACTCAATGCGAGCGTCGTGGCACGCGAGCGCCGTGCGCAGCATGTGCGACGCATCGAGGGAGTGGACAAAGTTTGGCGGGAAGGCGGTCTTCTGGCGGGCGGTGTCAATTGGCAGGCTCTCGCTGCTCGACGTGAGCGTGACGCGCTGCAGCTTGGTGCGGATCTGGAAGACCTTCTCTTTGCGGTACGGCTGCACGACCGGCATGCCGAGGGCCGTCACCCACGCCATCGGCTGCTTGGTCTCCTGTGCGGCGTACGGGCGATGGCGGCGGGGTGGAGCGGCGGCGAGGGTGCGGGTCAGAGTTGGGACGATGGCGGCGGGGTGGAGCGGCGGCGAGGGTGCGGGTCAGAGTTGGGACGATGGCGTCGCGTGCACGCGGCGGCGGGGTGGAGCGGCGGCGCAGCGCGGCGGAAGGCGGCGGCAGGACGAGCGCACACGCCAACCCGGGCGGCGCGGCACAAGGCGTACAGCCCCCCCCCCCCCCCCCCCCTTCCGCGCAGCTCCCTGTGCAAGGTGGCGGCGCTCGCGCCCGCGCGCGCCTCCCGCCCGAGCTCGACGGCGGCACGCACCTTTGTCACCTTGCTCGCAACTTTGCCGAGCCAGTCCTGGATCGCCTTCGCCGAGACGAAGACAACGCCAAGCGAATCGAGCGTGAGCCGGGCGAGGTAGAGGGCGGCCGCGCTCAGCTCCGCGTCGTCCACGTCGTGCATGCAGGGCAGCTCTCGTAGACGCGAGAGCACTTGATCGCGCCCGCCGATCATGGTGACGCCGTAGACCGATGTCATCACCGTCTGCTTGACCACCTTGCGGCTGATGTGCCCGTCGAGGAGCACGGCGCTCTTGTTCCCCTCCGCGGCCTCGCGCGCGTTGCGCGAGATCACGTCGCGCGCGACCGCCATGTACACATCGCCGGGCACGGTCCGTCGCGTCAAATTGACCTGCTCGCCGCCATTCGCGTCGCGGCCGAGCGCCTGCGCGGGCGGAAGGCGGGCGGACGCGCCGGTCGCGCGGCGCGCGCGACGCGCAGCGCGCGGCGCGGCGTGAGCGCCTCGGTGGCGCGCGCGGCGCAGCTGCGCGCGCGAGCGCGGCGCGCGCGCGGAAATGGCAGCGGTGGCTGCGCGCACCGCGTAATGCTGCAGCCCGTTGCACGAGCCGTCCATGTGCACGGGGAGGCTCGACTCGAAGAGCGGCCGCGCGTGCGCGGGCATGCTGAGCACCGCTGCGAGCTCGTGGCATGCGGCAAGCACCTGAAACGGCTCGTCCTGCTCAGCCCACCAACGGTTTCGCAGCGGGTCCGCAGAGCTCGCGCAGACATGCGCGACGTGCGCAGCGCTCCAATCACGACGATCGGCCATCGGCACCTTGTCGTGCCCGCACAGGTTGGCCAGGTGGACGAGCAGCCAGCCAGTGCCGCGCTCGCCGAGCGCGCGCGCGCGCGCAAAGCGCAGCAGCGCGCGGCTCGCGTCAGCGCCGAGGTGGTTGAGGTTGGGCGGCATCGGGTAGACGCGCCCGCGAAAGTCCATGGAGTGGGGGAAGTAGACACGCGGCGCGTCGAGCAGGCTCTCAGCCTGCGAGAGCTTGATCTGATGGTCGCACGAGAGCGAGTGCTGCTCCGCGTTGTCCTTGTGCGTCCTGTACGCCGCGTATCGCCATTGCTTCATCTCCGTGTCCGACGCGGCCGCCTTGTCGGGCATCTCGGCAATCGGAACGCTCTCGCGGCGCGGCAGCGCGGCGACGTGCCCGCCCGCATCCCACAGCGCGCGAGACGCGGCGAGCACCTTGCCGTCAATGCGCCACGGCGTGCTCGCGAGGACGTTGAGGCCGCGGTAGACCGTCGACATCGATTCAGCCGCCGCCTCCATCTTGCCCACCTGCGCGCGAGTGGCGCGTCGCGCGATCGGCCGGCCGACGGTGAGGAAGCCGCCGTCGCTCACGCCTCGCCATGGCAGCGGCGGCACGAGCATCGGCTCGAAGCGCGCCTTGTGCAGGCTGGCGGTGAGCGGTGAACGAAGCCAGTCGTAGAGCGCCGGGTGGGCGATGAGCTCGCCGCGCATCCTGCGCATTCCCTTGCTCTTCTGCACTTTGTTGCCGAATGGGACGAGCCGGTGCCCGAATGCCGGGCAGATCCACACGGCGACCTCGCCCGCCTCGCCCGCAGGCGCGCCCGCGCCACCAGCCGCGCCCTCGGCGCCATCGTCGGCCGTCCCGGCGCTCTCGCCCGCGTGCTCGAGCCGCGCGCGCGTCGCCTGGCGCGGGATCACGTGACGCTCGGGCGGCGACGCGCCTTCGACCGGCGCGGGCACGTCGTACGCGTCTGCGTGCTGCGCGCCGTAGTGCGCAACCTCCTCGTCAGTCAGCGCGACTTTGCAGTGGGTGAGAAGCTGCAGGATGAGGAAAGAGGACACCTTCACCTCGAGCTCCTCGGCACCATCCTCCGATTTCTTCGCGTCGCCCGCCCACGGGTTTGGCGGCGGCCACTCCATGCCAGCGAGCTCGGCGACCGTCGTGCCGCTCGCGCCCTCACGCGCGCGCGGCGAGCGCTTGGCCCTCTTGCCGCTGCGTGAGGTGCCACCGCCCGTCTCCCCGCCGGCGGGCGCGCGCGCGCTGGCGGGCGCCACGCCGTCGGCGGCAGCGACGTTGGCCGCCTCCACGGCCGCTTCCGCGCCGGTCGAGCCCGCCGTGCTCGCGCTCGCGCCAGCCAAACCCTCCGCCGCGCCCGAGCCCTCGCCGCCGCCCTCGCCGCCCTCCTCCGAGCGCGCGGCGTGCAGCGCGCGCTCGCGCCGCTTGGTCTCATCGCTGACGATCACCTCGTACTCGTCGCGCACGTGCTTGCCCAGTTCTCGCGCCACCTGTGTGTAGCTGAGCCCGCCCGGCTCGCGCATCAGCTGCCCGACGCACGTGTGCAACGTGATGACGGCGAGCGTGTCGGACGGGATGAGGCGCAGCGCCTCGCAAATCGGTGCGAACGCGCAGCCCGAGCGGCCAGAGCGCTCGGCGACGTGGAGCTCGTGCTGCACGCCGTGCGCGAGCGTGCGCACCCACATTGCCAGCTGCGTCTTCACCTGCCGGCCGCCGAGCTGCGTGACGAGGCCGCGCGCGACGAGGTTCTCGTGCAGCGCGCGGTACTCCTCGACCGCGAGCTGGTAGACACGCTCCTCGCGATGCAGCTGCTCGCGCACGCGCTCGCGCGCCGGGAGCTCAACGTCGTCGCCGTATTCCGCCCGCAGACTCGCGTAGTACTCGTCGATTTGCTCCTCGTCGCGCGCGCTGATCGCGGCCTTGCGCTCGCCGTCGGACGCCACCTCGGCCGAGCTGCGCCGTTGTCGCCCGTGGAACTGCGCAAAGGCCTCGCGGAGGTATTGGCCGGAGGAGCCGCCGTCTTCGCCATCAAAGTCAAAGTCGAGCGGCGGCGGCACAGACAGGCTTGACAGCTGCGCGTTCGCCGTCGAGAGGTGCGCGTGCGCGCAGCGCGCGAGGCGCAAAGCGGCCGCGCCCGGCGCGCGTGGCGCGCAGAGTGTCGTCGCGCTGCGGCCGAGTGGCGCGGGTGCGCGCGCGCGCGCGATCAGCGTCGCGCGCGCCCGGCTCGCCGCCGGGCGCAACAGCTGCAGCCCGCGAGAGCAGCCTGCGGAGAGCGCGGCGAACTCGACGACGCGCCCGGGTGCCGGCATCGCTCCCGCACGTCGCCTTTGCACGCAAGCGCCGGAGCCCAACCGGAAAAAAAAAATGGCGGACCTGGACGCGCTGCTCGATGAGGCGCTCGACGACTTCGAGAGCATCGAGGGCGGAGGCGCGCAGGCTGGCAGCGCAGCCGCCGGCGCGGTCTCTGGCGTGGCTGCGGCGAAGGCGCCTACGCCGCCCATGGCGCGCGACGCCGCGCCGCGCGAGCCGGCCGGCCCAGCGGAGCGCGCGCGCGGCGCGGACGACGACGGCAACGACGACCCGCTCGTCGACGAGCTGGCGGCGAGCATGGAGCAGCTGATGGAGAGCATAAGCAAGTCTGACGATGGTAAACTCATGCGTCAGCTCGAGGACGCGCTCTCGCAGCTCGAGCGCGAGGCAAGGGAGCAGCAGCCCGGCTCGGCCGTCGCCGAGCGCGCCGCGGCAGCGGCCGGCGGCCAAAGTGGCGATGGCGCTGGGGCAGGCGGCGACGGGAGCGATGGCGGTGGTGGTGGTGGCGATGGTGTGCCCAGCGCAGCGCAGGGAGCGCATGACGCGAGCGCCGAGCAAACGCTGCGCATGCTCGCGCGCTCTGCCGAGGCGCTCTCGTCAGGTTCGGCGGGCGGGCGATCGGGCGGCGGCGGCAGCGAGGACGCGCTCGGCGCCAACCTGCTTAAAAAACTCGCGGAGGGCCTCGACTCGATGAGCGACAACGACGAGTTCGCCACCGCCGTCGAGGGCATGATGGCGCAGCTCCTCTCGCGCGACGTGATGCTCGAGCCGCTCACGCAGCTGCGCGCGCTCTTCGGGCCGTGGATGGAGGCGCACGCGGCGGAGCTGCACGCGGACGAGCGCGCGCGGTACGAGGCGCAGCAGGCATGCCTCGCTCAAATCGTCGCGGCGTACGAGGCCGGCGAGGACGGCGCGCCCGTGATGGCGCTCATGCACGAGATGCAGCGGCACGGCCAACCGCCAAAGGAGCTGATGAGGGAGCTCGCGCCGGGGATCGAGCTCGAGGCGCTGCTCGATGGTGGTGAGGGCGAGGAGGGTGGCAAGGACCTGCCGTGCTGCGTCATGTGATGTCGCGACCGCCGCGCAGGCGGCGCGCGGCGCATGCGCGGGCTGAGAGCGCGCGCCGAGCTGTGCCCGCTCTCGGCTTGGGCGCGCGGGCTCGGCGGTCTGCACCGTCGTGCATGCGCGCAGGGCCGCCCGAGGGCCGGGAGGGCGGCCGGTCGGCGGTCGCAGGCTCCGGACCCGGTCGAGTCGCTACGCAAGAGTCAAAAAAGCACCCTGACCCCTTCTATTTTCGTCGTTCTTCAGAACCAGCAGACCTGCCCGCCATCGCTCGGCGGAGACATGTTGCCTTTCACGACGCTCACCAAGGTGGGCCCCGGCGACAAGACAAAGGCGTACGTGGTGAGGCAAAACGTCTGCCTCAAGATCCTCCTCTTCTCGCTGATTGGCGTGTGCGTCCTCCTGATGGTCCTCGCCTCGACCATGTACGACGTGCACATTGAGCGACGGATGAAAGCGCGCGAAACTGGAGTGCACCGGCGCGAGGAGCACCACCTCCGCCTGCAGGTGGGACGGCTGGGCATGCGCCTACAGCAGCAGATGCGCGACGAAGTGCGCGACATGTCCATCCTGCGCGAATACCGCGCGCGCATGTACCGTGCCGTCGGCGAGTACCAGAACGCTGTGCGCTCGACGGTGGACGAGGCGACGGCGCAAAACGCGACGCTGCGCACGCAGCTGACCAAGCTCGAGCTCGAGCTGGACGAGCAGCTCGAGATGGCGATGCGGCAGCTGTGGTCTGACGTCAATGCCGAGGGGAAGCGCGCGGGCGAGAAGCTGCACAACTTGACCGCAGAGATCATCCAGGATCTGAAGCTCGACCAGGTCCGCTCGCGCTTTGCGCCGCGCCGCACGTGTGCGCCCGCAGCCTGATCTCCGTCGCGCGCGCTCCCACCGCGCTCAGACGAGCGCGGGGCGAGCACGCGTTCGCGTGGCGCGCTGCGCGCACATCGGCGCGGACCCATGCGGGCGCGCCACGGCCAGCCGCACCGGGCGTCTGTCACTTTCCGCCGGATGCACGCCAAAGGGGCGCGGGCGCGGCGCATGGCGAGGCCGCAGCGCATCTTGGCGGCCACCCGGTCGCGTGCCCCTCTTCACCGTGGCGCCGCGCGCCCCGGCGCGTGGCGCCACGGTCTGGACACCGCGCGCATGTTGTACCGCGGGCTCACGCGCCACGCCTTCCATCCCTCCCATCCCTTCCATCCCTTCCATCCCTTCCATCCCTTCCATCCCTTCCATCCCTTCCATCCCTTCCATCCCTTCCATCCCTTCCATCCCTTCCATCCCTTCCATCCCTCCTGCGCCATGCGCTGCGCGCCCGACCGTGTGGGGCGCCATGCCCCGCACAGCGCGAGCGTGATCAGTTTGAGGCGCAGTACGGCGAGGGATCCGACTACCACGAGGATGCGGAGGAGGGTTACAGGGAGGGCTACGACTTCGGCGACGACGACGACGACGACGAGCCCGCCTCCCACAGGGAGCACGGCGGAGAGGGCGAGGCTGACGGCGAGGACTACGAAGAGTCGCGCATGCGCTACGCGCTCGACAAGCTGCTTGCGCGGCTGCAGGCCATGGTGCGCGCGCGCGCGCGTGCCGTCGCCGCGCTCACCTGGTGCGGCGGCTGCCGCTCGGCATGCCCCTGCTCCCCTGCGTGCGCACGGCGGCCATGCGCACCCGTCCGCCCGCCGGCTGGCCGCTCTTGGAGCCGCGCGGCTATGCGTATGGCACTCTGCCTGCCCACATCGACTCGCCGCGTCACGTCGCGCTCGCCAACGCGTCACGCGCGGCTTGCGGTGCGCCCCCCCCCCCCCCCCCCCCCCCCCCCCCCCTTTCCCTTTCCTTCCTTCTTCTCTCGCAACGAGCGCAGCCCAACATAACGCTGACTGAGGCCGAGCTTGCTGACTGGGACTCGAGCTACACCGCCGCGCTCGATTCGATGGGCGACGAGAGCAAGGAGGCGGACCTTGCGCTCATGCAAGACAAGCTTGTTGCCAAGCTCAAGGACAAAGGCGTGCAGGTGAGAGACGCGCGCGGCGAGAGGGAGAGAGAAGGGAGGGAGAGAGAGAGAGAGACTCCGCGAGCCGCGCGCGTGCTTGAAAGCAATCTGGCGCACACGCGGTTGTGCACAGAGTGCCTCGTCGCGGCGACTAGCGCGCCGCGCTCACGCGCTCGCCGCTACCGCCGCCTCGGTCGCATGGCGCCGCGCGCGCAAGGTGGCGAGCGGCGCAACGTCGAGCGACGACGAGTACTTGCCGTCCATCTTCGACCAGTTCGAAACGGCGCTTGAAGCGGCCAAGGTGACGCCGCACAAGCCGGCGTTGCTCACGCAGTTTGCCGAGTGGCAGCACGGCTCGCTGCCGACCGCCGAGCTCGTGCAGCACGTCGAGGAGCTCTACGACCAGAACGTCCTCGAGTCTGGCCTCTTTGACGACTGGGACGAGTGAGATGCGCTCCGGGCGCGCTGCGGGACGGCGCGGGCTTCTAGCTGGTTGGCCGGCTGGCCTGCGCTCCGCGTCAGGTTGATGAGCTGGGTCAGCGCGCGCCTCAGGGTTCTCCCTGCACATTGCACCGTGATGATGAATGCCAGGGTCAGCGCGCGCCTCGGTCACAGCATATCGTAGTCGTCCAGCTTGTCATTGTATGTCATCACGTGCCGCTTGATCCGCGACGTGTCCACCCACGTGATGAGGTCCTCGAATTGGCGCGTGACGAGGTAGGCCGGGTCAGTCACGTTCTCGGGGCCGATCCGGATGTGCCCCTGCTCGACGAGCGTGACAGCTTCTTTCAGCGTCTCGGCGTAGCGTAGGCGGACGAGCACGACGGGCAATCTCCTCCTGCAGAAGCTCGACGCGGCAAGCTTGTCGCACGAGCTCAGCTTCTTGACGTGGATAACTCCCATGTCGTACAGCTTCGCAAGCAGCCGCTCCGTCGTCTCGAGCCGGAACGGGTCGCTCGGCTCGAGCTCCTTGAGCATGCTGACCGTCTGAAGTGAGCGGCAGTGCGCACACAGGAGGGCGTGCGAGGGCCATGTGGGCGACGCCAGGGCCCGGGGCACGGACGCGCAGCGGCGAGCGGCCGTCCGCACCTTTGTGACGGCGCCGCACAGCCGGTTGTATTTGTGGTACTCGTCGCGGTGCTGGATGCGGTAACGACGGAGGATCTTAACCTCGCGGATGTTGTCGTCCTGCTTCCACTGCAGGAAGTCCACCTTCTTGAGCAGCTTGCGCTCATGGTACTTGAGCGTCCGCATCGTCCACGCGGGAGGGCGATGGCGTCCGCGTGGACACGATGGCGATTGGCGACCCGGTGAAAGTTGAAACGTCGCGGGCGGGTGGACTCAAGTCTCAACGGGAAGGGCGATGGAGCCCCACGGCGCGCGTGGGCTACACTCGCACTGCCAGATGCGCGGTCAAAGGTCGACCATGCCGGCAAGGGCGGAGAAGTCGAGCCGTGCGGAGTGCCGGCCGGCGCGCAGCGGCTGCCAGCTGGGCGCGGCCGCCGGGCATGGATGCGCGACGGCGGGCGTCGGCAGGCGCGGCGCACCCGCCCGCCGCGCGCGTCAGCTGTGGCTCGCCTCCCCAACGGCCGCCCACGAGAAGATCTGCCGCTGAAAGGTGATGAGCACGCCCATCACGAGGGCGACTGCCGACACGAGCAGAAGCACCGACGTGCGCGACAGATAGAGCATCGCGTGCGACGAGACCGCCGTCCCGGCCACGACGCACGGCAGCAGCAGCAGCGCAAACATGGGCAGCTCGGGGTCGAGCTGCACCGGCCTATCCACAAAGGTGAGCAGTAGCCCGGCGCACACGCACGACATGAGCGCACAGCCCGTGCCGGTTACAAGCGGCAGGTCGTCGTTATAAAAGAGGAAGAGGATGACTGTGACAAAGATCACGCCGCCGCCAAAGTAGAGGATACCGCCGATCACACCGCACCCGGCGACGAGCGCGGCGCACGAGACGAGCTTGACGCGCATCGCCGCGGGCGAGCTGAGCCGCTGCTCCGCCTCGAGGATCGGCGAGCGCAACGCGCGCGAGAACGTCTGCACGAGCCACGCGCGCTCGGCGGACGCGGGCTGCGTCCATGTGCCCGTCAGGTGCGCTGCGTCCAGCGTGCTGTCAAAGTTGGACCAGCTGCCGCGCCCACCCTCGCTCGCGCGCTTCGCGCGTCCGCCCGCCGCACCCACCGCGCCCCCGCCGGCCGCATCGCCGGCTGCCGCAGGGGCGAGTTGACTGCTGGCAGCCTCGGCCGATGCGTCGGCTACTTCGACGAAAGCGTGGCCCTGCAAAGCGGCGGTAGCGCAGGGCCGGCCCGCAAGCCGCGCGAACGTGAGCTCGGCACCGCGTGGCGCGACGGGGCGCGGCGCGGCGCGCGGCGCATCGGGATGGCGCGGCGCACATTGTCCGAGCCGCCATTCGCCATGCCCGCGCGGCACCCGTTCGCCTCGTCAACTACGCTGCCGGTATGCGCGCTGTGCCGCTTGAACAACGCGTGCTGCTGCTGCTGCTGCTGCTGCTGCTGCTGCTGCTGCTGCTGCTGCTGCTGCTGCTGCTGCTGCTGCTGCTGCTGCTGCTGCTGCTGCTGCCCGTGCGCCGTCGACTGCTCGTCTGTAAGCGAGTCAGAGCGTGACTGCCCCGAGCCCTTTGTGAGCGAGACAGCGGCAGTACCGCTCTGCTCGCGGCTCATCATGCGAAGAGGGACAGGCTCGCCGCCGTCGCCCGCGCGCATTGACTTGTACCCCTTTACGAAGAAGGCGAGCGCATACAGGAAGGGGATGTACCCCACCGTCCCCTTGAGCAGCTGCTGGTGCCGCAGCAGGACCGCCTCGCCGAGTTTGGCGGAAGTGAAGGCAACAATGCCGCAGAGCGGCCCAAAGCGGAGGACAAAGCCGTAATCAACACGGCCTTTGCGCGAATAGAGGATGACGAGCGCGAGCGATCCCGCCAGGTCCATCAGCACCGTGAGGAAGAGCGCGTCGAATATGCGGAACGCAAACAGGTTGAGGAAGAGCGGCACCGCGAGGTTCCAGCACGTGAAGCCAACGGTGGCGAGGGCGAAGCCCATGATGCCCGATGTAGGCATCATGATCATCGCGAAGCCGGCGAGCATCGCAGCCCCCTCGCACGCCGGCCGCGAGCGCCGCGCGCCAACGCGCCAAACTGCCGAGCAGGGCACGCACCAACCGCGCCCAAATTGTTTTGGAGTTGGATGGGAGCTGGTCGCAGTCCGCAGTACTACTGTCTTATCTGGCTTTTGTCTGGTCGCCCCGACCTGGGACAGTGTCCACTTTGTGTGTTGTATCTAGGGGTTTTAGCTCCGTTTGTCCAGCCTCGGCCCCGTGCGCGCCCCTCCTGCTGACCCGCCTGTAAGCGTCGTTAGTATCTAGGGGTTTTACTCGGGGCGACGGCCGGCCTGTTGGCCGAGCCGCTCGCAGGGGGAGGGGTCTGCCCAAGGGGACGACTCCCTCCCCCCGAGGTGCTTTTGTGTGTCCTCGGCGCCGTAGGCGCCGAGGAATACCCCAAAGATTGTCTCGCACCCTTTTTTTTTTTTTTTGGACAGGCGTGCGGACCACACATGAGGAGCCCGGAGCCAGGGGGCTCCCACCGGCGATGGGGAATGGTTACCCGGCAGCAAACCGGCGCCTCGGGGAGGTTTGTCATCCGGTGTCCAACCGGCGATGGGGAATGGTTACCCGGCAGCAACCGGCGCCTCGGGGAGATTTGTCTTCCGGTGTCCAACCGGCGATGGGGAATGGTTACCCGGCAGCAACCGGCGCCTCGGGGAGGTTTGTCATCCGGTGTCCAACCGGCGATGGGGAATGGTTACCCGGCAGCAACCGGCGCCTCGGGGAGGTTTGTGACCCGGTGTCCAAACGGGGAGACGAGCACTCGCGGCGGTAGCCAGCGTGTGGCGTCAAGCGCCGTGGCCGACGAGCGCAGCCGCCGCAGCGATCGCCGCCGCGGAGGGTGCGGCGGCGCTGCCGCGGCTGAGGACGTCGGCCGGCTCGGCGAAGAGCGCGGCCGTCGTGCGCGCGTAGAGCGCCGCGGAGGACGGCGCGGCCCAGCGGGCCATGCGCTGCACCACGTCGAGGGAGACGCCGGCGGCAAATAGGGCCGTGGCGGCACCGACGCGGAAGCTGTGCATGGAGAAGTGCGTCGCCTCCGTCGCTGGGAGCGTGCGGACGAGGCAGTGCTGCAGGAGCGCGTCGAGCCACTCTTTGCGAAGCCGGCGGCCCGCGCCGTCGGTGAAGAGCGCCGCGCGGCCGGTGTGCGGTTCGTGGCGGCGGGTGGCGAGGAGCGCGGCGACGAGAGAAGCGGCGTCGACCGCCGAGAAGCCCCCGAAGGGGATTACGGCCGGTGAGTCGCCCCATCGCGCTCCGGTCTGGTCCGTTTTGGACGCGCCGAGGACGACCACGATCGCGTCGGCGCGGACGGTCACAGCGCGCGCGTCGAGGCGAAGGCAGTCGTCCGCACGCGCGACAAAGCGCCAAAGCAGTGCCCAGAAGGCCGCGGCAGCGTCGAAGGGCGGGGCCCGCCAGTCGACAAGCTGTCCGCGGAAAGCTGACCCGGCGCCAGCGGCCAGCGGGTCGGCGAGTCGCGAGCGCGGCGCAGGCGCCCGTCCAGAAGTAGGCAACGCCGAGCTCTGACTGCGCCGGCGCGACCCCAGGGAGGGAGCGGGCGTGCTGCGTCAGCGTAGCGAGCGGCGAGACAGGCGTCGGAGTGTGCGACGGCGGCGAGCTCAGCGCGAGGACGGCGCCCGGCGGCGCCGAGGGTGATATGAACGTTGGCGCGCGGGCCAGCGGCGGCGCGGCGGCCGGGGGGGGCGCGCGACCCTGCGGCGAAGGCGAGAAATGTCGAAAGCGTCGCCCCGTCGGTCGCGCGCGGTGCGCCGTCGACCGGCCCCGGGTGGCTGGCCTCGCCGACGCGCACGCCGGCGAGAGGCGACTGCGGGTTGCGGCGCGGCGTGCCGCTGTGCAAGCGTACGAGGGCGGCGAGCAATCGGGACGCGGCGTGAGGGAACGGCAGTAGGCGCAGGCGCGCGCCGCTTGTGCTGCGAGGTCCGCGAGGCGGGGCGAGTCGAGCCGGCTCGCGGCATCCGCGCAGGCGTTCGCCTCCGACGTCGTGTACGCGACGCGCAAGTTGGGTACCGCGGCCAAACAGCATGGCTTTGGACGAGAGCCAAATGGGCGAGGCGGAGAAGCGGCGAGCGTGCGCGGTGGGAGTAGACAATGGCTGCGACGACTGTGCTGTCCGTGAAAGCAGTCGTGGGCACGTCACACGTGAGCGAGTGAAAGCAAAGCACGCCCGCGACGAAGGCAACGAGCTCAAGCACAGGCATGGGCAGGCCGGCGAGAGCAACGTTGGCCGGGAGCGCGTGCATGAAGAAAGATTTGTGGCAGTAGCCGCCGAGGCCCGTTTCGGACGCGTCCGTGGCCCAGAAGGTCGCTGCCGGCACGCGGAGGAGGGGCCGTAGGCTGTCGGGCGACTCAGCGAAGGAGTTGACGACCGTGTCCTTGAGAAGCTCGAGCCACGTGTGCAGGCGCGAACCCCATCGACGGAGAGGGGCGCGCGTGCGCCAGGCGAGACCGACGCGCCGAAGCCGCCGTACACGCCGTACATTCCCGCGCGCGCGAGGTCGAGCGCGCTGGAGAAGTGCTCGAGCAGGCCGGCGAGCTTGCGCAGCTCGGCGAAGGTGATGTGCTCGCCGCGAGCGATCAAAGAGAGCGAGCAGGTGGCACGAAGCACCTTGGCACGAGGAATGTACACCGCGGCGAGCGGGAAGGAGAAGCCGATGCCGAGGCTGACCGTGGATAGGCCCACTTGGCGCTTGGCCGCGTCCGCGCGCACGAGCCCGAAGTCGGCGCACACGCTCGCCCAAACGTCGAGGAGACGGCGGAGACGCGGGGCGCCGACGGCGAAGCCGTGGGAGTCGTCGGTGTGGATGCCGATGCCGTAGAGGCACCGTCTGCGCGCGGCCGGTGGTCATAGAGAGGCGGTCGCGAGCGTCGAGCCACGCGAGCTGTGCCTGCGAAGCCGTGCGGCGAAGCATGGACGTGTGGACGGCTTCTGCGGCGTCCATGCGCTGGCGGACGACGTCAGCGACGGCGTTCGCCAGACGTTGAGCGATGTTGCTGGCGACGGTCATGCCGAAGCCCAGGACCGACTCGCTGGCAAAGCGCAAGTCGCCGCTCTCGGACAGGTACGAGAAGGACATAGTGTGCAAGACGGACGGGTGGAGGGCGAAGTGGTTGAACAGGTCGCGCCAGTCGTCGCAGAAGCCGACGAGGGGCTCACCGAAAACTGCGGCAGCGTCGGCGAGGACTGCGGCGTCAGCGCGCATCTCGCGGACGGTGACCTTGCTCTCGGGGGGCCACAGCCCGCTGTGCGGGGCCACCATCGCGTTGAAGGTTGGCACGGCGCGCGAGCCGCCGGGCGCGAAAAGGGGCGGGCGCATGCGGCGCTCCGCAGTCACTGACGCGTCGCGGCTTGGAGAAATCGCCGGCCGCCTCCGCCGCCGACTTAAAGACGGCGCCTTGCGGGTTAAGCTGCCACGGCGCGAAAGGAAGAAACGCGTGCGTGAAGAGCGCCGCGGCGGAGGCCATGCGGTTGATGCCGTCGAGAACGGCCGTGCCGCCGAAGCGCGAAGAAAGAAGGTTGCGCTGCAAGACGTTGTCGAGCGCGGCGCTGGTCGGGTTAAAAACGCCGCGCTCGACAGCGTGAAGGAGCGCCACGTCAGGAAAGTCCGCGCCGAGCGTGCGCGCGACGAAAGCGGCGCGGAGGCCGGGGATGACTGGCTCGTCGCCGCGCACGGCGCGGGGGCGCGGACCGCGCATGTCCCACACTCTGCCGCGGGCGGCTGGCAGGTAGTCCGCCTGGGTGATGACAAGCGGCCGGTTCGTGCGCCGTGTTCCGCGGTCGGCGCGCGCCGCGCGCAGGTCGCGCTGTTCGCGCCCACTCCACGCCGCGATGGACGCGAGCGCGGTCGACGAGAGGATGTCCGCGACCGTACGCGGCGCGTGAGTCGGGTTGGTCGGAGTAAGCCGGGCGGGCGCGGTCGTGCGCGGCGCGTCGTATCGTGAGCCGGCAGAGCGAAGGCGGTGTGTCGCCACGAAGCTGGCAGGCGCGGTGCGAGAAGGACGGCAGCGGGCGGCAGCTTGGGCGACGCGCCAAATGTCGGCATCGCACGCCCCCATTCGCGGTAGCGCTCGCGGTCAGAAGGCGGCCCGTCGATCGAGAGGGCGGCACGGACGCTGGCCTGCGTGTCGGCAGAGCGCGCAGGGCCGCCGCGACGCGCGTTGCGGCGGGACTCGAGGCCGCGGCGCCGTCGTGCGGGGCAGGAACGAGGCCCGCGCGGCTGGCGAAAATGGCGCGCGAGCGCGACGCCGAGTCGAGGGCCTGGCGGACGTGCGGCGGCGCCGCGATTGCCGCCCGCCAGAGCGCACCGCGCAGAAGGGGGGCGAGCGTCGCGCAAAATAATGCGTGCACGAGGGTCCCATGCACGGGCGTGGCCGCCCAGGTAGCGCGCGCATGCATGCCGAGGAGCGCGTCGCCAGCGGCCTGTGCCCATTTCAGGGCGAGGTTGCGAGGAAGCGCGCGCAAAGCCGGGTAGGGCGCCGTCTGGGCTGGCGGCGTGGTCGGCGCCGTGCGCCACGACCAGGACCGCGCCAGCCCCGACGCCCGGAGCGAGCCTGACGAATGGCGTGGCGCGGAGGGCGCGCCCCTGTGCGATTACGACAGGGGCGCCGGCCCGTTTCCCTGGCCTGCCGGAGGTGCGAGGCCGTCGCGCGAACTCGCAGCGAACAGCCGGTTGCGCTTGGGCGCCGTCGACAGACGCGTCGGCACGAAGTCCGGCGGGAAAACGTGCGCCGAGCTGCGCGCGTGCTCGTGGCCCGGCGCAGGCGGCGTAGGGCACGCGCTCGCGCGCTGCGCGAGAAGCACCGGGAAGCATGTTTCGTCGACGCGGCGGCCCAGCAAGTCTGCGGTCGTGGCCATGTCGAACACGGCGCGCCCGAAGTTGACTGTGCCGTTCGCGCGCGGGCGCAGCGAGATAGGCCCGTTGCGCGCCGCCGGACCGGCGGCGGAGGGCGGCGCGAAAGGCGGCGGCGGACGGCCACCGGGCGGTGCTGGGTGAGAGAGCGCGGTAGTAGCCGCGCTCGTCGGCGGCCGAGAGCCTGCTGCGCCGGAAGGAGCTGCGGCGCTGGCGGCGGGGGAGTGGCCGAGCGTGAGCGCCAGGCCGGTCTTCTGGACGGCGCGGGCGAGCGCGAATGCCGAGTTGAGCTCCACGAGGCGCCGAGTCGCGCCAGGGCCGCAAAACGTGGCGGTGATCTTCGCGCGGCGTGCGGGGGATGTCGCCGACGCCGGCGAGGTCCGCCAGGGGAAAACAGAAAGAGAAGGCGCCCTCGTCGGTGTTCTCGGTCGTCGAGCACGACGAAAGAGCCGAGCGGACGGCGACGACGGCGATAAGGTCGTCGAGGGCAGCAAGAGTGCCGACCGTGAGCTGCGCGGCGAAAGCCTCCGGCGAGCCGGGCGGCAAGGGCGAGCCGTCGACGGAGACGACACGCCGCGCGACAGCAGAGGTCCAGGGCGAAGGGAGCGGCGTCGCGAACCAGCGATAACCCGGCGACCGCCATCTCGAGGAGCGCAGGTGCGGGGCCGGGGTAGCGCTCGCAGATCCATGAGAAAGCGCTCATCCGCGCGTCATGCGTCAGCTCGAGGCCGAGAGCGTGCAGAAGCGAGGCATGAGGTAGGGGTCGAGGGTAGAGAAGCGCAAGAGGCACGTGTCGAGGGAGAAGGCGGAAAGCGAGGCGGAGCCGGCGACGAGGGCGAGGGCCGCGCCGGCAGCGCCGTCCACCGGGACGAGGTAGACGTCAGCATCGCGCGAGGGCAGGAGCGCGGTTGCCACTCGCGGTAAAGTGGACGAGCAAGGGTGGTTCGGCAGGGGGGTCGTCGGCCTCAGCACGATGTCTCGGCCTTTGGACTCCCTTCCCTGCCGGATAAAGCTTCTTGTTACTGCGTAACAAGTTGCGTTATTACTTCTTGGGCCGCCATCGTTGGCCGTCTCGCCGCACGCCGTCCACAGCGCGGCGGAATGCAGGCACCCTTCTCCTACGGGCCGCAGGAGGCCGCGCAGTACGACGGCTACTTCGCCAAGCTTGATACCGCATCCGCCGGCGTGCTCAGCGGCGCGCAAGCTGCCGCGCTCCTCTCCATGTCTGGCCTGCCCAAGCCGACTCTCGCGGCGATCTGGACGATGGCGGATGTCGACCGTGACAACCGGCTGACGCGCGCCGAGTTCCGCGTGGCGATGCATCTGGCCAAACGCGTCAAGGAAGGCATGCCACTGCCGCCCGTCCTCCCGCCCGAGCTCGCGCGCACCTTTGCGCCTGCGCCCGCGATGGGATGCTGCGCCCCCGTCGGAGGTATGTCGGGCTTTGGCGGGTCGGCGCCGCTGTCCGTTGGCCCGTGCAGCTCGATGCCGAGCAGTGCGGCGTTGCCAGGTGGCCTCGACTCGGCCAGCGGCCTTGGCGGCCTCAGCGTGCAGGCCGGCAGCTCGTCCGTCGGCGCGCCCGCGCCCGACCCATGGGTGATGAGCGATGCGGAAGCTGCGCGGTACGACGCCTATTTCGCCTCGCTCGACACGGCACGCACGGGCTTTTTGAGCGGCGCGCAGGCGGCGCCACTGCTGAGCAAATCGGGTCTGCCGAAGGAGACGCTCTCGCGCATCTGGGGCCTGTCCGACGCCGACCGCGATGGCCGCCTCTCGCAGCGCGAGTTCCGTGCGGCGATGCATCTCGCAATGCGCACGGCTCGCGGCACACCGCTCCCCGCGACCCTGCCGCCCGCGCTCGCGCAGGTGGGCGCGCCGCGCTCTATGGGCCTTTCGGCCGCCGACCCGGCTGTCCAGCGCAGCGCGCGCCTTTCGGTCGCGAGCGCCTCGGCTGAGTCAGACTTTGACGCCCCTGACTTGCTCGGAGGGTTGGGTGCTGGCCCAGCCGGCGTGTGCACCCCCACGTGCGCCGGCGCGGCCGCGGCCGCGCCTTCGCTTGCCTTCGCGCAGCCACAGAGTCTCGCACACTCCACGCTCTCGTCGATGCCCGCGCCGTCCGCCGTGCCTGCGCCCGACCCATGGGTGATGAGCGATGCGGAAGCTGCGCGATACGACGCCTATTTCGCCTCGCTCGACACGGCACGCACGGGCTTTTTGAGCGGCGCGCAGGCGGCGCCACTGCTGAGCAAATCGGGTCTGCCCAAGGAGACGCTCTCGCGCATCTGGGGCCTGTCCGACGCCGACCGCGATGGCCGCCTCTCGCAGCGCGAGTTCCGTGCGGCGATGCATCTCGCAATGCGCACGGCTCGCGGCACACCGCTCCCCGCTGCCCTGCCGCCCGCGCTCGCTCTCGCGCAGGCGCAGCAAGGCAGCAGCGGCGGGCGCAGCGTGGAGTCGAGCGGCGCATGCGGCCGGTCGGCCGCGACCGGCTGCGTCTCGGTCGCGCCGTCCACGCCCGCACCGTCCGCGCCCGCGCCGTCCACGCCCGCGCCGTCCTTGGTTGCCAAAGGTCCGCTTGACCTAAGCCTCTTCAGCGAGGTTGGCCACACTGGCGACGGGCTGAGTGGGGGCCCAAGCGGAGGGCTGACGGCTCAGCTCGGCGCAGGAACAAGCGGCGCGCCTCGTCCGTCCGAACTCGGCTCGTGCGCTGGTGGCACTTGTGCTGGCGCAAAGGCCGGTGCGCTGAGTGCACCGAGTGTTGAGCAGGGCTTGGGCGTGTTTGGCGGCGACGGCGCTCTCGTGCCCGGCAGCGCGGGCGTCGTCGTCACGGGCGGCATCGGTGGCGGCCATGACGCGGACATGTTTGGCGGCGCTGGCGGGTTTGGCGGCGGCAGTGGCGGCAAAGTTGGCGGCAGCGGTCTCGGCGGTCGCGACGGCGAGCTGCTGACGTCATCTGGCGAGGCTGTGCCTTTCTCCTCGCTCATCTCGCCACCATCTGCCGCGCAGCATCCCGCGCCGAGTCCCGCAGCCCCTGGCATCGGTGCGGGCGGGCTCAGCGTCGGCGTGACCGCCAGCGGCGGCAGCGGCTTTGGCGGCAGCGGCTTTGACGGCGGTGGCTTTGGCGGCGGCGGCTTTGGCGACGGCGGCTTTGGCGGCGGCGGCTTTGGTGCGGCTGCGCCGGACGCAGCGGCGAAAGGCGGTCTCCCAGCTGGGGGTGGAGGCATGGACAGCAGCTTTGGCGGGGGCGCCAAGGCGGGCAACTTTGGTGGAGGCGGTCTCCCAGCTGGGGGTGGAGGCACGGACAGCAGCTTTGGCGGGGGCGCCAAGGCGGGCAGCTTTGGTGAAGGCGGTCTCCCAGCTGGGGGTGGAGGTATGGACAGCAGCTTTGGCGGGGGCGGCAAGGCGGGCAACTTTGGTGAAGGCGGTCTCCCAGCTGGGGGTGGAGGCATGGACAGCAGCTTTGGCGGGGGCGGCAAGGCGGGCAACTTTGGTGAAGGCTGGGGCGTGGCGGGCGGCCGCGTGGGCGGCGCTACCACGGGTGGCATCGGCGGCGGCCTTGATTCGGACATGTTCGGCGGCGTGGGCGTGTTTGGCGGCGTGGGTGCTGCACCGCTGCCCTCGCTGATTGCGCTACCGACAACTCCGCCGCCAGCAGCCGCGCCTGCGCCACCGCCTGCGCTGCCATCGTCGCCGTCGTCGCAGCCTGCCCGGCCGTCTCCAGTCCCACTGCAGCTCGCGCGCAGCGCGCCGACAGGCGGAGGCGTACTCGACGAGGGCATGTTTGGCGGAAGCGCGAGCTTTGGCGACGGAGGGCATGGCGGCCGCTCAGCCGCGGACGGTGTGCCTGGCAGTGTCGCGTTTGGTAGGGATGACGCCTCTGGCGCAACCGTCGCGGACTTCGGCCAGGGCTCCGTACCCCCCGCGCCAGCTCGGGCAGGCGCTTCGCTTGGCATGGGTGGCTTTGGCGAGAGTGGCAAGCTTGGCGAGGCTGGCAGTGGCAGCTCATTTGCAGTCGGCGTCCCCAGCGGCGCCCTCGCGCGCGGCGTTGGCGGCGGCCTCGACGCGGACATGTTTGGCGGCGCGGGCGACTTTGGCGGCGGCGCAGGCCTCAAGGTTGGCGGTAGCGAGCTGATGATGGCGCCAGGCGGGCTGCTGGGCATGGCGCCGTCGGCGCAGCTTTCCGCGCCGCCGCCGTCCGCGTCCGCACCGCCCGCTCCGACCGGCCGGCCGCCGCTGCCTGCTGCGCCGCCTCCGCTGCCTGCTGCGCCCCCGCCGCTTGATCGAGTGTCCAGCAACCCCGGTGGGTTCGGCCAAGACGGCGGCGGCTTTGGCGATCTGGGCGGCGGCTTTGGCAACCTGCCCACACGCGCCAGGCTGGGTGAAGACGCCACGGCAGTAGGTGGCGGCTTTGGAAGCTTTGCAGACGTGGACGAAGGTGGGAAGGGCTTTGCCGACGGCGACGGCTTGTCACCTGCCGTCTCATTTGCGGACGCAAAGCCTCTGGCCGCGATGGCGGGCCGAGACGGCGCGAGCGGCGCGGCTGGCGGCGGCAGCGGTGGTTTTGGCGGCGACTTTGGCGGCGACTTTGGCGGCGGCGGCTTCAGCGATGGCGGCTTTGCGGGCGGCGGTCTTGGCGCGCAGCTGAGCGCGCAGCCTGCGATACCCGCGCTGCCCGCGCTGCTCGCGCCCGAGCCCAGCGCGCCGCCCGTATTGGGCGCGGCGGCTGGCAGCCTCCCTGCGCACTGTGGCATCCTGAACCCTGCTCTCGAGCGCCCACCCAGCTCGCTTCACGCAGGCGGCGGGGCGGGGCACGGCGAGTGGCAAATCAGTGAGGAGGATATGGGCAAATACAAGGGCATCTTCGAGCAGACTGCGCGCGACGTGGCAGCGGGCAGCGCGGGCCTTTCCTCCGAGCAGGTCGCGCGTGCCTTGCTCGGCAAGGATGCGCTCATGCCCCTCCTGCGCAGGTCGCAGCTCCCTTCCGCTCAGCTCGACGCAATCTGGGCGCTCGTCCAGCCCGTGCACGCACAGGACGCGACTCAGCACGGCAGCGATGTGCTCAGCCTGGTCCAATTTTGCGCGGCCATGCATCTCGTGCGCGCGCGCGCGCTCGCGCCACGCGCCGCCGTCGCGCCTGGCCAACCTCGCGCCCCCCCCCCCCCCCCCACCCCCCCCCCCCCCACCCCCCCACCCCCTTCCTTCCTCTCAGATCACGCGCTCGAAGCAAGGGCATGCACTGCCCAGCTCGCTGCCGTCAGAGCTCACGGCTGGCGCGCAAAGCACCATGGCCGCACCTACCGGACAGCTCGTTGCCGAGACCGCCGCCTCTCGCGCCGCGCCCCAGGCGATGTCAGCCGACGTGACAGCTGCGCGCGCGCGCGTCGACGGCCGCACTGCGGCTGTGGCCGCGCTCGCGCAGGACGCGCACACGGCCGAGGCAGAGCTGGTACGCGGCACGCGCTCCTCTGCGCGCCCGCGCTTGATCGCGCACGATTCCACCCGCGCTCGGCAGCCGACCGCCCGGCACCCATCCCTGCGCCGTGCGTTGGCGCGAACGCCATTGCAGGCAACGATGGAGGAGGAGCTGCGGCGGCTGCGCGCGGCGGAGGAACAGGTCGAGAGCGCGTCGTCCGCTGCGCAGGCCGAGCTACGCGCCACCTCGGATCAACTCGCCGCGGCGCGCGCGCGCGTCGCTCAGCTGCAGCGCGCCGCGGCCGCGCGTGCGGATGGCGGCGGCGCAGGCGCGCCCGGCGCGGCGGGCGAGGTGAGCGACGCGCTCGTGCGCGCGGAAGCGGAGCTCGCGCAACTCGATGCAGAGGCGGCTGAGCTGCGGCAGCGGGGAGCGGCGGACTTGACGGACCCCGCCAGCACGGCGCGCGCAGAGCTCGACGCTACGCGAGCTCGGCTTGCCGACGCCAAGGAGGCGGTGGGTGCGCTGCGCGCGCTCGGGCCGCTTCGCGCCGAGCTTGGAGAGCTGCACGCCGAGCTGCGCATGCTGCACGGCAGCACGCCGGATGGCGTCGACCTCGCCGCCGAGAGCGCCGCGCTCAGCCGCCAGATTGACGCGGCGCGCGCGGCGCTGCGCGCCGCCCGGGCGCAAGGCGCCGCGAGCGCTGGCGCGCGCGGCGGGGTTGCCGACGCGCGTGCGGCCATCATGGCGGCCGAGGCCAAGCTCGGCGAGCTGCGGAGTGAGCTCGAGGCGCACGAGGCCTCTGCGACCACTGCAACGGCCGCGGCAGGCGGTGGCGACGCGCGCGCGGCCACTCCCTCGCCACCAGCCAATCGCCGGGCGCGCGGCGCGGGCGGGAGCGGCGCGGACGCGCCCGGCGACTCTTCGCGCGCCGACTCGGACTGGCACGTCGTCGGCGCTTTCGGCGGCTCGTCCGACGTGGCGTCCGACGGTGCCGATGGCGGCGGCGGTGGGACCGGCGGCTCGCACGCGCCGGGCTCGAGGGCGGACTCGAGGGAGTCCGGAGGCTCGGCAAAGTCCGGTGCGGGCTCAGGCGGCGAGCTTGGCGATGGCGACGGGATCGACGAAGCGGACGGCGAGCGCGGCTACGGCGAGCGCTCGTCAACCAACGTGGCGACTCACCGGTCGCCCGCTGTCATCCCCCTGCCTTTGGCGCCTGCGACCATCGTCGACGTCGCACCGCCGGCGGCCACGACTTCGCCGGCGCCCGCGCCGGCCGCGCCTCTGCCGCAAGCCACGCCGCCGCGCAACGATGTGCGCAGCGGCGCGGCTTTTGCGCCCACGAATGATCCTGCACCGGCCACTCCGTCCGACGCGCTCGCTGAGGACGCGTTTGCCACTGGCGCGATGTTTGATGGCGCCGCACTCTTCGACGGTGCGGTGGGCGGCACGGCTGGCGCGCACGTGCCAGCAGGCCGACAGCAGAGCCGCACTGAGCTGGGCGACGACTTTGAGACGGGCTTTGACACGAGCTTCGCGGACGACACATTCGGCGGCGGCGACGCCTTTGTCGCTGGCGAGGACGGCGCCACCAGCGGCGCCGCGTTTGCGGCCGGTGCGGGCGGTGACGGGTTTGCGGGCGGCGACGGCGGCTTTGCGGCCGGCTTTGGCGAGGCAACCGGCTTTGGCGAGGCAATCGGCTTTGGCGGTGGCGGTGCGAGCTTTGGCGGCGGAGGCGCGTTTGGTGGCGACGTGGGCTTTGGGGCCGACGCTGGCGCGCATGGTGCCTTTGCGGGCGGCAGCGGCTTTGGCGACGGCGGCGGATTTGGCGCGGGCGCGGGCGCGGGCGGTGGCTTTGGAGACGGCGGCGGCTTTGGCGATGCGCCGAGCGGTGGCTTTGGCGGCGGCGGGGCGATTGCGATGGGCGGCAGCTGCGGCTTTGGCGGCGATTCGTTTGAACGAAGCTTTGCGCACGGGCCGAGCCGAGCGGGCGGTGGCGGTGGCGCGCCGGTCGGTGGCCTCGGCGCGATCCCCGCCGCGCCGAGCGGGCTCGGCTTGGACGAGCGCGCCTGGGTGGTCGAGACGCCGCCCGAGGTTGCGCAGCAGATCAACGACGTGCGGGTACGCGCGCGCGCAGCAGGAGGGGGCAGGGGCGGGACGGCTGCACGCCGCCGCCGCGCCGCGCGCGGGATGCTCGTTGCGGGTGGCCGTACCCGTCCCTGTCCTGCTCCCACTGACGCTGCACGCAACTCTGGGCGAAGGGCGTTCTGCGATCCGCCAAGCGCTAACGCGAAGCGGTGGCGTGTGGCGCCGCACGCGCCGCGGCAATGTGCGCAGGCGGTCGTGGGCGACGTGGGGGAGGCGCTCATCATTGAATACCTGCGCAAGGCGGGTGGCGACGTGGACGCATGCGTCAACGCGATGCTCGATGCGAATGTTGCGACCGGATGACGGACGGGCGTGCAAATTTTTTTTTTTCCGGTCATCACTGCGTATTGGGGAGGGGAAGGCCATTCGCCCGAAGTTCCGTCATTGACACATGCGCGGATCGACACGCCCCGGGTCTCGGGCGAGCAACACGTGCGCCGCGAGCATGCAGGGCGCAGCTCTCGGGCTGAAAGACGTCGCATCCCTCCATTGACAACTCCATCGTTCCCGGACATTCTTCTCCGGACTCGATTTCAAACGCCACAGGTTTCCCCGCCATCGTAGGGATGCGGCGAGCCACGCTCGGTGGCATGTCCGCCGTGCAGGCAAACAACCGGAGCAGCCTCGCGCCGAGCCGGTTGTCCGGCATCGCAGACAAGCGGCAGTCGTATGCGCCCGCGCGCAAGTCGTCCGTCGGCGGTGACCTGAGCCGCCGGTCGAGCGTGTTTGGGCGCGGCGGCACGGCCAAGACGGACCCGCGGCCGATCGACAGCAAAAAGTACTTCCACGAGTCGATCAAGCGGGTGATCGCGTACCTGACGGAGCACCAGTACGATCGCACCATCTCGCTCAAGATGCTCACGACGCCGACCACCAAGGACTTCCAGTTTGTGCTCGAGTTCCTGCTGCGCGGCATCGATCCGAATTACGCGCTGGACCCGACCAAGGCCAAGTTCGAGGACGAGGTGATCGGCGTGTTCAAGGCGCTGGGGTACCCGTTCGAGATTCGCAAGCAGGCGCTCTATACCGTTGGCTCGCCGCACAGCTGGCCCGCGCTCGTCGCGACGCTCACGTGGCTGATCGATCTGCTCGAGTACTCGGAGGAGGTGCTCGCACGCAAGGCGGACGACTGCTTTGACGCGGACCTCACGTTCAAGATCTTCTTCGACTACCTGGCCAAGGCGTACGGGCACTTTCTCGACGGCGAGGACGACTCGCCCGAGCTCGACGACGAGCTCTCGATGGTCTTCGAGAGCCGTAACGGCCAGGTGAAATCTGAGATTGCGCAGCTCTCCGACGCGAATGCCGAGCTGCGCGCTCAGCTCCACGCGCTCCGCTCGGCCCCGTCGCCGCTCGAGCACGCAAGCCGGCAGAACGATGACCTGCAGTCCGACCTGGGCAAGTTCAAGAAGCTCGTCTCGCAGATGGCGCAGCACGAGGCGCAGCTGTCCGCAAAGGTGGGCGAGCGGTCGGCTGACCTGCGCGGCACGCACGACGAGCTCGACGCCGTCAGTGCCGAGGTCGAGAGCCTGCGCGCGCAGCTCGCGGTGCAGGAGCTGAGCCCTGCGGATGTGCTCCGGATGAACGGCGAGCGCAATCGGCTTGAGGGCGAGCTCAAGTGCGTGCACGGCCGGCGCGCTGCCGGCGCGCGGCCCTACGCGCGCGCGGCGCGCCGTCGAGTAGCGCCGCGCTCACGCGCAGCGACCGCGATCCACCGCGCCACCGCCCTTGGCGCGCAGGGCTCTGATCGGCGCGAAGGACGAGAAGACGTCCGCCGTCCTCGCCGCCGAGGTCGACGCTTCGCGCGCCGCCGACAGCGTCAGCGCGTTGCTGCTCGAGTACGCGAACCGCGCGACGAAGCTTGGATTGCTGCCCGAGAGCGCGCCGCACGCGCACGGCCGGCGACTCGGCTGCGAGCTTGTCGCGGCGCCGCGCGGCTCGGCGGGCTCGGCGAAGGTCTTGTCGATCGACCTGCTCGAGACGCTCAAGCCCGCGCTCGCCGAACTCAAAGTGAGCGCGCGCTTGGCGGATGGCGGGGGACGTGGTGGCTGCTCCTTCCCAAGGCATTTCGCCTCAGCGCACGGGCGCGTTCTGCTGCGCCGTGCCTCGAGCCCACTCATATTCCGACGCTGCGTGCCGAGCTGACCGCCGGCCGTGCCACCCTCGCCCTGTGCGTGCGCGCGCAGACCACATTCACAGCGCAGCTGCGCGACTCGCAAGCCGAGCTGCTCAAGCTGCAGGACCAGGTCGATCGTTCAGAGCAGGCCAAGCAGGTGCGCAGCCGAGGCTGTGCGGCTCGCTCGCGCCATGCCTCGCGGTGGGCGGCGCTCTTCGTTTCGCCCGTGCACCCGAGCGACGAGCGCCGGACTTGTCCGGATGGCCGCTGCGCGCCGTCCCGCGCCGCTCGCCTTCCTCGGAGCGCACGTCGCTCGGGCTCACTGTCGCTTCGCACGCCCGCGCGAGTGCTCGCGCGCCGTGCCGCGCCACACACCGCGCAGGACAAGGAGGACGAGATCGGGTCGCTCGAGCGCAAGGCGGCCAAGCTGGAGGCCATCTTCGCGTCGGAGAAGGAGACGCTGTACGCGGACGTGGACGAGCTCGGACGGCGATCGGAGAAGAAGCTGGCGGAGGCGCTCGAGCTGCGCTCGCAACTCGCGGCGCGGCGTGGCGCGGCACAGCACGCGCTCGAGGCGCTGCAGGCCGACGCGGAGGGCAGCCGGCGCGCGTTTGAGCGCGAGCGCGACGACCTCTACTCGGGGCTCATCCGCACGCTCGACCGGCTGATGGGGCACAAGGAGCAGATCCGCGATAAGCTGCAGTCCGCGCTCGCCGCCGGCCAGTTTGCGCACGGTGCCGTCGCCGCCACGTGAGGCGGGCGAGCGGCACGTCGCGACACCCGACGCTGAGGGCGGGAGGCCAAGAGGCAAGGGGCGGGCAGCCAAAGGTGGGCAGCTGGTACGACTGTGAGTCCGGCATGGTCCATGGAGTCGCGGGCTAGGGCTGTCCGCGTGGGCGAGTACGCGCGCCGTGTGCCACTGTGCGCTCCGGCTCAGGCGTACAGCGTGACGCCATCGGTAGCGAGCCGTGCATCGGCCACGCCTACCGCCGCGCCTGCGCGTCGAAGAGGCTGCCTGTCGACACGTGGTTGCTCCACCCGGCCGCGCTGCCCACGCCGGCCGCGGCGGCCGCAGCGTCGCGCTCCTCGCGCGAGTCCGACTCGCCCGGCGACATGCGCACGATGGACGGCAGGTTCTCGCAGTTGTGGTCGCCGAGCCGGTTGAGACGGACGTAGCAATCCGTGCCGTACCCCTCCATCGGCGTCAAGTGCAGCGTGCCGCCAAAGTACTTTGCGTACAGTCGCGAGAGCGGCAGACCGAGGCCGTGCATTGCGAGAGGCGCTGCGCTCCCGCCGGCCACTGGCGGTGCGTCGACCGTATCGAAGAGACAATCGTCGCCGACATCGTCTGACCAGTAGCCCTTGTAGCGCCACACGTCGGCGAGGCGCGAGCGTGCGATGCCTCCGCCCTGGTCCTCCACCTTGATCGCGACGTCCTCCTCGCCGCGCGCGACGATGACGCGAACGGGCGGCAGCACGGTTCCCGCAGGCAGCTCGCCGCTGGGCAGGCGACGGAAGCGTACGGTCGCGCCGCACGCCTGCGGGAACACGGGCGCGCGGCGAGCGCGCAATGCGCACGCACGCGAGCGCGATGAGCGCGAAGCGTCGATGGCGTCGCCAACTGGTGGGCCGACGTACGCACGCGCGCGCGCGGCGCGCATTCGCGGCGCGCGCGCGCGCGCGCGCACGTTCTTCAGGAGCTCGGCGGCGATGAAGTAGATGTGCGAGGGGAGGTAAGTGAAGGTGTCCTGGCGATCGCCGATGATCTCAATCTCTGGGCACGCGCCGCACTTCTTGTTCACCAGCTCCGTCGCGCGCGCGGCCGCGTCGCGAATCACGTCGACCGGCGAGCACTTGCCAGAGATGATTCCGGAGAAGCCCGGACGCCGTCTGCCGTCGCGCGAGGCGAGGTAGTGCTGGATGAGGAAGCGGTGGCCGATGCGCGACATGAAGAAGGCGTCAAGCTCCTTGTCCACCTCGCGCTGCTCGTGCGCGCTCAGCGGCTGCGTGCGCGCACGGTCCGCGAGGGCGAGGCCAATCTTGTGCGGGATCAGGATGGAGGACGGCTTCGTCTCGCGCAGCACGGCGGCAAACATGGCCTCGTCGGCAAAGGTGTGCGGCTTGGGGCAGGTGACGAGGCGCGCGGTCACGTCATGGTACACCGCGATCGCCTCCTGCACGGCCGGGTGCAGGCTGAGGCCGCCCGGCAGCCGCGAGAGTTGGCGCGCGCGCTGCGCGAAGCGCAGGCGCAGCTCGCGCCAAAGGAATTGCGCGTTGAGCAGCGTTTGGTCGGGGGACGAGTCAAGGCCAACGCGCCAGAGGTTGGTCAGCGAGACTGCCGTCGCCTTTTGCGCCGCGAGCTCGTCGAGTAGCCGCTCAAACTCGGCGCTTACCGCCGGCACGCGCGCCGGCGTCGCCAGCGTGCCCTGCGCGCGCACGTCCGAGCCGGCCTCCACGCCCGGCGCGGCGGCCGCGTACACGTGGGGCGCGGACGCGGCGGAGAGCGCGGCGCGCGCAATCGTGCTTTGCTGCCGTCGCGGCACAGCGGCCGGCCGCTCCACCCGCGCCTCCGCGCCGAGCGCGCCGCCCGCCGGGTCGCGATGCCGACGCGGCGCGAGCGCGATCGGCGCGCCGCCGCCGCCGCCGCCGCCGCCGCCGCCGCCGCCGCCGCCGCCGCGCGCGGAGAGGGCGGCGCACAACGGGGCGGGCGGCGCGGCGCGCACGCCCACCACGCGTGCGGCCGCGCCCACCGGCGTGTGCTGCGCAAAATGGCGCGGCAGGCGGAGCATGTGCACCTCCGGCTTGGGGCTGAGCTTCCACACTGATTAGTTGATGACTGTAGGCCCTCGTCATTGGATGAGCCGTCCGCGGTTCGTCACAACTGGAGAAGAGAGCGGCGACGGCGTGGCGCGCCGAATTGCGCCCCAGCAGCGCGTGGAGCGCGGACAGCCCCGCTCTCGGCCCATAAGCCCCGTGCGCGCCGCCCCGCCGACACGTGCTCAGATTTCACTCGTTCGTGGCGGCGCCCTTGACTCCCTCTGGTCCTTGCAGCAAGCCGTCCAAGCCGGCCATCGTGCGAGAATGCTCACGAGATCCGCCGTCGCGCTCGCGCTCATGCTCGCGGCGGGCTGGGCGGACGGCGCGGGGTGGTCGAGCGCGCGGCCGGCGCGCGTGCGCGCGCTGTCAAGCTCAGCCGTGCTCGGGCAGCGCCTACCGCTCCCGCCCGCCCGCCGCCCCGGTGCGTCGCGCGCGCGCGTGTGCATGGCGCTGTTTGGCTCAGAGAGCATCGAGCTCGAGTCGGGCGAGCGCGCGATGGTAGTGGGCGTGCAGATCAAGCAGCAGAAGTACAAGACGCTCGAGGCGGCGTGGAGCCTCGACGACTCGCTCGACGAGCTCGAGCGCCTCTGCGAGACCGCCGGGCTCGTCGTTGGCGCTCGCGAGTCGCAGGTGATGCAGCACCCGTCGCCGTCGACCTTCATCGGCTCGGGCAAGCTTGAGGAGATCGTCGAGCGGGCGATCGCGGCGGGGATCACGGTAATCGTTTTTGACGACGAGCTCAGCGCCGCGCAAGCGCGCAACCTGCAGGCCGCCTTCATGGTCGGCAGCACAACCGAGGCGCTGGTGCTCGACCGTACGCAGCTGATCCTACAGATTTTCGCGCAGCGCGCGCGCTCGCGCGTGGCCAAGCTGCAGGTGCAGGTGGCGCAGATGAAGTACATGCTGCCGCGGCTGCAAACGTTCCTCACCGCTGGCGCGGGCATGGACGCGAAGGGCGGCTCAGGCGGCGGTGGCTCGGGCGGCGGGTTTGCAACAATGCGCGGCTCGGGCGAGACGCAGCTCGAGGAGGACAAGCGCCTCTTCCGCAAGCAGATCTCAAACGTCGAGAGGGAGATGGAGGAGGTGGCGAAGCAGCGCGAGCGTTACCGCATTCAGCGCGCCGAGCGCGACAACCTTCCGATTCTCGCCATCGTCGGCTACACGAACGCGGGCAAGTCGACCCTCCTCAATCGGCTGTGCGGCTCGGAGCAAGTGTACGCGGACGACCTGCTTTTTGCCACGCTCGACCCGACGACGCGGCAGCTCAGGCTGCCGCAGGGCCGCGAGGTGCTCATCTCCGACACCGTGGGCTTCATCCAGAAGCTGCCCACGCGCCTCGTCGCCTCGTTCCGCGCGACCCTCGACGAGCTCGAGGACGCTGCCGTCGTGTTGCACGTCGTCGACTGCTCGTCGGCGCACGCGCAGCAGCAGGTGTGGTCGGTGCAGCAGATCATCTCCGAGCTGGGGTGCGCGGGCACGCCACAGATCCTCGTCCTCAACAAGGCCGACAAGGCCGGCATTGGCGCTGAGCTCACGCAGACGCTCGCGACGAATGTGGAGGCGACGGCCGCGCTCGACGCGAGCGAGATGGCCAGCCTCTCGGGCGCCGAGCTCGGCGAGCTGCCCGCCGGCTCGCCGCTCGAGCAGCAGTGGCTCACGACCCACCCGGACGTGCGCCCGCTCGGCGCGGTCCTCGTCTCGGCCAAGACGGGCGACGGCCTCGACGAGTTGCTCGCGCTCGCCGACGCGACGCTCCGCTCGCTCGCCGTGCCCGTCGAGGCGCTCATCCCGTACACGGCGGGCGACCTGCTCTCGGAGGTGCACCGCGATGGTACGATTGCCGAGGAGGAGTTTGGCGAGATGGGCACGTACGTCAAGGCGCACGTGCCACGCAGCCTCTTCAACCGCCTCGCCAAGTACGCGCTCCCACGGCCGCGCCGGAGCGGGCCGGCGCGCGACGCAGCCGTGCCGTGAGCGCGCGACCCCAAGGCGATGGCGCCATGGCGGGGGGCGGCGCGGCGTGAAGCACGGCGCCAGCGGCAGCCAGCATGCGAGACATGGGCGCTGGCCGCTGGCACTGACGCGAGTCACCCGTTCCGTTCGGGTTTTGTCATCACCGGGGGCGTTGTGACTCACGGCGCTCGCCCAACTTTTGAAACATCTGGTTCGCCGGGCCGCCATCGCTCTTTTTGTGCGATCTTCGCCGCCGCTCTGAGAAGGACGGCATGCTCCCCTTCGCGCGCCGCGGCGCGGCGCGGCTCGCGCCGCTCGGCCGCGCGCTGAGCACGAAGCCGGCGAAGAAGGCGCCGCCGCACCCGTATGAGTCGTTCCTCTCGGGCGGCTCGACCAACTACATTGACGAGATGTACCAGTCCTGGCGCGCGAACCCGGAGGCGGTGCATCGCTCGTGGCAAGTGTACTTCCGCGAGGCCGAGGCGGGCGGGCCCAATCCGTTTGTGCCGCCGCCGACGCTGCACGCGGGGCAGCCGCTCGCCGCGGCGGTGGACACGACGATGCTCATGCCCATCACCAACGACGCCATCTCCGGCCATTCGGAGACGATGAAGGTCGTGCAGCTCGTGCGCGCCTTCCAGCACCGCGGGCACAACATTGCAAACCTCGACCCGCTCGGCGTGTACGATGCGGACCTGGACGGCTCGATCCCGCAAGAGCTCGACCTTGCCAACTACGGCTGGACCGCCGCCGATATGGAGAAGGAGTTCGACATTGGCGCCTTCATGGCGAGCGGCTTCATGTCGTCCGATCGGCCCAAGCTCAAGCTCGGCAAGCTGATCGAGCGGCTGCAGCAGACGTATGCCGGCTCGATTGGCGTCGAGTACATGCACCTGGCGGACCGCGAGCAGCTCAACTGGATCCGCGACCACCTCGAGACGCCCGAGCCGCACGTCTTTCCCAAGGACGAGAAGTTGCGCATCCTCGACCGGCTCACATGGGGGGACCACTTTGAGTCCTTCCTCGCCAACAAGTTCTCCGCCGTCAAGCGCTTCGGCGTGGAGGGCGGCGAGTCGCTCATCCCAGGGATGAAGGCGATGATCGACACCGCCACCGACCTCGGCGTCGAGGCCATCGTGATGGGCATGCCGCACCGCGGCCGTCTCTCCGTCCTCGCGAACGTACGCGCGCACCGCACGCACGGCGCACCGCGCGCGGACGCGGCATCGTCGCCGCCGAGGGCGGCGGTGCGCCCGCGATCGTGGAGCGCGCTTCGCCCAACGCGCGCTGCGCGCGCGACCGGCCCCCGCGCCGCGCCACCGACCGGCAACCATCGTGCGATGGCGGTGGTGCATCCTTCCGGCAACCATCGTGCGCTTCGTGCCGGTGGGCACGGCGGTGGTGCAGGTGGTGCGCAAGCCGTTCGAGTCGATCTTTGGCGAGTTCCAGGGCAAGTTTGGGCAGGAGAACGACTGGTCGGGCACGGGCGACGTCAAGTACCATCTCGGCATGTCGTACACACGCCCGACGCTCAACGGCAAGTCAATCCACCTCGCGCTCGTCGCCAACCCATCGCACCTCGAGGCCGTCAACCCGGTCGTCGAGGGCAAGACGCGCGCCAAGCAGCACTTCACCGGCGACACGGACCGCTCGCGCACGATGAGCATCCTGCTGCACGGCGACGCTGCCTTCTCCGGGCAGGGCGTCGTCTTTGAGACGATGGGTCTGTCCGATCTGCACCACTACACGACGGGGGGCACGATTCACATCGTCGTCAACAACCAGATTGGCTTCACCACGGACCCGCGCTCCTCGCGCTCGTCGCCCTACTGCACGGACGTTGCCAAGGCCATCTCCGCGCCCGTGCGCGCCGCGCGCCCGTGCGCGCGCCGCGCGCGCCCGCCCGAGCGCCGCACGGCAGGTCGCGCACGCACCGACCGCCGCTGCGCCTGCGGCCGCCCCGCGGCTGTTGCCTCCGCCCGATCGGCGCGCTGCGCTGCGCTGCGACCAGGTCTTCCACGTGAACGGTGACGACGTCGAGGCAGTTTGCTTTGTGACGAATCTCGCGGCCAAGTGGCGGCAGACCTTCCACAAGGATGTGGTCGTCGACATCGTGTGCTACCGGCGGCATGGGCACAACGAGATTGACCAACCCATGTTCACCCAGCCGCTCATGTGCGCGCACGGCGGGCGACGCGCGGCTCTGCCGCGCCACGCGGGCCGAGGGCTTGGTGGAGCGCGTGCGCGCGCGCGCTGACCTCTCTCTCCCTCCCGCCCGTCCCTCCCCTGCCCCCTCCCCCCCCCCCCCCCCCCCCACAAAACCCGCCCCTTTCCCCTGCGCGATGCATGGCGAGCAGGTACAAGGCGATCGCCAAGCAGCCGACGACGTGGCACACCTACTGCCAGAAGCTCATCGCCGAGGGGACGGTGACGCAGGAGCAGGTCGACCGGCTGTCGCAGTCGGTGATCGACGAGTTCACCGCCAAGCTCGAGCTCTCCAAGACGCACCACCCGAAGAAGTCGGAGTGGCTCTCGTCGTCCTGGTCAGGCATGCACACGCCCAACATCTTCTCGCCCGTTCAGGACACGGGCGTCTCGCTCGACGAGCTTCGTCGCATCGGGAAGGTGCGCGACACTGGGGAGACACACAGTCGGAGCTGGCGGTGGGGGGCGCGGCTGGTGCGGGTGCAGTGCCCCATGATCACAGCCCCCGCCCGCCTTTCCCGCCCTCCGCTGCCCATTGCCGCACAGGTGATCTCAACGATTCCACTCCCCGTCTCCCAGCCGCACCGCAAGATCAAGGAGATCTACGAACAGCGCGCAAAGATGGTGCGCGCAGCCTGTCCTCGTGCTGGGACAGGCTGGGACAGGCTGGGAGGGCGCGCAGCCTGTCCTCTTCCTCCGCTCCGCCGCGTTGGCCAAGGCCGGGCGGGCGCAGCGCCTCGTGCCCCGGCTGCCCCGCAGCCACGAGCGCAGCTTCGGCCTGGCTGGGGCGCAGCTGGGGCCGCGTGCGCGACGCCGTCGGCCGTTTGCTGTTGCGTGACTCATGCCGCGCTGTTACCTTCCGCCCCGCCCCCCCCCCCCCCCCCCCCCCTCGCCTCCCCGCGCGCCTCACCCCACCCCCGCATCCCGCCTTATCCGCCGCTTCGCAAGGTGGCGACTGGAGAGAACCTTGACTGGGCGATGGCGGAACAACTCGCATTTGGCTCGCTGCTTTCCGAGAACATTCACGTGCGCATCTCGGGGCAGGACGTGGAGCGCGGCACCTTCTCGCACAGGCACGCCGTCGTGCACGACCAGGTGTGTGCGTGTGTGTGTGTGTGTGTGTGTGTGTGTGTGTGTGTGTGTGTGTGTGTGTGTGTGTGTGTGTGTGTGTGTGTGTGTGTGTGTGTGTGTGTGTGTGTGTGTGTGTGTGTGTGTGTGTGTGTGTGCGTGTGTGCGCGTGTGTGTGTGTGTGTGTGCGCGCGCTGCCCGTCGAGCCGCCCCCGCAGGGCCACCCGCCCCCGCAGGGCCACCCGCCCCCGCAGGGCCACCCGCCCCCGCAGGGCCACCCGCCCCCACACGCGCCCGCCTCCCGCGGCTCGAGTGCTTGCAATGCGGGTTGGCCCCTTGGGGGGAATAACGGAAGGCGATAGCGCCAAGGCCGTTGGGTGGTGCACAGGCGGGAGGCGCCCTCCCATCGTTGATTCGTCGATTCGCCGCGCCTGCCCGCCGCGCATGTGTGCGCGTCAGGTGAGTGGCGAGAAGGTAATGCCGCTCTCGATGATTGGCTCGGACCAGGCGGCCTTCATGGCATGCAACTCGTCGCTCTCCGAGTTTGCCGTCCTCGGCTTCGAGCTTGGTTATTCCCTCGAGTCGCCCAACCAGCTCGTCGTGTGGGAGGCGCAGTTCGGCGACTTTGCGAACACCGCGCAGTGCATCATCGACCAGTTCATCGCCTCGGGCGAGCAGAAGTGGGTCCGGCAGGTGGGCGCAGTGCCGCCGCGTAGAGCGTTGCGGGCGCGGCTCGCGCACCGACGCCCCGCCCCGCCCCGCCCCGCTTTGCGTCGCCCCGCCCCGCCTCGCCCCGCCAGTCTGGCCTGGTGCTGCTGCTGCCACATGGCTACGACGGGCAGGGCCCCGAGCACTCCTCCGCGCGGCTCGAGCGCTTCTTGCAAATGTCGGATGACGACCCCGACGTCTTCCCGCCCATGGAGCACGACACGCGTCGGCAGATTCAGGAGGGCAACTGGCAGATCTGCAACGTGACCACCCCCGCCAACTACTTTCACCTCCTACGCCGGCAGGTACACGCGCGGTTCTGCCACTTGCGACGATCGCCGCGCGGGGTCATTCTCTCACCACTTCTCCCACTCCCCCCCCCCCCCCCCCCCCCAACCTCTCCTCCTCCTCTCGCCGGGTCTCCTTCTCCCCCCCTCCCCATCCCCTTCTTTGACGATCCCCCCCCCCCCCCTTCCCCACCCCCCTCCTCCCCCTCCCCCTCCCTCCCCCGCGCAGACGCACCGCGACTTCCGCAAGCCGCTCATCGTCATGTCGCCCAAGAACCTGCTGCGGCACAGGCAGTGCACCTCGCAGCTCGCCGACTTTGGCACGGGCACGCGCTTCAAGCGGATGATCCCGGACGACGGCTCGGGCCTCGTCTCCGACCCGAGCAAGGTGCGCAAGATCGTGCTCTGCGCGGGCAAGGTGTACTATGAGCTGCTGCAGGAGCGCGAGAGGCGCGCCAAGGAGGCGGGCGGCGACACGGGCGGCTCGGACGTGGCCATCTCGCGGATCGAGCAGCTCTCGCCCTTCCCCTTCGACAAGGTGCTCGCCGAGGCGGTCAAGTACCCCGCCGCCAAGATTGTCTGGTGCCAGGAGGAGCCCAAGAACGCGGGCGCATGGGCGTACGTCCAGCCACGCATCGAGACGGCCCTGCGCAAGACGAGCGGGCAGCGCGCGACCTACGCGGGGCGCGGGCCGGCCGCCGCCGTCTCGACGGGGTACAAGGACGTGCACGACCGCGAGCAGACGAGGCTGATCGCCGATGCGCTCAGCTGAGCGCGGCGCGCACGGGCCCGGCGCGGCGTTGCGCGCTCCGGCGCGCCGTGCGCGCTCGGCGCGTGGCGCGCGCAGCGCGTGCCAAGGGGCAGCGCGTGGGCGGTGAGGAGACATGAGTGTCAATTGTGGAGACGTGCGAGCAGGAAGTGGTCGTCTGGTTGGCTCAACACCAAACAACCGGTCAGTGTGTCCCCTGTCGTCAGCCACTCACACAGTGGCCAAGGCTGCGCTGTCGCGAGAGAGCCTAACGCTGCTCGTCCGTTACGATCGAGCCGCTGCGCCGGCGGCCGGGCTTTTTCTTCGGCTTGGGCGCCGGCGCGCCCTCCTCGGGCGCGCCGTCGGCGCCCGCGCCCGCGCTCGCCGGCGCGCCGCCCAGCTCGCGCTCCTTGAGCTTTGCGAGCAGCGACCACGCGAAGCCAACCGCGCAGCCGAGCGCGTCCTGGACGGGCGGCTTCTGCTGCGAGATGTAGTTCGAGATGATCATGACAAAGGGGAGGTACTTGTTCTTGAGCGGGATGCCAAAGAGAGAGACGCGCGCGTCCGGGTGCAGCCGCGTCGAGATCATCGTCAGCGCCATGATGAGCGAGTCGGCGACGAAGGGCCAGCGCAGCCACTTGGCCGCGTAGCAGAGGAGCGCGATCAGCGTCGCCATCGCACGCGCAAAACTCAGCGTGCCGAGCGCGCGCTCGAGCTCTTGGCCGTAGGTGAGCCAGTAGTAGCAACGCATCAGAATCTGCGGGTTGAGCTGCCCGACGAAGAGCGCGCCGGTCAGCGGCCGCCAGAGCTGCAGGCCGGACGTCGCAGCCGCCCAGTCGAATTGGAGCAGCTCGGGCGTCACGGCACCTATCGCGAACAGGAGGGTGATGGCGACAGTCGCGGTGACCCAGCCGCGCACGATCGGTGTGATCGATAGGTAGGACGCCTTCACCTTGGCCGTCAGCTCGTCCAGGCTGCGCCCGCCGCGCACGCGCATCGCCGGGGGACCGAGCGCGGCGGCGCGCGCGCGATCGCACGCGCCGCCTGCGGCGTCGCCGGTGCGGCGCGGCGGGCACGCGCCAGGCTCGAGTGGGCGCAGCGCGCTGCGGCCGAGTGGCGTGCCGCTCTCCGCTCGCCGGCCCGCCACCCGCCCGCACGCGAGTGCGAGCGTGCACACGCAGAGCGTGCGCCACGTGTTCGGCATATTGAAGCCGAGGAAAGCCCTCGCATTTGAAACGCGGCGTTTGGCAAACCTCAGAGGCTCTTTGTTTGTCAGCAGGGCGGCGGAGAGGAGGCCGGCCCGCCTCGTCGGCCACCGACCGTGGTCGGCAGCGCGCGCGGGCGCCATGGTGAACGGGATGCTCATCATCGGGATGGTCGTGATGCTCATCATGACGCTGGCTGCTTCGCTCTACATCCTCGTCTACTTTCAGCACGAGGAGGACCGCAACACGGCGTGGGCGCCGAAGATCGTAGTCGTGCGTGCGCAGCGAGGCGACGCCGCACACCCTGCGCGCCTTCGTTGGTGGACCTGCGCGCGCGGCCGTGCGTGCTGCGCGCCGTGTGGCACGTGCGCTTGCCCTCGTCAACGTGGACCGCGCTCTGCGCCCGCTGACACCTCACCGCGCGCCGCGGGTCGCTCGCCTCGGTTTCTGCGCGCAGCTTATAGGGCTTTCGCTCGCGGCATGGATCGTGCTCGCGCTGCCGCTCGACATCGCGAACACAAAGGTGGACGGCGGGTTGAGAATAGATGTCGTCTGGCAGATCCTCTACACGACCATCGCGGTGCGCGCGCCACAAAGCGGCCGGCCCGCTGCTCTGCCGCGCGCGCACGCGGTCACGCGCGCCGCTCTGACGCGTCGCGACGCGACGCGCACATCGCGCCGTGGCACTCTTTTGGCCCTCCCGCTGCGTGTCGATGCGCACGCGCGGTCCGACGCGCAGATCTGGTGCATCGCGGTGATCCCGTTCGCCATCTTCTTCTACGAGTCGGAGGACCCGGAGGGGAAGAAGTCGGCTCTTTTCACCGCGCTCAAGTGGACGATCGCGTCAACCGTCGTCGCCCTCCTCGCCACCTTCATCATGTGGGCCCTGCTCGGCACCGCAGAGATTCCCGTCTCGCTCTACCAGGCGCCTGCGTCCCTTCTCATGCCAGCGAGCGCTCCCGTCCCTGATCCCGTGTGCGTCGCGGACGAGGTGCGTGCGCGGCGGCTGCGCGCGCGTGCAGCGCACTGCGTCGCGCTGCGCGTGTGCGCGGCCCGCGCTGAGCGCGCACACCGCCCGCGCCTCGCCGTCCGTTGCGCCGCGTGCCGCGCGTGCAGTGCGCGAGGGTCGAGGCGATGCTCACGCTCGGCGTGACGCCGGTGGTGTACGTGACGGCAATGATCACTTTCCTCGGCTGGTTCTTCTTCTGCATCTTTGGCGGCATCGGCCTCGCCGCGCTGCCGCTCGACCTCTTCTCCGAGTACGCCAACAGGCCGGTGCGCATCGACTTGGAGGAGTACGCCAAGCAGAAGATGGTGCTCAACGAGCGCTCCGTCAAGCTCCTCGAGATCGGCAGGAAGTTCCAGGCGGACGGGCGGCACCAGAAGCGCACGCGCGCGAACCGGCGCACGTACAACAAGTTCAAGCAGGCTGTCTACTTCCTCGACAAGGACTGGGAGAAGGTGAAGCGACGCACGCTTCGATTTTGGCCCGCGCGCGCCCGCCCGGCCTCGTTTGGTCGAAGGGGCTGCGACGGCGGCGCGACACAGGAGGCGCAGCGGCACAGCGAGGCGCGCGGTGGGCTGGACCGCCGCGCAACGCGCAACGCGCGGCGCTCCGTGTTGACCCGCTCCGTGTCGGCCTCGCCCTTGTGCGCGCAGGTGAAGGTGGCGTACAAGCAGCGCGGCGGCAACCCGCTGCTGCAGCTGCTCAGCCTGGTGCTCGGCATCGTGTCGCTCGGCCTCTCGCTGCTGTGGCTGATCCACGTGATTGCCTATGTCTTCGTCTGGCCGCCGACCACCACCTTTTTGAACGGCTACTTCGTGCGACTCGACAACGTCTTCCCGCTCTTCGGCACGATCACGTACGCCATCTTCGCGTCGTATCTGCTCTGCTGCGTCGTCAAGGGCAACATCAAGTTCGGTCCGCACACCGCCGCCGCCATCGCCGCCGCCGCTGCCACCGCCCGCCGCCATCGCCGCGCGGCCGCCGAGCGCGCGCGCGCGCCCGCCCCGTCCGCCACCCGCCCCGTGCGCTGCAGGGCTGCGCATCTTCTTCTTTCAGATCCACCCGATGCGCATCGGCAACACGATGATGAACTCGCTCCTCTTCAACACGGAGCTCATCCTCGTCTGCTCCGTTGCCGTCGTGCACTTCTGCCAGCGCGCCTTTGACATCTACACGCGGCTGACGACGATCGACCAGCTGCTCGGCAACGAGGTTGAGAACCTGCGCGGTCTCAAATACTTCTTTCAGAACTCGGTCTTCCTGTGGATCTTTGTCCTCCTCGCCCTGCTCTCCGCCGTCTGGCTGCTCATCTTCCCCAAGGAGCACAAGCAGGACAAGTTTGATGACGATGACGTGCGGCGCGCGCGCGTCCGCGCGGATGCTTGGCGCGGCGGCACGCGGCGCCCGCGCGCCGAGCGACGCGCGAGGCGCACGTGCACGCTCACGCCTGCCCGAACGGCCCGCGCGCCGCTGCGCCGCGATCGCCACGCGCAGGACTGACCCTGAGGTGGGGCCTGCCGCCTGCGGTGCGTTGAAACTTGAAATGTGGGCGCGAAGGAGACAGGAATGACAGAATCTATTTCCGCCGTGTAGGGATGATCGTCGGCTTGGCAGTCGCGATGGCCGCGACGCTTGCGCCCCGTTGCGAGGCAAGTGCCCCAGGAAGCGACGGCTGGGCAGTCTTTGGCATGGTCTGCCGCATGGATGCGGAGCCGCTGCGCATTTTTGCGGCCTCACTGCGCGGCGTCGGGTACGGCGGCGCGGTGCATCTCGGGATGGATGCGCCGACGCCGGCCGGGAGCTCGCACGACGCGCTGGCGCGCGCATTCGACCTGACGCCACATTTCGAGCCGTGCGAAGAGGCGGTGGCGTCACGCAAGCGCCCCAACGGGCTGTGGCTGGGCAACTTGAACCAGAGGCGCTTTGCCCACTACCACCGGTGGATGCGCACGTTCAACATAACGCGCGTGTGGTTGCTCGATCAGCGCGATGTCGTCTTCACAGCGCACCCATTCGTCGATTCGACGGGCGCGCTGCTGATGCCGCACACGGATTTGGCCCTCTTCGAGGACAGGGACAGGATGACTCGCTTCACGGCTGAGCGCGTCCTCGGGTGTGCGGACATGTCGGCAGAGGAGATGCGGCTGATGGACGAGCAGCACAGGCCGCACGTGTGCGGCGGCACCATCTTTGGGACCGCCGCAGCCGTGCTGCGGATGATCGACCGGCTGATGGTGGAGTTCAACAGGGCGAACGCGCATGCCGAGCCAATGTGCCACGAGAACGACCAGGCGGTTCTCAATGTGATGCTCTGGCGCATGGGTGTGAGCGGCGAAGGCATGCACGTGTCCGCCGAGCTCGGGGCCGTGGACATCGTCCGCAAGACCTATGGGGTGGCGCGGACGCACGCGTGCAAGAGCGCGCTCGCCGCGCTGCGCTGCGCGCAGCACGTGTGCCCACGCTTTGCGGACGGCGTTCGTGCCGACGGTCTCAACGACTCCGGCGCAATCTGGCACAAGTGGGATCGCTGCGGGACGCAGTTGCCGGCTCTCGTCCGCAAGCTCTATGCGTCAGCCAGCCGCTGGCCAGAGCCAAGTCATACTGCCGGCCGTCCGGCGCGGTGCGGGCTTATTCATGCCTCTGCTCCTGGTCGCCCTCCTCCGCCGCGAGCAGGCCGAGCTCCGTCTTGAACGCGATCTCGAGCGCGCGGTACTCCTCCTCCGCCTTCGCGTCAAAGCCGTCCTCGTCCGCCGCGCTGCCGGCGTCCGCCGCCGCGGCAAGGATGGCCGCGGCCGCGTCTGCGGCGGCCTTGTCCCCACCTGCGGCGTCCGCCGCGCCCGCGTCGCGCTGCTCGGCGTGCGACTGCACGTACGCGACGCGCAGCTCCTCGCGCGCGATGAAGGCCGCCATCGCCGCCTTTTCCGTCGCGGGCGCGCGGCGCATGTTGCGCGGGATCTCCATGATGTGCAGCGTGCCCTGGTCGTCGCCAGCCGCGAGGAGCTGCGTTGATTGCTGCGCGAACATGTCGAGCGACGTGACGGCCGCGCCGCCTACCACGTTGAACGACGTGCTCGGCTCGTGCGTGCGGTCTGCCAAGTCCCACACGTCGACCGACCCGTCCGCTTTTGCGAGGAAGATCACCGCGGCGCGCGACGGCGACCAGCAGCCCGCCGTCAGCCGCTCGGGCGTGTACGGCGAGGAGAAGATAGGTGCGCTGACGCCTTCCTTCCACACGTGCGACGACCAATCGCCTGCGCGGCGGCGGCGAGGCGGTGCGGGTCGGCGCGCGCGACGGCGCGCGGCGAGGCGTCAGCTGCGGCGGCGCGGCGCGGCGCGGCGCCGCACGCTTCGCGCGCACCGACGGTGAGGTAGATGTCGCGGAAGAAGGGCGAGCGCTGCAGTGCGACCGCCGGGCCGACGTGCCCGTGGAGCACGCTCTTGACGCCCGTGAAGTCGGCGTTATCCGCCTCGGGCGGCGCGCCCGCCGCGGGCACGTGCGCGATCTCGACCATTGCGAGCTCGCCCTCGTCGGTCGCGGCGTAGAGCTTGGAGCCGTGCGGCACGCCGCACAGCTCGAGGTAGGCGCAGCCAAGCTCGGTCGAGGCATCAAGCTTGTGCAGCAAGATGCGGCAGACGGGCACCCACAGCCACTCGTCCTTTTTGATTGCCGCCTCGACCGCGTCCCACGCCGCCTTGTCGTCCGGGTCCCTGCGGCGCTCGCGCTCGCCGACGCGGCTCGCCGACGCGGCGGTCTCTTTGCGCGCCAAGCGCACATCCCAGAAGCACACGTACCCGTCGCACGCCGTCGTCGCGCACTGCCAGCTCTGCCACGCCGAGCCGCCCCCATCGTCCTGCTTGAGCCGCGCGCCGGGGGTCACCTCGTGCCGCAGCGGCAGCCAGGCGATGGCGGTGATGGCGCGGTGGTGCGAGTGCTCGATCGCAGACACGCCGCAGGGCGCAAGGTGCACGGTTTGGTTCTCGCCACCATTGCCCGACCCTTCGTCGCCATCGGCGCCGGCCGCCGCGCCGCCGCCAGCGTTCGCGCCGCCCGCACCGTTGCCGCTGCCGCTCGCAGCGGCGCCGGTGCTGCCGCTCGCGCCGCCGCCGCCGACGGTGGGCAGCGGCTTGTCGTCCAGGTCCCACAGCACGAGCTGCCCCGACGTGACGCCAGCGAGCACGAGGTTGGGCGTGTGCGGGTTGAAGACGAAAGTGAGGACGTCCTGCGGCGCCTCGAGGGCGAAAAGCGGCGTGATGGGGTCGGCAAAGGACCAGATGAGCACGTGGCCGACGTGCACGCGGCCAGCGACCTCGACGCGCTCTTCAAAGCCGTGCTTACGCGCGAGCGACACGCCGACGATCCCTGCCGAGCCCGGCTTCCAGTGCGACGCGGTCACGACGCGCTCATGCGAGTAGCTGGAACGCGAGAAGGATTGCAACTCGCGCACGTCATTGTCGGAGCGGTTGCCGACGGACGCGTCGTCCTCGGCGAGGAGCGCGAGGTCGTCGCCGTAGATGTCCACCAGCTCATTCTGCTGCAATGCGCCCTCAAGCAGCACGCGCGCGCCCGCGAGGAAGCGCCGTAGCTCGGCGGACGAGACGACGGCGGCGAGCGCGCGCGGATCGAGGGGCTGCGGCTCGGCCTGCGTCGCCTTGTTGAGCGGGCGGAACCACTCGGTCTGCGTGCGCGCATCGGCGAGTGGCGCCACCTCCTGCGTCCCCGCCGAGCGCGTCGCGCGCCGCAGCTCAAAGTTTGGGTCCTTGAACGGCCGGCACTCGACGAAGCCGTCATGCGCGTCGCGGTCGGCGAGCTTGAAGCCGAGGCCAAACTCGGAGCGCGCGCGGCTGACGGCGAGGAGAAGGTAGGGGCGATGCGAGCTCACCGTCGCCGCCTCCACCTCCTTCTCCGAGCCGCGCGATTCCCAAGGCTTGGAGGTGACCGCGGCGTCCGCCTCGTCGGGCGCGCCGTCGCGCGCGTCCGCCGCGCTCGCCGCCGCTGCCGCCGCCGCGGCGGCGGCGGCTTGCGCGGCGCGGTATGCGTCGAGCTGGGCATCGCGCGCGCTTTCGGTCACCGCGATCAAAAAGTTGTTGCCGTACACCTCCTCCACGTCCCAGACGAAGAGGACCTGCTCGGCCGAGTACTTTTTGAGCTTGTCCTTAAGCGCGTGGAAGTCGGAGATCGCGCCTTTGAACTGGATCTCGTCGAGGAGCGCCTGCCGGCTCACAAAGCCATACGGGTGCTCCTCCGTCAGGTCCTCGCCCGTGCGCACCTTGTGCGCCGCTTGCGTCGTCCCCGTGATGAAGATGGACTCCATCCCCGCCGGGAGGACTGCCGTTGCCATTGTGATCGCACGGCTTGAAACGGCCTTCGCTCCCCACTAGTCTTGTCGACTATGACTCTAGGTCGCGCCTCCGGCCATGGGGCCGCGGGCGCCCGTGCATCCACACATCGGCGCGGCTGCTGAGAACGAGCGTACGCGCCGCCGCGCGAGCGCGTGCTTCTCCCGCGGTCCTGCCGCGGCGCGCCGTGCTTACGACGCGGACAGCGGCACGCGCGGACGCGGCGGGGCGGGCAAGATGCCCTCCGCCGGCAGGTGCTTGTCGCGGATCCTGCGCAGCTCCGCGTCCGCCGCGCCAAAGTGCCACGCCGCGCCCACCTTCTCCTCGGCCGAGACGGGCTCGCCGTCGAGCGAGACGAGCGACGGCAGCTGCTGCGCGACGTGCACGCGGTACGGCACCGCCTCCGAGCCGCAGTGCACGACCGGGTTGTCCGACAGGTCGAGCGTGCGCAGCAGCGCGAGATGTGCAACGTGCCTCATCTCATTCGAGTTTGCGACCGCGTTGCGGCCCGCGTGCAGATCCATCAGCCCGCTGCAGCCGTGCAGCCCGGCGAGTGAACTGAGGAGATTGTCGCTCACGTCGAGGGCAGTGAGGTGCGCGAGGGCGGGCAGGCCGTCGAGTCGCTCGATCGCGTTGTGCGCCGCGCGCACCGTCGCGAGGAGCGGCGCGCCGTCGAGGCCACCCACCGAGCGCAGGCCGTTCGACTCAACGCACAGCTCGGCGAGGCACTCGAGCGTACCGAGGCCGTCGAGGCTCTCGAGCGCGTTGTGCGACAGGTCGAGCGTGCGCAGCTGCCGGTGCGCGCTCACCGCGCTCGCTGTGCGCACGCGGTTGTGCGAGAGGTTGAGCTCCTGCGCACAGCGGCGCAGCCGAGGTGGGGCGACGCTAAGCGGGTCACGAATGGTGCGGCGCAGTGCACGCGCGCGCGCGCGCGCAACGCACCTGCAGGTTGAGCGGCGGGTCGAAGAGCGCGCCGGCCGCATCGAGCGTGTTGAAGGACGCGTCGAGGACGAGCAAGTGGCGGAGCGCGCCGAGCGGCTGCAGCGACGAGAGCTTGTTGTGCGAGAGGTCGAGCATGTGCAGCGACACGCACCGAGCGACGAGTGACGCGTCACTCGCGTAACAGCCCTGCGACGGCGCGCGCGCGCGCGCGACGGCGGCGGCGTGAGCGCGGGAGGCAGGCGAGCGCGCTCCGCGCAGCGGCGGCGCGGGCGCCTCACCCGGAGCGAGAGGGCATGCTGGCCGATCTGGTAGGCGCTTTGCGCACACTCGCCCGCGGGCATGGGTGGCGGCAGGTCGGGCGTCAGCCGGCCGAGCCCGCGTGCGATGAGGGGTTGGCTGAAGTGGAGCGTGCGGTAATGCGAGATCGTCCTCTTCAGAGCCACGTACCTGCCGCCGTGCGCGCAGCGGTCCAACGGAAGCGCGCGCGCGCGCGCGCGTTGGCGCGCGACAGGCCGAGCGCGCCGTAGCGCGCGCCCCCATCGCCCGCGCTGCGCCGCGCGCACGTGTCGTCAAGGTCATCGTTGATGAGCTTGTGGTCGAAGAAGCCGGGCTCGTCAGCGGCGGTGAGTTCGGTGCGCGCGTTTGCGAGGCGCAGCGCCACCTTCTCCTCTGTCTCCGTGCCACGCCCGCGCAGCCGCGCCTCGAGCTCGACGAGCGATGGCGGCGCGACGAAGATGAAGACCGCGCCGAGCGCCGAGCCGCGCACGTTGCGCGCGCCCTGCACGTCGAGGTCGAGGATGCACGACTTGCCCAGCCGCGTCACGTTCTCGACGGCGGCTTTGCTCGTGCCGTAGTAGTTGCCGTGCACGAGCGCGTGCTCGACAAACTCGCCGCGCTCGATCGCCTCCGCCATCGCAGCCTTGCTCGCAAAGTGGTAGTGCACGCCGTCGACCTCGCCCGGCCGCGGCGCGCGCGTCGTGTGGCTGACGCAAAAGCCAAAGTCATCTTGGAAGTCTTGCAGCAGCTTGCCAATCAGCGTGCCCTTGCCTACGCCCGACGGCCCGCAGATGAGAACGGGCGGCGCCATGCCCGTCAGCAGCTCGCGCAGATGGCAGAACGTGGCGGTCAGCTCGTCGTTCACGACGACGTGATCAAAAAGGCCGGGCTCCTTGGCGGCGGCGAGCTCGGTGCGCGCGTTGGCGAGGCGCAACGCCATCTTCTCCTCCGACTCGGTCTTGCGCCCGCGCAGCCGCGCCTCGAGCTCGTCGAGCGATGGCGGCGCGACGAAGATGAAGACCGCGCCCATCCCGCTCGCGCGCACGCTGTGCGCGCCCTGCACGTCGATGTCGAGGATGCACGACTTGCCCAGCCGCGCGACGGCGTCGACGGCGGCCTTGCTCGTGCCGTAGTAGTTGCCGTGCACGAGCGCGTGCTCGACAAACTCGCCGCGCTCGATCGCCTCTGCCATCGCAGCCTTGCTCGCAAAGTGGTAGTGCACGCCGTCGACCTCGCCCGGCCGCGGCGCGCGCGTCGTGTGGCTGACGCAAAAGCCAAAGTCATCGGGTGCGGAATGCAGCAGCTTGCCAATCAGCGTGCCCTTGCCCACGCCCGATGGCCCGCAGATCACGACGGGCGGCGCGACGCCCGTCAGCCGCTGCCGGAGGAGCCTGTAGGCGCGTTCAAGCTCGTTGTTCACGACGACATGGTCGAAGAGGCCGGGCTCCTTGGCGGCGGCGAGATCGGTGCGCGCGTTGGCAAGGCGCGCGCGCAACGTATCCTCTGTATCCGTGCCGCGCGCACGCAGCCGCGCCTCGAGCTCGTCGAGCGATGGCGGCGCGACGAAGATGAACGTCGCGCCGTCGAGGCCCCCGGCCGCTTTGATGGCGCGTGCGCCCTGCACGTCGAGGTCGAGGATGCACGACTTGCCCAGCCGCGTCACGTTCTCGACGGCGGCCTTGCTCGTGCCGTAGTAGATGCCGTGCACGAGCGCGTGCTCGACAAACTCGCCGCGCTCGATCGCCTCTGCCATCGCAGCCTTGCTCGCAAAGTGGTAGTGCACGCCGTCGACCTCGCCCGGCCGCGGCGCGCGCGTCGTGTGGCTGACGCAAAAGCCAAAGTCATCGGGGAAGTCTTGCAGCAGCTTGCCAATCAGCGTGCCCTTGCCTACTCCCGATGGCCCGCAAATCACGACGAACGCCGCCCGCGGTGCGATCGCGTCGGCGATGAGCGCGGCCGTCTCGGCGGGCGAGCTGCCCTCGGCGATCACGTGCGCAAAGACGCCCGGAAGCCGCTCGGGCAGGTCAACCTCGTGCGCGGCGCGCGCGAGCTGCGCGGCGAGATCGTCGTTGCGCAGCCCCGCCGCGCGTAGCCGCGTCTCGAGCGCCTCGGGCGACGGCGGCAGGAGCAGGACGAACGTGGCGTCGAACCCACCGGCCGCGGCAAGCTCGGCCGTCTGCGCGTCGAGCGTGAGCACGCACGCCTTGCGCGCGGCGGTGACGGCGGCGACGGCGGCGTGCGAAGTGGCATAGTACTCGCCATCCACGCACGCGTACTCGACGAACTGCCGGCCCGCCGCGATCGCCTCCTCGAGCTCCGCCTTGCTCGCAAAATGGTAGTGCACGCCATCCTCTTCGCCGTCCGCGCGCGCGCGCGACGTGTGGCGCACAGCGAGGCCGAGGCGCGTCGTATGCTCAGCCTGCGCAACCGGATCACGTGCGCGCGCGCACGCCCGAGCGCGGCCAGGGCGACGTGTGCCGACCGAGGGCGCGAGCGGGTGAAGCCCGTGCCAGGCGCGCGCACGCGCGCAAGGTCTCGCGCGCCGCGCGCCGCAGGGAGTGCGAGCGCGCGCGCGACGACGATGACGCGCTGCAGCTGAGGCACGCACCACCAACGCCGCCAACGCCTTGTCCCGCGTCTCAGCGAACGCGCCGACGAGCACGACAGGCCTCGAGCGGCCCTTTGCCGCGCCCGCGCGCGGGCCCATTGTTATTAAATAACGACAATGGGACAGCACAACGTCCTTAAAAGTCCATCACCACAGTATTGGCCCGCTCTTGGCGGGTCGACGACCCGCCGGTCGGGGGTCGGGGCGCTGACCCTAGGCGGTCGGGGCACTTTAACGCCCGCCGAACGCGCCGTCGGCGTCGCTCGTGGTCATCTTGTCCGCTGTGCGGCGACGGGAGCTGTGCGCTTCCGGCCACGCGGCCCGCGCCCGGCACCCCGTGTGCGCCCAAGAGTCCGGATGGCGGATCCGAGGAAAACTTGCGCGAAAACCACGATACAATCAGACTGGATATCCACTGCCGCGCACATGCCGCTCGTCCCTGTGACCGTGCTCACCGGCTTCCTCGGCAGCGGGAAGACGACGCTGCTGAACCACATTCTGCGCACGTCGCACGGCATGCGCTTCGCCGTCATCGAGAACGAATTTGGCGCGGTTGGCATCGACGAGCACATTCTTGCTGAGCAGACGAACGAGGAGGTGATCGAGGTCATGAACGGGTGTATCTGCTGCACGGTGCGCGGCGACCTGGTGCAGGCACTCAAGCGCCTGCACGAGCGCGTCAAGCTCTTCGATGCGGTCATCATCGAGACCACGGGCATGGCCGATCCTGCGCCGGTCGCACAGACCTTCTTTGTCGACGACGACATCCAGGCGCTCTACCGGCTCGACGGGATCATCACGGTCGTTGACGCCAAGAACATCCAGCTGCGGCTCAAAGAGGAGCGTCCCGAGGGCGTCGAAAACGAGGCCGTCGAGCAGGTGGCCTTTGCCGACCGGCTTCTCCTTAACAAGACCGACCTCGTCACGGCCGGCGAGCTCGCTGCGATCGAGGCGGATCTCAAGGCGATCAACTCGCAGGCGCCGATCGTTCAGTGCAGCCACTCGGTGGTCGACCCGAAGACGCTCATCAACATGCGTGCCTTCGACCTCAAGCGCGTGCTTGCGATGGACGCCGACTTCCTCAACACAGAGGGCGAGCACCAGCACGACCAGCGTGTGACGAGCGTGAGCTGCCAGTTCGAGGGCGAGCTCAACCTGAACGCGCTCAAGTCGTGGGTGTCGACAATGTGCACCAAATACGGCGCCAACCTGTATCGGTACAAGGGCCTCCTCGCCGTCAAGGGCATGGACAAGAAGTTCGTCTTCCAGGGCGTCGGCATGCTTTTTGGCGGGGAGTTTGCCGACAAGAAGTGGAAGCGCGACGAGGTGCGCACGTGCCGCTTCGTCTTCATCGGCAAGAATATCGACAAGGATGAGCTCACGAACGGCTTCAAAAGCTGCATGGCCAGCGAGCTGCGCTTCAAGCCGGGCGACAAGGTCGAGGCGCGACGGGGCGGCTCGAGCTCGCGGCCGGCTTATGTGCCGGGCACGATCATTTCGACGTGGGACGAGGGCAACCCGTACCGCATCGAGCTCGACGACGGCGAGGGGACCAACGTATGGGGGCCCGAGGACAGCGACGACTTTGTGCGCGCGCGCAAGTGAGCGCGGCGGTGGACTCGGTTGACCCTGAGTACGGCGACGCGGAACGCACGGGCGGTGCCGCCAGACGCCAGTGCGGTCTGTGCGGATGTTCATCGCGACCGCAAGCGCGAGTCGTTGTCTTTCGATCGGCAATACTTATAACACTGAGTCTTTACATCTCTTCAACTTTTTTCAGGTCTCAGTGGCTGTTACAGCACGCCGCGCACGCGCGGAGGTCGCCATGTTCTCGCCACAGGAGGCGGGCAAGCACCGGCCGACGCACACGCTTGTGGCGACGGGCGAGCGGGTGAAGCTGATCGAGGAGAAGCCGCGCGGATGGAAGCTCGTGCTCATTCTCTCGGGCCCGCTCGCTGGCGCGCGCTGCTCGGTGCAGGGCGCGCTTGCGCCGATCGCCGCATCGTCCGATGGGCGCGTGCAGCTGCGGCCCGTCTCGCGCGAGGCGATGGAGCGCGCGCTGCGCGCGTCGCGCGAGCCGCCCAACCTATCCGAGCCAGTGTCAGGATCCGTTCTCTCCGAGGAGAAGCGCTTGTCCGCGCTCCGCGCGCAGAGCATCCTCAGCTCGCGCCACGCGTCGATGGGGTTCGCGCGCGCCGACCGGATGGATAAGCCGGTTGTCGCGCTCGGCACGACGACGCTGAGCAAGCATGACTTTCTTCGCTCGTTTGCGCAGGCGCCCGTCGTGCTGCCTTCGTCGCGCTCCTTCGTCGTCGGCCAGCCGATGCCGATGCCCCTCCTCGTCGGCTGGAACAACAAGCCGCCGGGTGGCGAAGAGGCATCTGTCGCGCACAAGGCGTTTGATGCGGACCGGCGCGCGTTCGCGCTGCTTGTGCACGTGTACGAGCGGCAGGTGGACACGCTCGTTGAGCTCGGCGCGCGCTGGGATCTCCTGTCACGCATCGAGGAGCACCGCCAGCAGCGCGCCGCCCTCGGCTTCCACGCGGACGCGGACGCGACGCGCGGCGGCGGTGGAGGCGGAGGCGGCGGCGGCGGCGGCGGCGGCGGCGGCGGCGGCGGCGGCGAGTTGCGGCCGCACATGCCGGTGGCGCACGGCCCTCTGCGCGCCGTGCCGAGCGCGGCGGACACGGCAGCGGACATCCTCGAGAATGCGGCGCTGCTCCTCGCTGAGATGCGCCTTACCCTCCTGCGCATGGTCCAATCCGTGCAACACTGCCTGACCAAGTATGCTCGCCATGGCGGACTGCTCGACGAGGCGCGCAGCGCGGCGCGCCGCCAGCGGCGCGCGTCGACGCAGCCGCTTGCGCCGCACGGCGGCAAGGGGCGCCGCGCGTCCACGCCGCACGCGCCGCCGCGCTCGCCGCAGGGCCGCGCGCAGCCGCGCGGCCCGCTTGCGCGCGCGTCCACCAGCGAGTCGGGCGGCGGTGGCGGCGCTCGCGGCGGGGGCGTTGCGCCGTCCGCGTCGTCGGGCAGCCAGCGCGCACGCGGGGCGAGGGCGGGCGGCGCGCAGCAGCAGGCGGCCGAGCGCGACTCGATCCCGCTGCTCGATTGGCGCGCTGTGCGCGCGCTCGACGAGGGGCGGCGCGGCGCGGCCGGCGGCGCGGGCGCGGCCGGCGTCGGGGCGGGCGGTGGCGGCGGTGGCGGCGGCGGTGGCGGCGGCAGCGCGGCCAACGTGTGGCGCGGCTTCAACTACGTGCTCAAGGCGCTCTCCGACTTTTGGCTGCTGCCGCTGCCCACCTCATCCGACCCCTTCTCCCTCGACTGGTTTGCGGCTGATGCCACCGACGCCATGCCTGCCGAGTGGCGCAGCCGTTTCGCGCCCGAGCGGTCACACTCGGCCGCGGAGGTCGCCGAGTTCCGCGAAGCGGACGCGTTCGTGCGCGATGTGCTGCTCGACCGGGTGCGACTCGACGGCCTCAACAAGCAGGAGCTCGTGCTGCCCACGGGCGTGGTGCCCACCGACGAGGAGGCGGGGCTGCCGCGCGCGCGCCGCGCGTGGCGCGAGCGCGCCGACGCCACGGCGGTGGCAGCGGCGGCGGCGGCGGCAGCGGAAGAGGCGGCGGCGGCAGCGGAAGAGGCGATGGCGACGGCGGAAGAGGCGATGGCGACGGCGCCCACCGCCGCGCCTCCTGATGCGCTGGGTGGCGCGCTCGACCCGCTCGCGTCTGCGCCGAGCACGCACAAGGATTTGTTACCTGCGTCGCGCATGAACCGACGGTCAACTGACCGCGGCGCGCACGCGCCGGCCGTCGTAGGCGCGCCGTGGCTGCACGTCGCGGCGATGCTCTACGGCACGGCCGAGGGCTTCGCCGCACGCAAGCGCGCCAGCGAGGTGCGCAGACACGCGGCCAGCTCGATCACGATGGCGTACCGGCGGCACGTGCTCAGCGCGCGCTGCACGCTGCGGCTCGTGAGTCGGCAGCAGCGGAGCGCGGCGACAATCCAATGGTACTGGCGACACCGCGCCGAGCCCCGCGCCTTCATCAAGGCCTTCACCAAGGCGCAGAAGGTGGAGCTCATCGCGCTGCTCGACGCGCGCATCGCGCGCCGCCGCGTCGGCGAGAAGCGGCGCGGCGCCCTCTTCTCGGCGCTGCGCGAGTACGGCGCGTACGAGGCGGCCCTCGTCAAGCTGCAGGTCGCGGCGCGCATCCTGATTGGGCGCAAGCTGCTCAAGAAGCTGCACAGGGCGCGCAACGAGTTCCGGCGGAAGCTCTCCGACCAGGGCGCGCAGCTCTCTGCGGTGGCGATCCGCTGGCAGCGCCAGGTCCGCCGCTGGCGGCAGGTGCGCGGCCTCGCGTGGGCAGAATATGCTCGCGCGTCGCACCACACGACGCTCGCGCACGTCCGCAGGTGCGCGCGCGCCTGCCCGCTGCCCGCACCGCCGCCGCGCTGGCGTTATCACCGCGCACGCGCCCGATGCGCGCGTGCGCGCGCTCACCTGCGCCGCCGCGCGCTGTCGGGCGCAGGGCGGTGACAGCGGACAAGCCGGAGCTCGCGGCCGCGCGCGCGCAGCTCGCCCGCCGCACGGCCGATGTGCGCGAGCTGCACGCGAAGACGCCAGTGGGCGCACAGTCGGAGTACTTGCACGCACTGGGCGCAACTGCCTTCACTCACGGCGTGCAGATTCAACTGATCGATTGCCTGCGCGCCTTCGACCCGGCGCTTGCCGCGTCTGCGATCGCCGAGCGCGCCGCCGCCGACGTGCGCGGCGCGAGCGGCGCCGGCGGCGGCGGCACCGCAGCGGCCGCTGCGCCCGCCGCCGCCGCGCTCGCCGCCGCCGCCGCGCCCGCCGCCGCCGCGCCCGCCGCCGCCGCGCCCGCCGCCGCCGCCGCGCCCGCCGCCGCCGCCGCGCCCGGCACGAGCGCGGGCGCGCCGGCGGCGGACGGCGGCGCGCCGTCGCGCGCACCCGCCGATGCGGCGATGGCCGTCGAGGCGCTCGTCGAGCGCGCGGGCGAGCACACGACGCGCAACGCCCCGGCGTCCGCCGATGCGGAGCGCGACCAGCTCGCGCCGAGTGACGTGGCGTTCGGCGCGTTCGAGCGGCTGCCGCTCCCGCCGCCGCCGCTGCCGCCGTCGAATGAGCCACCGGCCACCTCGCCAATCTCCATCGCCCTCACGCCCGTCGCCAAGCAGCCCAAGGATGCGCAGGGGTGGATCGCGCAGCGCCTCGCGCAGCTCGAGGAGGCGGAGGAGGCGGCTGCGGCCGTGCTCGTCGGCTCGCGCGTCGAGAAGGTCTCGGCGACGTCGCTCCACCAGCTGCTGCGCGCGCGCCTCGCGGTGAGCAGGCAGGCCAACATACTCGACGGCGGGGTCGACGAGGCGGAGGCGCTCCGGGGCGCGGCGCCGTGGGCGATCGTCGCGCTCTGCGGGCACGTGGGACACTCGCGCCGGTTGGGCGCGCAGCTCGCCGCGCGCGAGTCGCTGCGGCCCGTCCGCCAGCTCTTGACTGCCGCGATTGATTATGAGGCGCTGCGCGGCCGTGTCAACCAGCTACACGAGCTGCAGGCGAGCGGCTGCGCGCCGCGCGCCGCGCGCCACGCGCCACGCCGCGCGCCACGCCGCGCGCCACGCCGCGCGCCACGCCGCGCGCCACGCCGCGCGCCACGCCGCGCGTTCTCACCGCACCGCCGCCACCCGGTCCTCCCGCCGGTTGCGCGCGCGCGCGCAGGGCGACACGTCGCTGCGCACATGGACGACCTCGACCGTCGCCAAGCTGATTGGCGCAAAGCTCAACGAGCAATGGCAGCAGACGGAGCTGACGCGCTCAGCATGGCTGCCGACGCTCAACGGCTACGTCTCGCGCGAGGTGCTCTCGGCCGAGCTCGAGCGGTGCGACGGTGGCGGGCGCGTCCTCGCTGCGGTTGCGCGTTGGGAAGGCGTCCTTGTGTGGCACGCGCTCCTCGCGCGCAGGCAGGCGCTCGTCGGCGAGCTCGCCGCAACGCGCGCGGCCAAGGCGGAGTTGAAGGCGGCCGTGCGCCACCTCGAGCTCGCGCGCGGCGCGCGCTCGGTCGTCGACTCGCTCGCCGCGGCGCTCAAGGTGGCACCGACGACCGTGACGATTCGGTGCACGCTGCCCGAGCGCGGGTGCGAGCGCCTCGAGCACCTGCAGCCGGGCGAGCTCGCGCGCGCCTTCTCACGCGGCTTCGCGTCCGACATTTCCGACTACCTCTCCTTCGATCCGAAGCAGCTCGAGCTGATGGAGCCGCCGGACCATGGCGCGGACGAGGAGCCGCGCGTCGCGTATGTGCGCTACCGCGTGCGCGAGGGCAGCGACGCGCGCCTTGGCCACCCGCACGCGCTCGTCCACGCGATCGAGCAGGCGCTCGACCTGCATCTCGGCACCAAGGGGCTGATGCTCAGCACCGTTGCCGAGGCGTTGCGCATCGACGACTGGCAGGCGCTCGCGCGCGTGAGCGGCAAGGAGCTGCCAAAGGTGCTCGAGCTGCACGCCAAGCGCGCGATCACCGAGCAGCTGCGCGCCGCTGACGAGCTGCTCAGGGACGGCGCGGCGCTGCGGGCGGCGGTCGACGCGGAGCGCCACCGCCGCCGCATCACCTACTCGGCGCAGATGGAGATCGTCGGCCACGTGAGCCGCGCGCCGCGCGTGCGCAAGCGCTCGAGCGTCGGCGGCGCGGGCAATGGCGAGGAGAGCGGCGCGGACGGCGGCGCGGACGGCGGCGCGGACGGCGGCGCGGACGGCGGCGCGGACGGCGGCGCGGGCGGCGGCGCGGACGGCGGCGCGGCTGAGGCCGGCGCCGCGCAGCCGGCGCGCGCCGACGCGGCGGACGCGTCGGCGCACTCCGTCGCCGCGCTGCTCGAGCTGCTGCGCGCCGACGCGAAGGACGAGCAGCGCACGCGCGCGGGCGAGCTGCCGACCGCCGACGCGGCTGCCGCCGACACGCAACCGCCGCCCGTGCCCGGCGCGCTGCTCGTCGCGCTCTCGTCGTCCGCCTCGCGGCCGGTCAACGCGCTCGGCGAGAAGCGGCGCGCGCTCCGCTATGTCGAGGGGCGCGCGTCCGTGCTGCGCCGGCTCGAGGCGCAGATGCCCAAGGGCGAGCGCACGCGCGAGGTGCGCGAGTGGCTGGGCAGAGCGCTCGAGGCGCTCGACGCCGAGCTGCGCGACGGGGCGGTGCAGCACGAGACATCCGTCGCGCGACTGCGCCCCTTGTACGCGACGCGCCGCGCGGCCAAGCGCAGCCTTGGCACGACGATGCTGCGCGTGCGCCAGGCGCACGCGCTGCTGCGACAGACGGCACCGCACCTCACGCTCTCCGTCCGCATTCCCGAGCCGACGAAGCGCACAGCGCCATGGGTCTCGCCCGAGCGGATGGCGGATGAACGCACGCTCGTGTGGCACCTCGCCCACGCCTCCGGCGAGATGACCGCCGCGGAGCTGCGCGCGGGCGCCGAGCCGGCCGAGCGCGGCGCCGCGCGCGCCGGGCTCGGTGGCGTGCGCTCGGTGCTCGAGCTGCGCGCGAGGCCGTCGCTGCTGCGCGAGGACGTGCGTGCGATGACCCCTGCCGACGTGCACGCGATGGCGCAGCTGATCGGGTGTGCGCCGCCCGCGGCCGTGGCGGCGTGGCCGGACCGCGCGCGGTGGTGGCGACGGTGGCGCCCCCGCTCGCGCACGAGCGCCCGCCCGCGCGCTGAGCCGCCCGCGCACGTCCGCGCCCGCCCGCGCCGTGCGCGCAGCCTTGACGTGTCTCCGCGCTCCTCGGACCATTTTCTGCTCTGGCTGGCTGTCGAGGCGCTCATCGCACCGCTCCCGCCGCTCTGGCGCGAGACCGACGCGGTGCCCGACCCGAACGCCTCGCGCGCGCCCGCCGCCGCCGCCGAGGGGGAGGATGAGGAGGGCAGCCCGCCGCAGAGCGCCGTGTCCAGCCCGCCGATGAGCCCGCCGGTCGAGAACGCGGACACAGCGGGCGAGAGGCGCGACGGCGCCGCGCAGCGCGACGCGGCGCGCGCCGAGGTGCACCAGGCGCGCGTCGAGCGCGAGTCGCGCCGGCTCGAGCGCGAGCTCTCGCGCCGCGCCCCACCCTCGCCGCGCTTCCTCGGCGACGTGCAGTTCGTGCACGCGATCAGCGGCGAGCGCATCGACGAGCACCCGCTGCTGCCAGCCTTCCGTGTTTTCGTCTCGCGCCGCCGTGCCTTCGGCCTCGCGTCCATGCGCAAGTTTGCGCACTACAGCAGTGCGCGCAGCCGCGCCCTTTTTCCTTTCTCCCCCTCCTGCGCTCGTGGCCGACGCGTGCGCCCGCCCGCCCGCCTGGTGCGCGTCGGGCGCAGGCTGGATGCAATTCAGCGATGGGAACGATGGCTCCTTCTACTACGACTTTTCGACCGGGCAGACGGCGGCGCAGCTGCCGCGCCTGCGCCCAAAGAAGCGCACGACGAGCGGCACGGGCGAGGAGCTGGTGCGATCTGGCCGCCGGCAAGTGCTCTCGGACGCCGTGCGCGACGCCCGGTACACGCGCACGTCCGCCGTCATGCAGCGCGTCTTCGAGGAAGTCAACCGCGAGCGGGTGAGCCGCTGCGCGCGCCGCGCGGCGAGCGCGCGCATGCCCCGCCCGCGGCGGCGCGCGCTCCCTTGTGCGCGCGCTCGCGCCGCTCACGCGCTGCCTGGGCGCGGCGATGCGCGTGCGCGCCTGCGCCTTCGCCGCTGCGTGCGCGCACCCGTCCCCGTCCTTCCGGCGCCCTCCTCTCTTGCCGCGCACCCGTCCCCGTCCCTTCCGGCGCCCTCCTCTCTTGCCGCGCACTCGTCCCCGTCCCTTCCGGCGCCCTCCTCTTGCCGCGCACCCGTCCCCGTGTCTTCCGGCGCCCTCCTCTCTTGCCGCGCACTCGTCCCCGTGCCCTTTGGCGCCCTCCTCCTGCCGCACGCAGTCTGAGCGGATGGACGAACTGTGGAGGGCGGCGCGCACGCAGGTCGTCGCGCACGTCGCGCCCGCATACATCAAGATGCGCTCGCTCGCCATTCGGCTCAAGCCATGCCCGGTGCGCGCCGTTTCGCGGCGGATGGCCGTGCGCGACGCTGTGCCGCGGTGGCGCGCGCGCCTGCGCGAGCAGCGCGCCGTGCCTCTGCTCACCCACGTGCGCTGCCGCGGGGTGGACAGGCGCCCGAGATCTTCATTGCCGCGACGGCGCTCGGCGTGCAGATCCACGAGGATCCGGAGATGGCGTGGCTGCCCGAGATGCTCCTCTCTTTCTCCGCGATCGCGCCCGCCGGGTGGAGCGCTGACGAGGAGACCGAGTCGCTCACGAGCGACGTGACGGGCGTGACATACGTGAACGCGGTCACCGAGGCGCGCTCGGAGCCGCACCCCTTCCTCACGGAGGCCAGCTCGGTCGTCGCGTCGGTGCGCGCGGCGGTGGACGCCAAGCTGCGGCAAAACGCCGAGTATGAGGAGCTCGACTTTCTCGTCAACCGCTCGACTACGCTCTGGCGCCGCGACGTACGTGAGTCCGCCTCTACCGCCCTTAATTCAGGCACGGACCCGTCTTGCTCACCTGTCTGACCTTTGAGCGTGTAAAATGGGCTCGCAGTCAACACCACCCCTCGAAGTCGTCGCGTGCGCTCCCCGTGCGGCTTGCGTCGCGAGCTTCTCCCGGTACGAGTGGGTGATCGTGCGCAGCGCCTCTGACCGCCTGTGCGCGGCGCGGGCGGCGCCCAAACGAGCCGCGGTGAGCCGTGCGAGCGCGCGCGTGTGCGCCGCCCGGTTATGCACAGGCGCACTCAGCCCACGCTGCCAGCACACGGGCCGAGCGCACGTGCGCTCCCTCGCGCCGCACCTCTCGTGCCACCAGAGTCGAAAGTGAGGCGTGTCAAGGAAGGCTTCGTAGAGCTTGACCAGGTCCGCCCGCCGCGAGATGATATTGCGCGGCAGCGGCGCGGGCTCCGTCACCCACTGCGGCGTGCGCGCATGGCGATAGGCGTGCAAGGGTGGGGCCGTCCGCCGCTTCAGCGCGCGTGGCGATGGAGCGGCGCGCGCTGAGCGGCGGGCGGGCGGCGCGCAACGGCGCGCCGCGCCGCGCGAGCGTTGACGCGCGCTGCGTACGAGCTCCTTTAAAAAGCGATCGCGGTCGAAGCTCGCCATCCACGCGCCCGGGGCACCGCCCGCCGCGCCGCCCGCCGCTGCGACGGGCCGTGCCCAGTCGGCATGCGGAGGCACAAAGCCACGCGTGCCATACACCTCGAGCGGCCGCAAGAACTTGGCCGTCAGCTCTCGAAAGTGCTGCCGCAGCAGCTCGTTTGCGATCTTGTGCGCGCTCGCGGACACGGATGACCCGTCCGACCCGCCGCCAGGTCCGCCGCTCGACCCGCCGGTCACGCCGCAACTCGGCGGCAGGGGCGGGGTTCGCACCCCCTCGCGCGACGGCGTGTGCACACGCGCGCCGTCCTCGTACATCGTCGCCGCGCGCTGCACGGATGGCGCGCCGGGCGGCGAGCCATCGGAAGTGCCGCCTGCCCCGCCGCCTCGACCGCCGCCGCGTCCGTCCCCGCCGCCGCCAGTCAACGCAGCAGCGCGACTCACAGCAGACAGGTCCGAACCCGCTCGGCGCGCGGGCGGCTGCTCCGGCTCGGTGCGCCGCGCGGGCGCGGCCACGTCTGCATCGAGAACGTCCGTCAGCTGCTTGAGCACGACGGCATCGGGCACGACGACGGGCAGCCGGCGCGCCTTGCCCGAGGCGGCGACTGAGCCGCCCGCCGCGCGGTTCACGATGCCCTCGAGGTTGCTCGACGGCGAGGCGGTGGTGAGCAGCCCGTCGGACGCGTCGAGAGCGATCAGCGCGTGCCACGGCTGGCGCATCTTGAGGAAGTACGGGTTGGTCACGCCCAGAATCACTCCGCGACCGGAGCCGTCAGCTGCGGGCGGCGGCTCGTTGGCCGACGTCGCGTAGCTGCGCGCGCGTGTGCGGCGCGGCGGCGGGGCGGCGCGCGCTCGGCGGCGGGCGGGCGGGCGGGCGGACGAGCGGCGCGCGCGCTGGCAGCGGCACGCTCGGCGCGCCGCTGCGCGCACCGCTCAAAGTCGCCATCGTGAATGGTGAAGTATGGCCGAAAATCGCCACAAAAGGGGATGGGCGCAAGCAAAGAGACAAGCGCGAGCACCGCGTCAGAGCAGCGAGTGGGTGAGTGCGAGTGGACAAGGATGGACGCGCCGGTGAGCACGAGCTCCCAGTACGTCCAGATCGCCTCGTACGCCGGCGCCGCGCCGCCCTGCACGCCGTTGCCGCCGAACGCGCCGATCGCGCCGAGGCCCACAGCCACCGCTGCCGGCGTCGGCGACGAGCGGCCGTTGACAGGCGCAGTGGGCACGTCGAGCGATCCGCTCGCGCCGGGCGCGCTGGCGGCAGGCGACGCCGCGCGCGCGTCCGCGCCCGCCGCGCCGCGCGCCGCCGGCCTGTGCACGCCTCGCGCAAGCGGGTGCGGCGGTGGCGAGAAGGCGCGCAGAAGCGAAATGTCCTGGAAAGGGGCGAACGAATCGATGGCGGACGAGAGCGCGTCGCCGAGGGACGGGCGGGCGGGCAGCCGGTCGGCGAGCGCGCGCGCGACGGGCGTCGAGCGCGTGCGCGCGCTGAGCGCCTTGCCATCCACCTCCGCCCACGGTTCGCGCGCCTGCGGCGGAAGGGCCGGGGCGTGCGCGCGGGCATCCGCCCGCAGACCTTCGCCACCGCTTCCGCCCAGCTGCGGCGGCGTGCGCAGCGGCGGTGGCGGCCGGTCGCGCGCCCGCGGCGACGGCGGCGGCGAATCGACGGACGGCGGGCTGGCGCCGGCCGAAGCACCGAGCCGATCGCCTGCCTCGCGCGGCCGGTCAGCTTCATCAAGGCCGCTCGCATCCGCGTCCGCGCCGCGCGAGGCGGCCGTGCTCGCCGCGCGTGCCGCATCGGAGAGTATGCGCTTCTGGAGCGCGCCAAGCTGCATGCTCATCACGCACAGTCGGCAGCGGATCCTCCGCCCGACAAGCGGCAGCTCGAGCGCGCAGCCGCCGTCCGGAGCGGGCCATCGCCCAATCTCCGACGTCGCGCGCGCAAGCGCGGGGCGGCCGCCGCCAAAATACGCGGGCGCGATCAGGCGCGCGACGGCGCGGAAGAGGCGTACGTATGGCAGCGTCGAGACGACCACAATCGACTTTTGGAATGTGCCGCGCCGGTGCCGCGCGTCCTTGGCCTGCCGGAAGAAGGTGTAACCGAAAAGGTATCTGCCCACGCCGTCGCGCACGCAGGGCGCGCGCGGTGCGCGCGCGGGCTTAGGACGCGTGTGTCGCGCCCGTATATGCGCCGCGCGCGCCGGCGACGGCACACCGCTTCGAGTGCGTCGCGTCCTCGAACGGCGCGGCCTCGCCCGACCCCTCCTCGTCGCCCGGCTGCGCCGACGGCCGCCACGCGTTGGGCGGCGCGCCGGCGGGCGCGGAGCGGCGGACGCGAAAGACAAACTCCGTGTCGCCGAGCGACGTCGCGTGCGAGTCGGGGAACGACATGTAGCACAGCGACGTCGCCTCCTCCTCCGTGAGCGAGCCGTGCGGGCACTGGTATTCTATGATCTGCCCGTAGTCGACGTCAAAGTTGACGACGCAGACGCAAGTGACCCAGCGGCGAAGGCCGGCGACGTCGATTGCCGCCTCCGCCTCCGCCGCCTCGGCCGCCTCGGCCGGGTCCTCTGGCGGACCGGAGCGGCCCACCATCCGGACGCGCCCCGGCTGCGGAGACGCAAGGTCTTCCACGGCTGGTCTCGGCTACGACCTCGATTGCCCCACCCTCCTTTGCACCGCCGCCGGGGTTGAGAAGGCGAGGCGCGCGAGGGCGCCAAAATAATATTCATGGCGGGGAAGGGAGTGGCGCAGTGGGTGGGGCCGGTGCGCTACCGCGTGCGCGGCGAGACGGGGTACACGGCCTTCGAGCTGGACGGCGAGCACTACCGGTTGGGCGACACCGTGCTGCTCAAGGCTTGTGACGAAGGCGAGGACGTACGCGCCCCGCGCCCCGCGCGTGCGCGCGCGCATGCGCGCATGCGCCGCGTCGCGCGCGCTCATATCGCGCGCGAGCGGCGCGCGGCGCAGGACTACGTGGCGCGCATTGAGAGCTTGTGGGAGGACCCGTCCGGCGCCAAGCATCTCGAGGCGCGCTGGTACTATGCGCCCGAGCACACGCGGCTTGGCCGGCTGCGGCGTCACCACAAGCGCGAGGTCTTCGAGTCAACGCACACGGACGAGAACAGCCTCGAGACGGTGCAGGGCAAGTGCGCGGTGCTCTCGTGGCACGAGTACCGTGCGTGGGCCTCGCAGCCCGTGTCCGCCGCCGCCGCCGACGAGGAGGCCGAGCGCACGTTCGTCTGCCGCGGCTCGTACAACACGCGCACGCACGACATTCGGCCACTCCGACCGGCCGGCGCGGAGGCGCTCGACGAGCACGCGACGGCGGAGCTGCCACTGCTCACTGACCCGAGCGCGGGCGTCGACGCCGACTCAAACTCCCGCTTCGACGCCGCGACGGCCGCCGCAGCCGCGTCGGCGCAGCCGCCTCTGCTTGGCGGCCGATGCGCGCACAACCCGTACGCCGACGCGCGGAGCTGCCTGCTGCTCAACGCGCCGCCCGCGCGGCTGCCGTGCCGCGAGAACGAGCGTGACAAGGTGCTGCGCTGGATGCGCACCGCCATTGCCGAGGGCGGCACCTCCTCTCCGCTCTACATCTCGGGCGTGCCGGGCACGGGCAAGACGGCGACGGTCCGGGAGGTGCGCACGCTCTCTGCCGGAGCCTCGCCGCGGCGCGATGCCACGGGTGGAGCGCGCGCTCGTCGCGCGCGCCGACACGGCACGCCGGGGCTTCGCGCCTCGGCGCCGCGCGTCGCCAGCCCTGGCCATGTTCACCGTGTCATGCGCCCCCCCCCCCCCCCCCCCCCCTTCCCTTGCGTTGCCCGCCGCACCCCTCAGGTCTGCCGGCTGCTGCGCGCCGAGGAGCGACGCGGCGATCTGCCCCCGTTCTCGTGCGCCGAGCTGAACGGGATGCGGCTGCCCGCCGCGACGCACGCGTACACGCTGCTCTGGGAGGTCCTCTCGGCGCACAAGGGCGCGCGGCGCGAGTCGCTCGGCGCGGGCAAGGCGCTCGCGCAGCTCGAGGCGCACTTCTCGCACGCTGGCGCGCCGAGTGGCAGCGGCGGCGGTGGCGGCGGCAGCGGCGGCGCGAACGGCGCGAAGCGGCGCCGCCCCGCCTGCACGGTGCTCATCGCGGACGAGATTGATTATCTCGTCACGCCCAACCAGGCGCGCATTGCGGCGGACGCGTCGCGCGGCCCGTGGCTGCGGCGTAGCGCCGTACGCGCGCGCGCAGCTGACCGAGCCGCGCCGCGCCGCGCCGCGCGCCTCGCCCGCCCGGCGGCGCTTTGCGCTTTGCGCTCGGCAGGGCCTGCTATACAACCTCTTCGAATGGAGCTCGAGGGCACACGCGCAGCTTGCGCTCGTCGGGATCTCAAATACCGTTGACCTGCCCGAGCGGCTGCTGCCGCGCCTCAACTCGCGCATTGGGCTGTGCCGCGTGCCCTTCCTCCCCTACTCGCACGCCGAGCTCGCGCACATCCTCAAGGCCAGGTTGGGCGAGCTTGCCGTCTTCGACGGCTCCGGCCTCGAGCTTGCCGCGCGCAAGGTCGCGAGCGTCTCTGGCGATGTGCGAAGGGCGCTCGAGATCTGTCGGCGTGCGACCGAGCTCGCGGAGGAGCGCTCGGCGGGTGGCGCCGACGCGGCACCGCACGCCGACGCGCGTTCGCGCGGTGGCCTCAGCACGCCGCGCCGGGAGCCACGGCGTAAGGGCGCGGCCGGCGGCTCCGCTTCCGCCGCCACGTCGCGCGCCGGCGGCGACGGCGGCGACGATGAAGCTCCTCGCGTGCTCATCGGCGATATCGACGGCGCGATCCGCTCGCTGCAGCAATCGGCGCCCGTCCGCGCGCTCCGCCGGTTGCCCGCGCCGCAGCAGCTCTTGCTCGTGAGCGCCCAGCTTGAGGCGAGCCGGACGGGCCGCGGCGAGGTGCCCGCGCGCGCGGTGCTCAGTCGGTGCGGCGCGCTCTGTCGGCAGCACGCTGAGCCGCCGTTCAGCGAGCAGTGCCTGCGCACCGCGCTCGTCAGCCTCGTCGGCTGGCGCTTTTTCGTACCGCTCGCGCCCGCCGCCGGCTCGGCCGCGGCGATGAGCTGCTCGTCCGAGCTGGACGACACGCTGCGGCTCGGCGTGCAGCCGGACGAGCTGCGCCTCGCGCTGCGCGCTGACGGCGTCAACGCGATCGCAAAGGCTGTGCTCTGACTCGTCATCAGTGCCGGGGGGGGGGGGGGGGGGGGGGGGGGTCCTCCGCGGCACTGACAAGGCTCGATAATAATATTCTAATTTCATTTGTTTTTTCTTTCCTCGCTCCTCCTTTTTTTTTCTCCGTTTCATCGCACGCGCAATTAATGGGGGCGCGCATCCAGGACGGCCCTTCCGACCTCGCGCTCGCGTGGGAGGGCCTCGTCGGCACTTTGCTCGCGGCAGATGCGAACGACGCGCATGTGCCGCTGCACACAATCGTGCAATGGGCGCGAACCGAGGAGCAGCGGCAGCATGCCCTCGTCGCCGGTGCGCATGGCGCGACGGTCCGAGCGATGCACGTGCACGTCGGCGACCCCGTGGTGCTCGCGACGGCGTGCCAGGCGCTGGTCGCGATGGCACAGAGCGGCGCGACGCGCAAGCAGGTGGCGTGCGACGCGGGCGCGCTCCGCGCGATCGTCGCCGCGCTCGGCGCGCACCCTGACCACAGGCAGCTCGTCGAGGACGCGCTCGTCGCGCTCGACGCGCTCCTCGGCTCGGCCGATGGCCGGCGTGAGCGCGAGGCGCTCGACGCGGGCGTGCCGCACGTGCTCGTCGCGACAATGCGCCACCATGTCGAGCGCGCGGGAGTGCAAACGCTCGGCTGCCGCGCCGTGCGCGCCCTCGCGTCGACCGCAGACCTGCCGGCCGCGTCAGCTGCGGTGGGCGCGCTCGCCGGCGCGGGCGTTTTCGAGACGGTCGTCGGCGCGATGCGCGCGCACGCGGGTGACGTGCGCGTGCAGGAGGAAGGGTGTCGCGCGCTCGGCGCGCTCACCGCGCACTCCGAGCCGCGCCGCGCTGCCGCGCTCGGCGCGGGCGCGCATGCAGCCGTGCTGGCCGCCCTCGAGCTGCCCGAGACGGCGCGCGGCGCGGGCTCCGTCGCGCTCGCCGCGCCCGCGCTCGACGCGCTGTACCAGCTGGCCAAAGGGGCTGACACATGCCGCCTCGCGCTGCTCGACGGCGGCGCGCTCGCCGCACTCACGCGCACACTTGATGCGCACGGCGGTGCGAGCGCGCGCGTGACCGCGCACGGCCTCGCCCTGCTCGGCGCGCTCTGCCCGGTCGCCGAGCGGCCGGGCGCGCCGCACGTCGGCTCGGCGGCGGTCGAGCTGTGCGTGCGTGCGCTTGCGCAGCACGAGCACGACACCGCCGTGCACGAGGCTGCGCTCAGCACGCTCCTTCGCCTCGCGTGCAGCTCGCGCGCGAAGAGGCAGGCGGCCGCGCGCCCGGCGGTAGTCGGCGCGGTCGGCGAGAGCATGGCGCGGCACGCGCAGCACGCGCAGCTGCAGACGTGGGGCAGCGCATTCGCCCACGCTGTCGCGATCGCGGGCAACGGCGCCCGCCTCGCGCTCGTCGAGCGCCGGACGCTGCACGCGCTGGTTGCGGCGATGAGCGCGCACCGCTCGCACGTCGACCTGCAGCAGTTCGGCCTGCAGGCGCTGCGCGAGGTGGCGCACGGCCCGCACGAGACGGCACTCGTCGAGGCGGGCGCGGCGCGCGCAGCCGTGCGCGCGCTCGGCGCGCACGTCGGCTCGGCGCGATGCGCGCAGCACGCGCTCGCGCTGCTGCGCGCGCTCGCGGCCGACGCGGAGGCGGGCAGGGCGGCGGTCGCCGCGGAGGGCTCGCTGCCGCAGCTGCTCAAGGAGGTGCGCAAGCGGCACGTAGAGAGCGCCGCGCTGTGCGAGCTCGTCGATGAGCTCGTCTCCGTGCTCGCGCGTGAACACGCTTCAGCGTCTGGACGGGTGTCCGGCTAGATTTCAGAAGTGTGGCGAGTCACGGCACTTGTCGCAGAGCACAAGCACAAGCGTGTGTCAGGCACCGCTGCCGCCGTCGGCGTCGCCCCAACGCGAGCGCTTGGCCGGAGGCGTGGGCGCGCCATTGCCGTTGCCGGCGCGAGCGCAAGGCGGCGGCGGCGCCGTCTGCGCGTGAGGCGGCGGCAGCGACGGCGGCGGCTGCGACTGCGCGTGAGGCGGCGGCAGCGACTGCGGCGGCTGCGGCTGCGCGACACTGAGCGCGCCATGCGCGGCGCGGCAGAAGGAGGCCTCGAGCGGCGTACGCGCCGTGCCGCCATCGTGTGAGCGAGCGGTGGCGCATCGGCCACCGTGTGCCGACGCCCCCCGTGGGGCGCGCCAGCTGCCGCATCCTCCTCCGCGCGAAAAGCCGAGGCCCGCCGTGCGCCCGCCCGCGCCGCCCGCCCGCCCGCCACCGCCACCGCCACCACTGCCACCACCACGCGCGCCCGCGCCGCGTGCGCTCGCGGCGAGCGCATCGAGCTCGGGCGGCGGCACGTGTCCAGCGGCGCGCATATTCGCGGCAAGCGCGAGGGCGAACGGCGCCTGGCGCGGCGTGATGAGCGAGTAGGCGACGCCCTCCGCACCCGCGCGGCCTGTGCGCCCGACGCGGTGCGTGTGCGCGTCGATGTCCCGCGCCGCGTCGTAGCACACGACGGTACGCACATCGGGCACGTCGAGGCCGCGCGCCGCCACGTCAGTCGCGACGAGCACCCGCACGTCGCCGCGGCGGAAGCGGCGGAGCGCGGCGAGCCGCTCGACCTGCGGCCGGTCGCCATGGATCGACTCAGCGAACGGCCCAATGTCGGCACCGGCATGCGTGCCGCCGTGCGCGCCGCCGTGCGCGCCGCCGTGCGCGCGCGCGTGCGCATTGATGTCGGCAGCGAGCGTGTCGCACGTCGCGCGCGTGCCCGCAAAGACGACGACGAGGCCGGCGTCGACAAAGTGCGCAAGGCGGTCGCGCAGCCACGGCCACTTGGCCTCGTCCGTCGGCAGCACCTCCACCACCTGGTCGACCGCTTCGCTCGCGCCGCCCGCCGCGCCGACGACAACGCGCACGGGCTCGCGCAGCGCGGCGCGCGCGAGCGCCTCGAGGGATGGGCGGAAGGTTGCGGAGAAGAGGAGGGTTTGGCGGTCAGGGCGGAGCTGGCCGAGAATCGAGCGCAACTGTGCCTCAAAGCCCATCGCAAAAAGCCGGTCCGCCTCGTCCACGACCGCAAGGCCGACGCGCCGCGCGCATACCGCGCCCTTCTTGAGCACGTCGATCGCGCGGCCGGGCGTCGCGATGAGCACGTGCGCGCCGCCGCCTGTGCGCACGGCTTTGAGTTGTTCCCACTTGCCCACGCCGCCAAAGAGCGCGGCGGCGGCGAGGCCGAGCGGCCGCGCCAGCTTGCGCGCCTCCGCGTGGATCTGCTCCGCAAGCTCGCGCGTTGGTGCGAGGACGAGCGCGAATGGGGCGGCCGCGCCCGCGCGCGCGCCCGACGGCGCCGCCGGCGCGCGCGCGCCGCCGACCGCCGTGTCCGTGCCGTCCGTGCCGGAGGCGCGCTCCGCCGCGCGCGCGTCCGCGTCGGCTGCGCACACCCCGTCACAACCGCCGCCTTCGCCTCGGCCGCCGCCCTCCTCGCTTTGACCGCCCGCCGCCTCGTCCGCGCGCTTGCGCGCGGACGCGTGCACGCACGCAGGCAGCAGGAACGCGGCGGTCTTGCCCGAGCCCGTCTGCGCGATGCCGATCACGTCGCGCCCGCTGAGCGAGATGGGGAGGACCTGAGCTTGGACGGCAGTCGGCGCGTCGTACCCCGCTCGCTCGAGCGCGCGCGCGAGCTCCGGCTCGAGCGCCAAGTCGGCGAACGAGCGAACCGGCGCCGGCACGCCAAGGCCGCTCACCGAGACGCGCAGCGCGGCGCGGCGCGCGAGCGTGGCGTCGGGCGGCTCGGCGGCGAGGTCGGCTGGCGGCGTGTAAAAGCTGCGCTCGAACGGCTCGTACGCGATCGCCGCGTGGTCGAGCGGCGCGAGCGGCGCGATCGAGCGCGCGCCGCCTTCGCCGGCGCCGTCCGACTCGTCGTCGTCGTCGTACGCGCCGGCGCCGCCCGCGCCAGTCCGTCGAGCGGCGGCCTTGGCGCGCGCGCGCGCCTCCATGAAGCTCGCCACGTGATCCGATTCGTCCTCCTCGTCCTCGGCCTCGAGCGCGCGCCCGGCGCGGCTCGCGGCGCCCTTGCCGCCAGCGCGCTCCGCGTCGCGCGGCGCGGGCTCGCGCGCGCGCGCCGCGTCGGCGGTGACGCCGGCCATGAACGCGTCCAGCGGGTCAACCTCGTCGTCCTCGCCATCAACGGCGGCGCCCGTGGCGACCGTGCCGCGCGACCCGCCCTTGGCACCCTCGTCCTCATCTTCGTCCTCGTCGTCCTCGAGGCCCTCGTCCTCGTCACGAAAGCGTCCGGCCATTCCTTATGCGCATGGCGTCCGTGTTCGAGGCGCTCGCGCCGGTCACGGAGCCGCCGCCGCTGGCGGTCGAGCTGCCGGCCGCGCCGGCGGCGGCGCCGCGCGCGCCGCCTTCCTCGCCCGCGCGCTCGCGCGCGTCCTCGGGGAGTCCCGCGCACTCGCCGCTGCCGCGCGCGCACGCTGCTGGCTGCGCGGCCCGGCCGCCGTCGCCGCCGATCGCCGTGCCTCGCTCGTGGCTGGCGTGCGCGGTGGCCACTCTGGCGCTGCTCGTGCACTGGCGCGGGAGCGCAGTGTTGCGCTACCAGCTCGTCGCGCTCTCCGCCCGGCTGCGCGACCTCGAGGCGCACGTCGCCGACGCGTGCGGCGACGGCGCGCTCGTGAGCGGCGGCGCGCGCGGCGCGCACGGCGTGCACGGCGCGGGGAGCGAGCGGCTGCTGCTCGCGGCGAGGGCGGCGGCGGTTGTGGCGTACGATGGCGCGCACGCCGGGCTCGCCACGTCGCTCGTCACGTGCGGCGACCTGCTCGTGAGCGCAGGCGCTGACGGCGCCATTGTCGCGCGGCCGATGCCGCGGGCGAGCGCGGCCGCGCGCGCATCGGTGTCGCGATGGGAGGCGTGGGGCATGCGCGGCGCGCGCGCGCACGCGCAGCGCGAGCCGTTTGAGATCGCTCGCCTCGGCGAGGCCGTGCTCAGCCTGCACGCAACGGAAGACGCATCTGGCGGCTGCGCGGTCCTCACGGCAGGCACGGCGCTCGGCTCGGTGAGGGCGTGGCGGCTGCAGCCCACGACGTCGGCGGCGCCGGTGGCGCGCGCGGCGCGCGGTGCACGCGAGGGCGCACCGCCCGCTGAGCTTGAGGCCGTTGCCGTGCAGAGCTTGCACGCGCACACGGGCGCGGTGCACGCGATCGCTGGCGAGGCGCGGCGCGGCTCCGATGGGCGGCAGCTCCTCGCCACCGCCGCAGCCGACGGCTCCATTGCGCTGTGGGAGCGGAACGCGGAGCACCTGACGCTCAGGCTGCAGGCGCGCGTCGCCGCGCACCGCGGCGGCGCGCGCGCGCTCGCTCTCGCCGCCGGTTTCCTCATCTCAGCCGGCGCCGACGGCAAGATGGCACTGTGGGCAATCCCGTCCCTTACACCCATGCGTACCGTGGACGCGCACCGCTCGGCAGCTGCGGTCGCGCTCGCCGTCGGGGCGGTCGGACGGTCGGGCGGCGCGGAGCGCGCCGGCGCTGGCCGCGGCGTGGCTCTCGACGGTGCGCTTACAGTCTTCAGCGCGGCAGCTGACGGCGAGCTCAAGCGCTGGAAGCTGCACGCCCTCGACGGCGGCGCGGTTGGAGGCGACAAGGAGGGTGCACACGCGCGCGGTGGCGCGACGCGGCGCGGCGGCCGCGGCAGCGACGCTGGCGCGGCGCCTCCCGAGCTGCGCGAAGCAGCTGCCGCCCACCTCGGCGCGCGCACGGGCGCGCTCGCCGCGCACGCAACGCGCGCCGAGTGCGTGCTCGCCGCGCTGGCGGACGGGCGGGTCGAACTGGTCTGCGCGCGCGAAGCGGTGGGCGCGCTCCAGCAGCTGCGCACCGTCTACACGTACCCAGGGCACGCGCGCGCGTGGGTCGGTGCTCTCGCCGCGCTCGGCGGCGCGCGGTACGCGTCGGCAGATGATGTCGGCTCGATCCACGTGTGGCAAGAAGAGCAGGAGGCGGAGGCGGAGGCGGGGCGGAGACGCGAGGGAGATACGCAGCGGCATGCCGAAGGGGGCCAGGAAGACGAGGACGCGCACGTGCTGATGGAAGCGCGCGCGCGCGAGAAGCGCGGCGGCGCGGCCGGCGACGCGCACGGACGGGAGCGCGCGCGCGCGCGCGCGGGTGGGCCAGGCAAGCCGCCCCTTTGGCGACAGAACCGAGCGATGGCTGCCGCTCGCGCACAGTCCGCACGCGATGAGGCGGTGCGCGAGGACGCGCGCGGGGCGACCGGTGGTAGCGGCCGCGCGGCCAACGCCGGCCGCTGGGCGTGGCTCCGCTGGGGCGGGGCGCGGCGCCCGGCGGCGGCGGCGGCGAGTGCCAACCGCGACGCCGGGGGCCGCGACGCGCTTTCATGAGCGCGCGCTCCAGCACGGCGTCAGTTGAACGCACCGAGCCGCGCACTTTCCGTCGTTACAAACCTAGGGTGTGTGTCGAGGACAGAGGACGCGCGGTCGACGACGGCGCGCACGCGCGAGGCGACGGTGCGCGCGTCGCTGCTCGCTCGCTCCTCGATACGCCAACGCGCGCTGAGGAGGTCGACCTGCGCGCGCAATGCGGCAATGCGCTCGCGCAGCTCGCGTACTTCGCTCGTCGGCGCTCTCCGCTCGGGCACGCCTGCGGCGAGGGCGCCTGCAGCGCGCGCGGGGCGTGCCACGCGCGCATCGACTGCACCCGCCGGCGTCGCGGGCCATTCATCAATTGTTTGGCTCGCGCTCGCCCTGGCCACCGGCATCGCGGCAAGTGTCCGCGCACGTCCGTGCACCACTGCGAGAGCGACACCGTCGCGCTCGTCCGTGGGCGCCAGAGCCGCGCGCGCGGTGTGGTCCGCGCACTCGGCGGCGTCGCGCTCATCGACAAGCTGCCATGCCCCTATCGGTGCTGCAGCGAGCGTGCGCATCGTGTAGGCGAGCGCGTCATCCGCGTCATCCGCGCCGATCGTGGTTCCCGCGATGCCCTCGTGAGGCCTCATCTCCGCGGACGTTTCACGCCCGCCCAGTTTGAAAAGGAGCGACGGCGTTGGCGACGGCCGTCGGCACCCGAGCTGTTGTGTGATCGATTGCGCCCCTACCCCTGGCGCGGCTGCGGCTACCCCGCCATCGCACAAAACCTCCGTGAGCGGCCACCGCGCTCCCTCACGGCGGGCCGCGGCGCCGCGCTCAAGGTCAGACGAAGACCGACAGCGCATTCCGGTCGGCAAACGGGCCGCGCGCATCGGGATCATAACCGTTGCGCGCCATCGTCTCGCGATCATAATTGTAGTCGAGCGAGCGTTTGTCCTCCACGAGCATGCCGTCCGCGTCGTACTCCATGTCCTCGGCCATCGCGGGGTCGGCAAGTGTGATCTCGACGATCTCGGGGATGCGCTGCGAGACAAAGGCGCCCACCCGTTGGAGCACGGTGCGCCGCCTGTGCCAGAAGCGGCCGCTCAGCCCGATCGTCACGAACGGCCCCTCGATGTCGACGAGTTGCACGTCGCCCGTGATGCCGATCGCAGCGCAGCGCTCATGGCAGCCAAACATGTCGTCGTTGCTCTCGCGGCAGAGCTGCAGCACCTCGAGGAGGTTGCCCTCGGTGCACGGCAGCGGACCGTGGCCCACGGCGAGCATGTGCGCACGCGCGCACGTCGACCGTCTCAGCGGCGTGGGGCGTCTCATCGACGCGAGCGCGCATACAACCGCGAGGCTTGCCGCAACCATTGCGACTAGCTGCTGCACAGAACTCTCCGAACCGCAAAAGCAGCGCCTCCGCAAAAATGCCCGCGACTAAGCGCGCTGTCGTTGGCGCGCTCGTCGGCGCCGGCGGCCTGCTCGTGACGGTCGCGCTGGTCGGCTTGACCGCCACCTCGTCGGCTGCGCTGCCTGCGGCAATCGGCTTTGCCAGTGTCGAGAAGGCGGTGCGCGCGGCGGCGCGCCGCGAGCGCTTTGCTTCGCGGCCGTGCGCACGCGGCAGGTGCTTGCTGCGCGGCCGTGGCGTCGCTGACGGAAAGCGGCTGCGGCGATCGCCGCGCAGGTCCAGCCGCGCTTCGCCATCAAGCCCGACGTGACGAGCACGTACTGGAGCATTGTGCACGCGACGACCAAATACGCAATCGTCGACCTCGTCCCGACATCGTCGGGCAGCCTCGAGTTCAGCTTGGTCGCGACCGCGGATGACGCTGACCTGGTGGGCGAGCAGAGCAGCGCATGGGAGCACATGCTCGGCCAGCTGCCGCGCGACGATTGCCGCTACGGCCTTTTCGACTTCACGTACACGATGCCGGACGGGAGCGTCACCGACAAGGTCGTGCTCGCCACGTCGCGCATGTGCGCCAACAACCCGCGCGAGCAAATGGACACAACGTATGGCATCACCGACCTGCTCAACGCCTTCCCCACGATCGATGTCTCCTTCATGGTGCGCGCCCGACGGCCGCCGCCGCGCCGTGCGCAGCGCATCGTCCGTCGGCCTCACGCAGGCCGTGCGCGCGCCTTGCCGCCGCCGTCGCCCAGGCCAAGACGCAAGACGAGCTCGACTACGCGACGATGCTCCTGCGCGTCGAGGCGTGCGCGCTTCGCGACGAGGGCTGCGTGGGGAGCAGCAAGTTCTTCAGCCCACCGCAGACAGCGTACCACTGAATATCGGGGCAGGCGACGGGCCTTGCCCGTGGTGCGCCGCTTCCCTCGTTTTCGATCAGTGCCTCTTCCTCCGGGGCGTGCGGCCGCCCGCCGGCGTCTTTGGCCTGTAGCCCGAGCACGGCGAGCCCGCGCGCTACGGCGACCGGTGGCCTCGCCGTGAGGCGGGCGCCGCGCGGCGGTTTTGGGGGCTGCTCGATGGCGCTCTGGCTCGTCGTGACCGGGGCCTTGCCTTCATCTGGCTCGGCTTCTTTGTCGCTGCGGACGCGCGCGATCCCGGTGACATTCCCTTTGCCTGCGTACGCCGGGCGGAGCATCGGTGGTTCGCGACTTTGGCCGCCGACGTGCTCTGGGCTGGCGATGAAGGCTGGTTCCCGCACGTCGACGCGGCGGTGCGAGCTGTCGACGCGGCTCGGCCGTCCGCCCGCCTGGACGATGGCGAACGGCCCCTCGGTGGCTACTACTCGGACGACGCAGGCACGGTCTTCGAGGACGACGGTGGCGATTACTAGGACGGGCGTGCCGGTGGCGGCGCCTTCCCACAAGACTTTCAAGATCCCCGCTCGCGATGCGCACTCGTTTGTTCGCGAGATGGGGGGACCGTGCCGGCTGCCGCCGCGGGTCCCACACGTTTTACGCGTGTGGGACCTGTTTTTGGTGTTCCCAAGTAAGGCCGTCGTCATCGTGAGGTGCCCTCAATTGTCCCCAGTCTCGCGCTTCAGGAACCCTCTGCTCTGTCTGCTCCCGCCTCTGCCTTTGCAAGCGGGTCGGTGGGCTGTGGCGGGGGAGGCCGCGGTGCGCGCGTCGGTGGGCGGGAGGCTGAGCGATGGTGGGCGGATTGCCGGCGGGCCGACAGGTTCGCTGGCGGCGGGCGGAGGCGCGCTCGGGGGCGGCGGCCGGCGGCGCGGAGGCGTGCGGGGCGGCGGCGCGCGTGGTGCGGGCGGCGGCGCACTCGGCGGTCTGTCCGGCGGCAGGGCTGGCCGCGGCTCGGTGGCGGCGGTGAATTCCGTCGGCCCTCGGGCCTCTGCTGGCGCGGGCGCGGCTAGCTGTGGTGCGCGCCGCGGCTGCGGAGGGTGCGGCGGCGCGCGCGGCCGGGGGGCGCCGGCGGTGCGCGGCGGCTAGGCGCGGGCGGGCCTCTGGGCCCGCACCGCCTCGCTGCCCGCTCGCTGGTGACCGGGATGCGCGGGGATCGACGACATTGGTGGCTACTCGATTCCCCCGCAGCTGGTGCTGACCCCGCTGTCCTGACGTAAGCGCCGTTAGTATTCTCGCTCCGTTTGTCCAGCCTCGGCCCCGTGCGCGCCCCTCCTGCTGACCCGCCTGTAAGCGTCGTTAGTATATTGAATGAGCTCAACCAAGATTGAGTGGCCAATCTTGGCTGGCCGGACGGAACACTCCACCAAGATTGAGTGGCCAATCTTGGCTGGCCGGACGGAACACGCATCCAAGATTGAGTGGCCGCCCGACTCTCGCTCGAACGACCAGCACGCCTCGGCTCCGGCCGAGACGGCGCCGCTCAAGATCCCTTCGACCTCTCCATTCGCCACGCTGCTGGTCCTCGCGTACAGTGTGGGCGCGTTCGCTCTCTGGTCCTTCTTCGCGTCGATCCTCCTCGCGTGCAAGGCCGCGCCCACACTGTACGCGTGCAGATACCGCTGGCCCTTCTCCGGCGACATCCCGCCCACACTGTACGCGTGCAAGGCCGCGCTCTGCCTGCTGCAGCGCCAGCTTCGTCCGGCATCGGCGCTCAGATCGCGCGAGAGCTCGCGTGCCGCGGCTTCGACCTGATCCTCGTCGCGCGCCGCGGCGACAGGCTCGCGGCGCTGCAGCAGGAGCTGCAGGCCTTGTCGCTCGTCCACGCCAAGCGCAAGGCGGACGTGCGCATGTTCCCGTACGACCTCTCCAAGCCCGACGACGCGGCGTCTCTCTGCTCTGAGCTCGCCAGCCTGCCCGTCGCCATCCTCGTCGGCGTGACGCGCGCGCTGCGCGCGCGCGGCCGGCGCTGGCGGACGCTGTCGCGCGACCCGACCTGAGCGCGACGCCGCGCAGGCAAGAGCGCGAGGCCGACTCGATCTTCGAGCGTATCTACGGGCACCTGCATCCGAATAGCGCGTACACCGCCGGGCACAAGCCTGGGCCCAAGTGCGCGCTGCTGATGGCTTTCGATGAGCCGTCGTCGGATACGGGCAAACCGTATATACGACGAAACCTTCGCTTGCGACGGCTGCGCCCTCGCGCTCTGCTGGCCGCGCTCCGCGCGCCCCGCCGCCCCTGCCCATCGACTGCGCCGGCACCGCGAACAACGTACTTTTCGCCCCGGTCGGTGGGTTTGGGGGTGGCGGGGCGCGCGTGCGCGGCCACGCGGCCAGCATCGCGGCGCTTGCCACGCTGGCGGCGGGTGGCGGTGCGCTTCGCCGCGGCGACAGGGGGCTGCGACGCGGCGGGGAGGGCGGCGGCTCGCTGGCGGCGGGCGTCGCGCTCTGCAGCGGCGGCGGGCGGCTTGGCGACGTGGCAGGCGGCGGCTCGGGGGTGGCGGTCGTCGCCGACGATCTTCGGGCCTCGGCGTGCGCGTGCGCGTCGGCCGGTGATGTGATTGACGGCAGCCACCGGTGCGGCGGCGCGCGGGCGGCGGCGCGCGGTGGCTAGGCGCGTGTGGGCCTTTGGGCCTGCTCCGCCTGGCGCCTCGCTGGGCACTTCCTGACCCCATCTGTTGACCCGTCGGAAAGCGTCGTTAAAAAAAAAATATATACAATGAGCGTCGCGGGCAGCCATGCCGCGCAACGGGTCGCCCGTCTGGTCGGCGTGCCTGCGCGCCGTGGTCGACAAGCACAAGACGTCCCTCATCAGTATGGATGACTCTGGTCTCGAGGCGATCTTCTTGGATCTCGGTGGCATGGCCTGCCTCAAGGCGGGCAAGACAGCTACGCGTGCGCGCGCACGCGCGACGCTCGCAAGCGCCCTCGACCGGAAAGGTATCAAGCGCGTGCCGACTGCGCAAGACAAGGCAGCGGTGTGCATGATGTGCGGCTTCGTCGTCGAACACTGCAACTCCACACGGTGGATACAGCGCAATTGCTTGGTTTGCGCCGACGACCGCCCGCACCGCGACGAGTTTATCGCAACGATGCCGCTGCGGAGGAGGCCGCGCAGGAGGGGCCAGAGGGTGCGCTCCGCATGGTGCCGCTCTCGCGGCCCTCCTTCTTTGCTTGCACACCCCTGCCGCGACAGCCAGCTTAAAGTCGCTCGCGCCCTCGCAGTCCGTGCACCTGCTGCGGCCGCCGCCGCCGCCGCGCAACTTCGCGAGGGGGGCATAGAAATACCTGCACCGCAACCTCAGCCAAACGGAGGTGGCGCAAGTCGCCGCGCAGATGCAGCTCTACGGCACCACCGGCGGCAAAGAATGGGCCCTGCTCTCCTCACTGCCGCCAGGCATGGAGCTGGAGGGCTTCGCTCGTCAGGCGGCTGACGCGTACGCTGGCTCCGGCCAAGGCGGCCGCTTGGTCGTCGCCGGCATTCAGTGACAAACTGGGCCTGCCACTCCCGGACTGCCACTCCCGGACTGAAAATTTTCACGTGAAAATTTCTGCTTTTCTGGAGACATTTTCACTTTCACTGAAATTTTCAGGTGAAAATTTTCACTAGTGAAATTTTCACTCGTACCCTGGTCATGGGACGGCGGAAGGGAAACATTGAACGCTCAAGTTGTGTGACAATCTTGCTCCTCGCGGTGTCGCCTCTATGCCCGTGCGTTGCATGCTGCGGCGCGCTCGAGCCTCGCCGCACAGTGCAGCACGCCGCGCACGGAGCGCCGGCAGCGTGGGCGCGCGCAGCCGCGCACGAGCGCGCGCCGCGTGCAGCGCAACCCATAAGCCACCGATCTCGCCTACGTGCAGCAGCAGCACGAGTCATTGTGGGCCGTGAGCGCGCGCGAGCTCACGCGATCGGCGTGTCATCCGTCTTCCACACGCCGTGCAGGTTGCACGACTCGAAAGCAGTAATCGCCTTAGTGCCCGCGGGCACGTCGACGGTGAGGGTCGGCGAGTCCGTATGCGAGAGCTTCACCGCGCCGATCAGCGCGCCGCTCTCGTTCTTGGCCCAGATATACTGGATCCAGTGCGCCTCCTCCATGCCGTGCGGCACGACGATCGTCGCCTTGCTCTCCGCAACGGCGATCGTGGGCACGTGCTTGCCCTCCTTGCCAGCAAACTCGCCCGGATCGGCGACGGTGAGCACCTTCTTCGCCTCCAGCGGCGCGATCTCCGCCTTGAGCTCGTCGCTCACAGCGGGGGTCGAGTTGGATGAGCCCATGTCCGCCATGTAGATTCCAGACGTTCGCGAAGGGCGGGTCTTCCCCCCATGGGTGACGCGCCGCTCCATGGCGTACGAGCGGGAGTGGCCGATGGGCCGATGGCCGGCCCGCCGCCGGGCTCGCGCGTGCGTGGTGCGCGCAGCGTGTTTCCGGAGGACGTGGTTGTGCGGACGAACGGCACTGTGACATTCACCGGCATCATCGGCCGCGTCGGCGGCCAGTCGGAGGACGAGGAATCGGACGCGAGCGACGCGGAGGGCGGCCCGCTCGAGGACGGCGTGGCGACGGTGCGCTGGCTGAACTCGGGGAAGAGCGAGGTGGAGCAGGTCGGCGCGCTCCGCGTCGTCGACCGCGCGTTCGTTCACGGCGACATTGTCGCGCCCGCCAACGGCGGGCACTCGCAGAGCGGCACCGTCGTCGCCATCTCGCTTGCGCTCGACGTGCGGCTGCCGAGCGGCGTGGTGCGCTCGTTCGTGCCGTCGGGCCTGATCTCGCACATGAAGCCCTTCCGGCCGGGCACCTACGCCGTGTACGGCAGTTGGCTCGGCCGCGTCGAAGAGTGCTGGGAGCATGTGACGCTCCTGTACGAGGATGGCTCGCGCGTCAAGCTGCTGCGGCTCGATCCGAACGACGTGACCTTCCTGCACGAGTCGTTCGACGACCACTGCCCCTTCTTCCCGTCGCAGCTGCTCAAAACGCGCGCGCGCGTCCTCCGCCGCGGCAAGTGGCTCGACGGCAGGTTTCGGCGCGAGTATGCCGGCCAGGCCGCCGTCGTCTCCGCCGTCCAGCCGTGCAAGGTGCGCGCGCTCGTGCCGCCCATGCTCATGCGCCGCGCGCGCCGTCACTATCGAGCGCCTTGGGTGTGCATGGCGGCCACCCGCGCTTGCGCGCCGCCGCGCCTGACCGATGCGCGCGTCGCCGCGCCGCCGCGTCGCCGCGCCGCCGCGCCGCCGCGCCACCGCACCGTTGTGCAGGTCGCGATGCGCTGGCTGGCGACGCAGCAGGGCGGCGAGCTGCTGCGCGACGCGGTTGCGCAGCCGCCCGAGATGATCAAACCGGCTGAGCTGCAACCGCTCGCCGTCTTCATGGACAACTGGTGGCAGGTCGGTGACCACGGCTACTGCTCAGCGGAAGTGGCTGAGTGGCGTCCGGCCGCTGCGAGCGCTTCCGCCGCGCTGCGCGCGCAGGCGCAAGCGGAGCCGTGCGCGCCGGCGCCACCGCCGGCCAGCGGCGCCGCCGCGACGTCGCCGCCACCGCCGCCGCCGCTGCGCTGCGCCGCCGCGCGGCGCGCGCGGCGCGCGCGCGGCGCGCACAGGCGTGGCGGTGCGGCTCGCGCCTCCGACAGCTGCGTCGAGGTGGTACGCACGCACACGCTCGTCGACGTGCAGTGGCAGGACGGGCGCGTGCAGCGTGCGCTGCGCGCGACGTCGCTCGTGCCCGCCTACCATCTCGGTGCCTACGACTTTTGGCCCGAGGAGTTTGTTCTGCAGAAGCCGGACGACCCCGCCCTTGCGCCCGCGCCCGTGCCCGCGCCCGCGCGCGACCACACGGAGGCGCAGCCGCATGGCGCAGCCGCAGGCGCAGCCGCAGGCGCGCGTGGAGGCGGCGCGGCGGATGGTGTGCGCGCAACCGTGCCGGCCGCCGCCGCGCAGCGCCTCGGCGTGCTCAAGTGGGTGGACAACGACACGCGCACGCTCGGCGTGCGCTGGCTCAGCCCGCCCGCCGGCGGGGATGCGGCCGTTGGCGCGGCCGTTGGCGCGGCCGTCGACGCGCACGGCGAGGTGGAGGCCCTGTCGGTCTTTGACGTGCTGCCCCACCCGGACTACCGGATCCGGTGCGGCGACGTTGTTCTCAGGCTCGCGCCGATCGTCGTGCCTGGCGCGCCCGCGGCCGACGAGGCGGCGCGGGTTTTAAAATCGGCCGCCGCGCGCGCGGCGCCGGCCACCGAGCCGTTGGCCGCGGACGCTCCGCGCCAGGCGGCAACCGCTGCCGCCGCGGAGGGCGCGCCCGCGGCCGCTCGCGGCGGCGCCACCGGCGACGACGGCGCGCCCGACGTGCCGCCTCGCTCGTGGGTGGGCGAGGTGCTTGAGCTGTGCGACGGCAAGGTGGTCGTCGCGTGGGTCGACGGCTCGCAGTCCGCGGTCTCGCCCGACGAGCTGTACGTCGTCAACTCAGATGACGAGCACGAGGAGGCAGACGGGGGCAGCGAGGACGCGGAGGAGGAGGAGGAGGAGGAGGAGGACGGATCGTCGATCAGCGGATCCAGCTCGTGGCGCACTGTCGATGATGACGATGATGATGATGGTGACGCACGCGGCGCGCCGGGCGGCGCGCCGGGCGCGGTCGGGGACGCCGTCGCGCGCGCGGGCCGGCGGACGGCGCGCGCACGGCACGACGCGGACGAGATCGACGCCGACGACGAGATCCGCTCCGACGGCGGCGGTTCGTCCATCCGCTCGAGCGAGGACACCTCGGAGAGCGGCAGCAGCTGTAGCGATTTTGATTCGGGATCAGAGGCGGACGAGGAGGAGGAGGAGGAGGAGGACGACGACGACGACGACGACGACGACGACGACGACGACGACGACGACGATGCGGAGGGGGGCGAGGGCGAGACGGTGGGCGAAGCGTTTGCACAGCCAACGGACGTGGCCAACGCTGCGCAGCCGGACGCGCTCGTCGCACAGACGCAGCCGGCGGACGCGCTTGCCGCTCGCGCCGCATCCGCCGCGTCGAGCGCCGCCACCGCGCCGCTCGCGCCGAGCGCAGCGCCCGCAGCGCCCATCGTCGAGGAGCGCGGCGTTACGCAGTCGGCCGAGCGGACGCGCAGCTCGGCCGCAACTGACGCCGGCCCGTCAGCCATGCCGCCGCCTGCACCTGCGCTCGCAGCCGGGGCGAGCAGCTGCGTCAGCCATGCCGTCGTCGCACCCATGCCGCCGTCCAGCGGCGGTGCGCGCGGTGCGGTCTGCGGCGACGAAATGCGCGTGTACCCCGGGCAGGCGCAATTCACACTCGTCGACGACGTGCCACGCGGGCATGCGTACGCGGGCGCGGCCGCGCCGGCCGCATCGCGCGGCTTCACCTCGGCGGTGCAGAAGGAGTGGCGCATCTTGAAGAAGGCGCTCCCGCCGGGCATCTACGTGGCGGCGTGCTCGTCGCGCGCCGACTTGTTGCGCGCCGCGCTCTTCGGGCCGACGGGCACGCCCTACGCGGACGCTCCATTCGTCTTCGACATCTGCCTGCCCGCCGACTACCCGCAGTCGTCGCCGCAGGTCACGTACGACGCTCGCACGGAGCGCATCCACCCAAACCTGTACGAGAACGGCAAGGTCTGCCTCTCGCTCCTCGGCACGTGGGCGGGCAAGGGCGTCGAGGTGTGGGACCCGGCGAGCTCGAATTTGCTTCGGCTGCTCCTCTCGCTGCAGGGGCTCGTGCTCGTGCCGCAGCCCTACTACAACGAGGCGGGGTACGACAAGCAGCTGGGCACGGCGGAGGGCCAGCACAACTCGCGGCTGTACAACGAGGGCGCGTTCCTCCTCTCGACCAAGCTCCACCTCCTCCTGCTCAACGACCTGCCGCAGCCCTTTGAAAACCTCTTCGCTGCGCACTACCGGGAGACCGGTGCGCGCGCGCGCGGGCGGCCGCGGCCTGCGCACGCCGGTCCCCGGCGCCAGCGCCGGCGCATCGCGCGCGCGTGCGCGCGCGCTCAGCTCGCGCTCACGTGCCGCGCTCCGCCGCGCGTTGCGCCCATCCCTCGCGCGCGCGCTCGCGTCGACAGGCGCGCGCATCCTTGCGAGGTGCAGGGCCGTGCTCGATGAGCGCAGGCCGCCAGAGGGCACGCCGAGGGTACGCGCGCGCTCCACGCCCACCGAGCTGCTCCCGCCCCGCGGCGAAAGCGCGAGACGACCGTGCGAGCGGCTGCGCTCGTCTCGCGAGCCGCTCATCGCACGGCCTCCCCGCGCGCGCTCGCTCCGTTTGCGCGTGCAGGACGAGTCGCACGCGCTCTGCTCGCAGGGCCTCGTCTTCTCGCTGCGCAAGCTCATGCCGCGTATTGAGCAGGCGCTCGCGCCATTCACAGCTTCCGAGAGCACGGAGATCCGCGAGTGAAGTCCGAGAGGGGTGGCTCGGACGAAATGAACTCGACTCATGTGACTGATTGCACTCATCAGGCCGACCAGAGAGTGACCATCGCTCGCCTCGTGAAGCGTGGGCATGGCTCAGTCGACAACCACCTCGGCGAGAGCGCGCTTGGTGATGTCGAGCTCGCGCAGCGCGCCCGCAAGCTGCGCGCTCAGCTCGGCAACCTCCGCGTCCCTCCGCGCGATCAGCGCGCGCACGCGCTCGTCGACAAGCGCGAGCTGCTGCGAGTGCGCGTCCGCCTGCCGCTCGCGCTCGTCCGCGTGCGCCCGCGCCACGCGCCGCAGCTCGCCGTCGAGGTGTGCAGCTCGCGCGTCAGCCGAGCTCGCCAACCGCTCGCGCTCACGCACGGCGGCGGCAGCCGCGCGCTCAACGGCGCCGAGCTCGGCGGCAAGCAGCGCGACGTGCGCGTGCTCCGCACGGAGCCTCGACGTCGTCGCGAGCTGCTCGGCGCGCAGCGCGCCGAGCTCCGCGTCGCATTGCGCCGCGCGGCCGAGCTGCTCGGCGGCTGCGGCCCGCGCGGCGCGCTCGCTCGCGAGCACGGCGCCGAGCCGCGCCTTGTGCGTTGCGCTGCGCTCCCGGAGGTGTTGCCGCGCCTCGTCGCGCACCGCCTCAAGCGCGCGCTCGCGCGCGTCGCGCTCGGCGGCGCGCTCCACGTTGCGCTCGGCTCGTTCGGCCGACGCGCGCCGCTCGGCGGCGCCGAGCTCGAGCGCAACGATCCGCGCTTCGAGGTCGCGGCGGAGCGCGTCGGCGGCATGTCGGCGCTCAAATTCACCTCGCTCGTCGGCATGCCGCTTCTTGAGCGCGCGCGCCGCCTGTACCGCCTGCGCGCGCTCCTTGCTCAGCTCGGCGCGCGATTCGTCGAGCCGACGCCGGCTATCGTCGAGCTGCGCGCTGAACGCCTGCTGCTCCTTGGCGCGCTCGTTCTGCGCGCGGCTGAGCTGTTGCGCGCAGTCCTTCATCACCGCGCGCATCTCATCGTCCTGCTGCCGCGCCGAGCGCATCGCTGCGCGCCGCGCGTCGTAGTTCTCGGAGTCGAGCACCATTCGTGCTTCACATGGGAGCGTAGTGAAAAGCGCGCGAAAACCGAAAATCACTGGCTGAGTTCGACAAGGCGGCGATGGCCGAGTTCGACGAGGTGTGGCTCGCGAAGCGCGTGGCCGAGATCGTCGCGCGGTTCGGCGACACGGGCAAGACGATGTCCGACGTGCGCCGCCAGCTTGCGGCCGAGGCTGGCCGCTCTTTTGACGCGGTCGACGACCGCGCGCGCGTGAAGCAGCTCGTCCTGCTCGCCTCGGAGCAGCTCGCCGCCACGGCCGCCAAGGCTGCCGGGAGCGCGAGCGAGAGCGAGAGCGAGAGCGAGTCCAGCGCCGAGACCGCACCGCGCAAGCGGCCGCCTTCAGCCAAGCCCACCAAGCCGAGCATCAAGCGCGCGCAGGCGGAGCACGCGCCTGCGGGCGGCGGCGCGCTCTGGGAGAGCGCCGAGCCCAAGCTACTCGCAAAGATCATCGCGGCGCGGAGCGTGCTCAAGCGCGCGGGTTTGGGTGCGCGGCTGGCATCAATCAAGGGCGTGCGCACCATGCCGCCCGCCGACGTGCTCGCGCGCCTCCTCGCCCTCCTCGCCACCGCCGGCCTGAGCGCAAAGCCGAGCCGGCAGGAGCTCGCGGACTTCAAGGCGCGGCGCGAGCTCGAGCGCGAGCTCGACGGGATCGACGCCGCGAATGTGCTGGGCGATCGGCGTCGACGGCGCACCGCGGACGAGGACGACGCCTTCTGCGCGCCGCCGCCGCTTGAGCGCGCGCGCCGCGCGGCGGACGCGAGCGACGACGACCATGACGAGCGCGACGTTCGCGACGGCGGGCCGCTGCGGCAGCACGACGACAATTGCGACAAGGCCGACGCGGACCGCGGCTGCGACGGCAGCGGGATTGGCAGTCGCGATGAACACGCTGCGCCGCAGCGCAAGAGGCGCAGGCGCGCGGTCGCCGAGAGCCCGAGCAAGGGCGAGGGCGAGGGCGAGGGGGAGGGGGACGAGTAAGCTCAGCCCCGGCCAAGCCCACGCACACTGCACACACTCACGGAACCCGCAGAGGAATCTGCACGTGCCACCACCCTGGACGGTCTTTAAGCCCCCGCGTGGGCGCGAGGGGGGGGGTGGGTAGAAGGCGTGCCTGCGCACGCGTGAGGCGCTGTGCGAGAACGACCCCGGAGGTCGGACACCCAGATCTGACTGTCGACTTTCTGCAGTCGGCTCAACCGCCCAAGCGAAAGCGGGCGTGGCGCGGGAAGTGCGCGCGGAAGGCCACGTGAATGGGACGGGAGGAGTCCAAGGAGCAGAGCAAGGCAGCTCAGAAGGAGAAGGAGCTGGCGGCCGCCGCGAAGAAGACCGCGCAGAAGGACAAGGTGTGGGAGCAGGGCGCCAAGGACACGAGCAAGGAGGCCGAGGCCGCGGCCAAGGATGCTGCGAAACAGGCGGCGAAGCAGGCCGCAAAGCTCGCGGAGGAGAAGGAGCTCGGCGGCGTGAAGACCGTGCGTGCAAATCCGACTGCCGGTTCCAAAGCTAAGCCCGAACCTAAGGCGGCCGGCGGCTCCAAGTACGCCGGCCTCAAGCTGACGTGAGCTCGAATTGGGGGCGTGACGTGCCCGTGGTTCGGGCCACGGTCGTCGGGTCGACTGGACCCGGCCAAGGGCGCTTGGTTGATTTCGCTGCGCAAAAGCTAGGCTCCCCTGGCCGACATCGCGGTGATCACGTCCAGGCTCCCCTGGCCGACATCGCGGCCGCTAAGCTCCCCAGTCCGGGCATGCGCACTGGTCGTGCGGCGCGGCGCCGCGCGGCTCGCAGCGGCGGTCGTTGACGGGCCGCCGCGCCTCAAACGTTGAAGCGGAAGAGCATCACGTCGCCCTCGTTGACAACGTACTCCTTCCCCTCTGACCTTAGCACGCCCGCATCGCGCGCGCCCTTCTCGCTGCCCGCCTTCACCAGGTCGTCGTACCCGATCGTCTCCGCGCGGATGAAGCCGCGCTCAAAGTCGCCGTGGATGACGCCGGCCGCCTGCGGCGCCGTCCATCCCTGTTGGATCGTCCACGCGCGCGTCTCAGTCGGCCCCGAGGTGAAGTAGGTGCGCAGGCCGAGAAGGTCATACGCGGCGCGCACGAGCCGGCGGAGGCCGCAATCGTCGAGCGAGACGCCGAGCGACTCGAGGAACTCGGCGCGCTCCTCGGGCGACAAATCGATGAGCTCGGCCTCAACCTGCGCGCTCACGACCACGACGCTCGCGCCCTCCTTCTTGGCGAGCACGTCGAGCTTGCGCACGAGCTCGTTGCCGTTCGCCATGTCCGAGTCGGGCACGTTCGCGGCGTAGATCATCTTCTTGGCGGTGAGCAGCTGCAGCCGGTCGAGCCAAACGCGCTCCTCAACGGACAGGTCGGGCAGCAGCGAGCGCGCCGGCTTGCCCAGGTTGAGCACTTCTTTGACTTTGGCAAGCGCCGCCTTTTCCGTCGGGTCGGTCTTCTTGTCCTTTGCGCACCGCTCGAGCCGCTTCTCGACCTGCGCGAGATCAGCGAGCACAAGCTCGAGGTTGATTACGTCGGCGTCGCGCACGGGGTCGACGCTGCCGTCCTGCGGACGCGCGCGCGCGCGGCCACGCCGGGGAGGGCTCGCGGTGGGCGGCTGCGCGCGCGAGGCGCGCGGGCGCATGCGCCCGGGGCGGGCGGCGGCCCGGGCGGCGCAGCTCGCGCGCCGTACGACGTGAATCACGTTGGGGTCGTCGAAGCAGCGGACGACGTGCGTGATCGCGTCGCACTCGCGGATGTTTGCGAGGAACTGGTTGCCGAGGCCCTCGCCGGTCGACGCGCCCTTGACGAGGCCGGCGATGTCGACGAACTCGAGGCTGGCGGGCACGACCTTGACCGACTTGTTGATCTCGGCAAGCACCTTGAGCCGCGGGTCGGGCACCTCGACAACGCCCGTGTTCGGCTCGATCGTGCAGAACGGGTAATTCGCCGCCTCCGCGCCCTGCGTCTCGGTAAGTGCGTTGAAGAGCGTCGACTTGCCGACGTTTGGCATGCCCACGATACCCGTGCGCAGCTTCATCGTGACGCGCGACGCGTGGAAGCCTCGCCGCGGCGCGCCCAAGCCCGACGAGCGGGCCGCGCGGCTCGCCACGAGCAAGACGACCGCCATCATGGCCGCGCCCGGCCACGTGATTAAGAAAATCGAGAATGAGAATTTCGGCACCACTTGACAGTCACCAGGAGTACAGGACAGCTGCGAGTGACAGGAAGACTGAGTCCGCCCCGTTCCACAACACGAACAACGCTTCCGGGCGAGGGGTGATGGGGTGCGCGGCGAAGGTCCGAAGTCAGGGCGACCAACGACACCGTGCAGCGGGCGGCTCGCTCGGCTGCGCCGCTCACTTTGAGGTGAGCTCGCGCACGCCTGCGCGCCGCGGGGAGCGCGTCGTGCACTGCAGCGGTGAGCGCTAGACGCGGCGCGCGCGCCGCGGCATGCAGGGCGCGGCGCGGCGCGTCGCGCACCGGTCCAGCCGGCCGGTGCCTGGCAATTGCGCCGCTCGAGGTAGCCGATGAGCGTCTGGGTCGGCCCGTCGGTTGGCAGCATCCTGCTGCATCTTCGGAAAAGCGGCATGGCGTCGCCCCATTGACCGGCGAGGTAAAGCCGCAGCGCCGCGTCCCATGCGTCCATGAAATCGGCGGTTGTCGTGCGACGCATCTCGTAGATGGCGGTGGTGCGCCTGAACATCTGCGTCTCCTGGTCGAGCTCCTGCAGCGCGTCCTTCTCCGCCTCGAGCTGGTCCTGCGCCACCAGCTCGCTCTCGTCCTCGATCTCGTGCAGCGTCGAGATCTGCCGCTGCAGCTCGTCCTCGCGCTCGGCCGCCTCCTCGTCGGACGGGAGGACTGTCGGGTCGAGCTCGGCGGCGACGAGCTGGTTGTCCTCGTCCTCGGCGATGTCGAGCGTGTACAGCGTGAGCGGCCGCGCCGAGCCCTTGACCGTCACGCGGTCCACCTTGCGCAGGCATGCCTAGGGGCAGCGCGCGGCGCGACGGCGCGCGGCGAGCCGCGACTGGGGGGTCAGCACAGCGCGCAGCGACTGGGGGGTCAGCACAGCGCGCAGCGACTGGGGGGTCAGCACAGCGCGCCGCGACTGGGGGGTCAGCACAGCGAGCAGCGACTGGGGGGTCAGCACAGCGCGCAGCAACTGGGGGTCAGCACAGCGCGCAGCGACTGGGGGGTCAGCACAGCGCGCAGCGCGCCGGGTGGGCGGGTGGCGCGGCGCGCGCGGCGGCCGCTGTACAGCGGCGGCCGCTCGGCTGCGTCTCTGCCCACCGGCCGCACCTTGCACTTTGCGGACATGACGGAGACGACCTGCTCCGAGAGGAGGATGCGTACGCCATACTGCTTGGTCGCCGCCTCGAGGCGCGAGGCGAGGTTGACGTTGGGCGAGAGATACGACGCGTCAATCTTGAGCGCCGAGCCGATCGCGCCTTCGATCGCCCAGCCCATGTGCAGCCCGTAGCCCGTGTTGACGGCAAAACCAGGATGGAGTCGCTGGAGCGCCTCGTTGCGGCAAAGTTGCTGCAGGGCGCGGTTCGCCTTCACCAGCAGCACGCACAGCGCGAAGCCGGCGACGGCGCAGTCGGCCGTCGTGAAGGTCTGCGTGCCTTGCGGCAACACGTAGAAGCGCTCGATCACCTCGGCGCGCATGCCGGGCGACGAGGGCACGCCGATGCGCGAGTCGACGCGATAGCCGAAGCGCGATGGCGACTCGGGCGGCGACGACCACGGCGTGCTGTCGCGCGACGGGGAAGAGTGGCCGTGCGCGATGGGCGGCGCAAGGCCTGGGGTGTACGGGAGCGAGAGCATGTCCGGCCCTGAAGACGAGTGGCGCAGCGCAAAGTTGTTGCTCCAACGCCGACTCACGTCTGACGTGCCGCCGCGCGAGCCACCATCGTGCGCGGCCCCTACGCCCCGCGCAACGGACGGCGCGCGCGCAAAGCCCGGCCGGACGGGCGCGTCGGGCTCCTCGGAGAGCAGGGCGAGCGGCGCGCGCGGCGGCCCTATCCGCGCGTCCGCCGAGCCCTCCGGGATCGCACCGGCGAGTGGCGTGCCCGAGCCGCGCCGGTCGAGCGACTGGAAGCGCGACTCGGCCACGCCGCTGCTGCTCTGCGCCTCGTGCACGCTTGGGCGGTTGGAGCACTCTCGACTGTCCGTGCCATCGCCCTGCCCCGACGAAGCGCCCGAGGCGCGCGGGTCGGCGTCGCGCACGCTGCCGGAGGCGCGACGGTCGTGCGGGCGCGGCGAGCCGCTGCGACCCGAGTCGCCGCCCGCGCCGGCGTGGGCAGCGAAATTGCGTCCGCGGTTAGACGGCGAGTGCGCGCGCCCCGTGCCGCGCCGGTCGACGCCGGAGGGCGAATGCGCGCGCCCCGAGGCGTGCCGGCCAAAGCCGGACGGCGTGTGCGCGCGCCCCGAGGCGTGCCGGTCGAAGCCGGAGGGCGTGTGCGCGCGGCTCACGCGCGCCTCGCCCGAGCCGCGCCGGTCGACGCCGGACGGCGTGTGCGCGCGGCTCATGCGCGATTCACCCGAACCGCGCCGGTCGCGAACGTGCATCGACGCGTTTGATCCCGTCGAGCCGCGGTGCACGCGCGAGGGCGCGCGCGAGGGCGACTTCATCGGTGAGGACGGGCGGCTAGGCGAGTGGGGCGCGGACGAGCCCACCGAGCCGACGGACGTGCGTCGTCTCTCGAGCCTCTGTCGCTTCTCCGTGCGGTGCTCCAGCGGCCACACCATCAAGAAGGCCTCGCCAATGTTCTTGTTGATCGCGCCCGCAAACTCGTGCACGCACGCATGCACGATGGCTGCGACGCGGTTGACGTAGAGCATCACGCCCTCGCGCAGCGCCTCGGTCGTGTCGCCAAAGGAGAAGATGACGACGAAACCGAAGAGCCCGACCATCTTGCGCCCGGCGCTCATCGGGTTGATCTCGCCGCCCTGCGCGAGATTCGCGCCGATGATCGCCGCGCCCGCCTCGCCAAAGCCGATCTGCAGCAGCGACGCGATCTTGCCGATCGACGTGAGCAGCTGCGACGTCTCCGCCTGCGTGCTGCCGCGCGCGCGCTTCCGCTTCGTCTTGCTGCGCGCGCCGCCGCCCTTGCCGCCGCCCTTGCCGGCCGCGCCGAGTGCACCGACGCGCATCTTGTCGAGCGGGTTTGCGGAGAAGTCGCGCATCATCTGCATGATCGATTCGATAGGCTGAATGCAGTAGGTGTTCGACACCTGGTTGAAGACGAAGACCGCCGCGCCGAGCAGCACGATGATGAACGACGTGAAGCCGATCGCGTACTGCGCGCCGAGCACCGAGTCGGCGCTCACGTCGAAGACGACATCGAGCGAACCGGCCGAGCCAGCGGCTGACGCGCCGCCGGCGGGCACGCGCACTGTCTCCGTCTCGACGCCCGGGCGGAGCTCGGCGAGGCGCGGCTCGTTGAAGATGGCCAACCCCGGCGCATCCAACCGCAGCACGTGCCAGAAGTCGAGCAGCCGCGCGCGCACCGCGTCGAGCGTCGGCGCGTCGGCGCCGGCCGCGGCGATCGCGACGGCGTCGGCCGCCGCCTGCTGCGCGTAGTTGGCGCGCGAGTTGACGGCCTCGACGTTGAGGAAGGGGAAGACGATGATGAAGAGGAGGACGCCCGCGACCGTTTGCTTGGTGATCTGCTCCGACAGGATCTGCCCCGCCATCGAGGACGTCGGCTGCTTCTCGTGCGCGATGAGCAGCGGCGCGACCGGCCGCGGCGTGTCGAGCCGCTGCGCGCGCGGCAGCGCCCACCAGCCGAGCAGCGTACGGTAGTATTTGAGCAGCTTCAGCACGCGGCCAAACTTGACCAGGCGCAGCAACCGCAACACCCGGATGATCCGGCCCGCGCGCGTGCCCGCGCGCGCGGCGCGCGCGGCGCGCACGGCGCTCGCCGAGTTGGTCGCAGTCGACGCGCCGTCCGCGTCCACGCCGTCGCTCTCGCGCGCGCGCTGGATCATCGGGTCGTAGATCCACGGGACGTCGAGGACGAGCGACGCCGTCGCGAGGATGTCCAGCCACCAAAAGAAGGAGTACGCGTACCCCGCCTTGGCCCACGTGCCGACGCCAAGCTCGAGCGCGAAGAGCACGAGGCATGTGAGCGACGCGGCGCCAAACGCGGCGTCGGCCGCGCGTGTCAGCGCGGCGAGGCGGAGGTCCGAGCCGTAGAGGGCGAAGAGTGTGGCGCCAAACATCACCGACAAAACGACCGGCCCATCCAGGTAGAAGGCGGCGTACCACCGGATGTACTCGTACCACGTGACGCCGCCCTGGGCGCGATGGAGCGGGGAAAGGGTTGGTGGGGAGGGAGGAGGGGGGGGGGGGGGGGGCGGAGGGCCACGCAGCGGTGGGCGGCGGGCGCGCGGCGCGGCGCGCAAACGCGCGCGCGCCCGACGCGCGAAGGCCGCGCGCGGACGGCGCGCGCGCGCGGCGCGCGGCGCGTCGCACCTCCTCGTCGTCCTCGTAGTCGTCGTAGTCGTCGTCGTCGTAAAAGTCGTCGTCCTCCTCGTACTCCTCCGCCTCGGTGCCGGAGTTGTCTGAGTCGTCATCAGGCAGCTGCAACTCGTCGAGCGCGGCGAACGCGCGGCTCGGCCGCGAGGAAGAGGCCGCCGCCTCGTCGACGGCGGCGACCTCCTCACTCTGCACCGCGCCCGGTGCGTACGCCATTCACACCTTACTCGCGAATACTTTGACGAGGTGATAACGGCAGCCTGTTTTAAACGCAGCGGGTCGGCATCGACAGCCACGGGCATGTCGCCACATGTCGTGACGCTCGCGCTGCCGGCATGGACGGCGGGGAGCGAGGAGGCGTGCGCGACGCTCTCGGGCTGGCCGCTCGAGGAGTGTGACGTGCTCATCCTACCGTCGGCCGCCGCGCACGCCGAGGGCTCACCCGCAGCCGCAGGTGACGACGAGAGCGACGCAGACGGCGGCGAGCGCGGCGGAGCGCACGCCGGCCAGCCGGGCGAGGACCCGTACGCGCTGCTCGGCCTGGCGGGCAAGCGTTGGACTGCGACGCAGGAGGACATCCGCTCCGCTTACCGCCGGCTCATCCTCCGCTGCCATCCGGACAAGCGACACGAGTACGTCAAGGAGGCTGGCGAGGCGACGCTCGGCGAGGAGGAGGCCAACGCGCGCTTCCGCGCGTTGCAGGCGGCCTTTGAGACGCTCTCGGACCCGAAGAAGCGGCGTGAGTTTGACTCGTCCGACGACTTTGACGGCACGACGCCGCGCGTGCCGCTCCCACCCTCGGCCGACTTTTTTGAGACGTGCGCGCACGCGCGCGCTCGCGGCCGCCATGCGCGTTGGCTCGCCGGCGCGCCCACTCCCCGCGCGTGGCGCACGTGCCGCGCGCGCGTTGCAGGTATGGCGTCGTCTTTGAGCGCTATTCGCGCTGGTCAGAGCGCAGGCCAGTGCCGCAGCTCGGCAGCGCGCAATCGGAGTGGGCGCAGGTTGCGGCCTTTTACAACTTTTGGTAAACGCTGCGCCATGCGTTGCGCGCAGCGGGGGCGGGGGGGGGGGGGGGGGGGGGGGTGGGGGGGGAGAGGTAGAGAGAGAGATTGCTCCGTGCGAGCTGGCGCGATCCCGTTTCGGCCGTCGGCCCTCGCGGGGTGCATCGCGCGTGCGCACGCCGCACGCCACACACACCCCCTCACCCCCCTTCCCCTCACCCCCCTTCCCCTTCCCTCCCTTCCCCTCCCCTTCCGCCTCTTCTTGCCGCCATTGCGCTCAGGTATGACTTCCGCTCGTGGCGCGTCTTCTGCCAGCAGGACGAGCACGACACGTCCGAGGCCGAGTTCCGCGACGAGCGGCGGTGGATGGAGCGGCAGAACGACAAGGCACGCGCCGCGCTCAAGCGGGAGGAGAGCGCGCGGATTGCCAAGCTCGTCGAAGATGCCTACTCGCAGGACCCGCGCGTGCGCGCGCACCTGGTGGAGGAAAAGGTGCAGCGCGACGCCGCCAAGCAGGCGGCCGCCGGGCGCAGCCGGCGCGAGGCGGACGAGCGCGCGGCGCGCGCGGCGGCGGAGGCGGCCGCCGCCGACGAGGCGCGCCGCGCGCAGGCGGAGGAGGCGGCGAACAAGCGCAAGGCCAAGGAGAGGGAGCGCGATGCGCTGCGCAAGCTGCGCGCGCGCGTGCGCGCGCTCGGCGCGCCGCTCGATGGCGGGCCCAGCCAGACGGCGCTTGCGGTCGCGTGCGCCGAGCTGCGCGCGCCCGAACTCGCCGAGCTCGGCGGCGCGCTCGAAGCCGCCGGCAACGACGTGCGCGCGCTCGCCGCGCTCGTCGACGCGGCGGCCGCGCCGATCCTGCGCGCGGCCGGCGTGCCGCTCACGTCGCGCCCGCCGGCCGCGTCCGACGGGCCGTCCGCCGCCGGCGGCGGCGGCAGCGGCGGCGGCGGCAGCGGCGGCGGCAGCGGCAGCGGCGGCGGCGACGGCGGCAGCGGCAGCGGTTCTGGCTTGCTGCTGCAGGGCAAGAAGGAGCGCGTGTGGAGCAGCGAGGAACTCGCGCTGCTGCAGAAGGGCTCGGTCAAGTTCCCCGCCGGCATCCAGGAGCGGTGGGCGCGCGTCGCCGAGTACATCAACGACGGCACGGGCGGCAGCGCGGCGCTCACCGAGAAGCTGGTCACCGAGCAGGTGCGCGCAGCGGGCGGGAGGGGCGACGGGGCGGGGGCAGCGCGGCGCGGGCGCGGTCACGGCGCGGGTAGCCCTGGGGCGCAGCGCACGCGCGCCATCGCACCAACGCAGCGCACCGCGTTCACCGCCCCACCGCCCCCCCACACCCCCCCCCCCCCCCCCCCCCCACCGCCCACCCGCGTGCGTGCGTGCCCGCCTTGGCCGTCACCGCCGCCGCCGCGGCGCAGGTCAAGACGATGCGGCGGCAGTTGACGGCGCCTGCCGTCGCGCGCGCCGCCGACAAGGCCGAGGCGCACGCCGCCGCCGCCGCCGCGTGCGGCAACGGCGGCGCACAGCCGCAGCCGACACCGAAAGGCGCACAGCCGCAGCCGACACCGAAAGGCGCGCAGCTGCCGCCGACGACGACGACCACCACCACAGCCGCGGGCGAGGCGGACGAGGCGTCGTGGGAGCTCGCGCAGCCCGCGCCCGCCGCAGTTACGGCCGCCGCGCCCGCCGCGCCGCAGCCGCCGGCGCAGCGCGGCGGCGGCGGCGGCGGCGCGGGCGGCGCGCCGCCCGCGCCGGCGGCGGCGGCTGCGCGCCCTGCCGCGCCGGCCGACGCGGCCACCGCCGCCGAGCACGCGGTGGCAGCGGGCGATTGGTCGGCGCCGCAGCAGGCCGCGCTCGAAGCGGCGCTCAAGGCGGTGGGCAAGAAGGCCGACGACCGGTGGGACAAGGTGGCCGAGTTTGTGCCCGGTGCGCGCGTGCACGTGCGCGCGCCGCCGGCAGGGCGGTCCGGGCGTGGCCGCCGGCAGTGCGGTCCGGGCGTCGCCGCCATCCCGCTCGCTCGCGCGCGCTGACGCGCCGCGCGTTGCGCCGCGCCGCAGGCAAGGACAAGGCGCAGTGCCAGGCGCGCTTCAAATACCTCGCCGCGCTCGTGAGCGCCAAGAAGCAGGCGGGCGGGCAGGCGAGATGAGCGCGCGGTCGCATCGATGTCGAGATGGCGGGATCAGGAAGCCCGGACGGAGAATTGCCAGGGCAGAAATACATTCGGATGAGGTGGGTACGGGCGGCGCGCCAGCGCCAGCGGCGGCTTCAAGAATCCGCGTGGCGACGAGCATGCGCGCGCAGCTGCGCTCGATCGCTTTCGCGCGCACTCAGGGGTCGGGCGGCGCCGCAGCCGTGTGCAGGCCCTTGAGGGGCGGCAGCCCGGCGAGGCCCTGCAGCCCGTGCAGCGCTGACTGCGAGGCGCGCTGCGGCTCGGGCGGTTGCGGTGGAGGGTGCGTTGGGGGCACCAAGCTGCCCATGCTGTCCAAGCCGCCCACACCGGCGGTGGGCGCGTGCTGCGGCAACGGCCGCGCCGGCTGGGCGGGCGGCGGCAGCTGCTGCGGCGCGGGCTGAGCTGGCGGCTGGCCCCACGCCGACTGCGGCTGCCGCTGCCCATAGCCACACGCTGCACCGATCGGCGGGCCCTGAGGCGAGATCGCCAGGGGAGGCGGTGGCCCACCGGCGGCACCGCCGAAGGCGAGCGGTGCAGACGCGCCGCTGCCCGGCGCGGCATAGCCGCCAGCCGTGCCGCTGCCGCACGCGCCGCTCGCCGGACTTGCGCCGTAACCGCCGCCGACCGTTCCGCCGTAACCGCAGCCCCCCGCTCCTCCCCCTCCGTACCCGGCGGTTGCGGCAGCGGCGCCGTAGTGCTGCGCGGAGGGCGGCGGCGCTCGCTGCCTGCTCTCGCGCTGCAGCTCGAGCTGCCTGCGCTGCGCCTCCTGGTATTCAATTTCCTCAGAATAACTGCGCACCCGACGGCTCTCCGTTGTCGCACGCCCTGCGCGCAGGCGAGGAGCGCGAGCCGCGAGGGGGGGGGAGGGGAGGGGGGGGGGGGCTGAGCGGCGGGTGGCGGCACACGGGCGTGTCGCGCGACGCGCGCGCCGGATCGCACAAGCGCGGCCTCGCCGCCGCCGCCGCCGCGCGCGCGCGCGCGCAGCCGCGCTCAGCCGGCCGCGCGCGGCACGCACCGATGGCTGCGACCCACTCGTTGCGCTCCTTCTCGTTGGCACACGCGAAGTAAAAGTTGCGCTCGGGAATCTGGACGGTGAAAGAGAAGGTCTTGTTCGTGATGTCATCCGCCGACTTCACCGTGCCGCATGCCTTGAGCTCGACGACCTGGGGCCGCACGGCCGCGCGCGCGCAGTCGCTGCGCGTCGCGGCGCCGTGAGCGCGCGCGAGCGCGTGTGCGGCAGGTGCGGAATGGGCGCGGTCCAGCGGTGCGGCGGCTGGCAGGCGCGCCCAAGCGCGGCGCGGCAGCAGCTCGCGCCGCCCCTCGACCACGCGCTGCCGCCGCTCCCTCGCCCGCGCCGCTCGGCGCGCAGAATCGCTCGGCGCGCGCGGACCTCGGTCGGGTCGGCGTACGAGCGGTCCTTCTTAAAGGTATAGAGGTGGGTGCGCGTGAGCACGAGCCAGCGCTTGCGGTACTGCCGGATGATCGCGCTCTCCTTGAGCACGTATCCCTCTTTGCGCAGCTCGCTGATGTCCACGGGCTGCAGCGACATTCCGGCAAAAGGGGGGACCCAAAGGGCAGCATGGCGGCGAGGATGGACGGGCGGCCAGAAATGGATCAAGGACCTGTGGAGGCCCTCGCCGCAACGGTGGAGGAGATGCACGACGCGCTCGGCTCGCTCTTCAAGCTTAAGGACGAGGTGCGCCCACGTGCCTCGCGCGCGCGCGCTGCGCAACCACGCCACGTCCAAGGGATGCGGCTGCGCGCCGCGCAGTCCTCATACACGCGCGCGCGCGCGCGGTACGGCGGCGCCGCGCGCGCTCCAGATATTCATGCTCAACATCCTGCCGTCGAACGCGCTCGCGCGACTCACCATTCTCTCCTCGCGCCTCGCGCGCGGCCGCGACACGCTGCGCGCGCGCGCGGTGGTCTCGGCGGACGCGCTCCGTGGGCTCGTGACGGGCGCGCAGCGTGACGCGCAGCTGCTCGAGCTACGCACACGCGCCGCGCAGCTCGAGAGCGAGCTGGCCGCCGAGAGCACCGCGCGCCGCAAGGCGGCGCTCGAGCTCGACGCGACCAAGCGCCAGCTCGTCGGCGCGCGCGACGCGCGCACGCGCGAGCGACTGCGTGCGATGGGCGCTCTGCTCAGGGCGGGCACGGCGGCGGACCGCGCGGCCAAGGAGCTCGGCGCGGCGAGGCAGCAGCTTCAGGCGGTTGTGGCCGCGCGCGATGACGCCGAGGCGCGCGCGCGAGAGTATCGCATTTCGCAGCGCGGCGGCGCGCGCTCGATCTCGAGCGCGCACGCGCACGGGCGCGGCGTGCTCGCTGCCGCGCGCGCGGGCGGCGTCGATGGCGCGGTGGCGCAGAGCGCGGCGGCGGACGACGAGGGCGTAAGGGCCGACGACATACCGGCTGCGGGCGCTCGCCGCGTTGTGCGTGCAGCGCGCGTTGGCGGCGCGCGCGCGTCGACGGCGCGCGCGCGTCGGCCCTCCTCGCCCTCCTCGTACTGCGCGGAGACGTGCGGCGTGGCGCCGGCAGCAAAGCCGACCGCCGCGAGCTCGGAGGATGACTGGCACGAGGACGGGCACGAGCCGAAAGAGTTCACGCGCGGCGAGGTGCGCGCGCCGCGTCGCGTGCCGCTCGCGTCCACTTTGCTCCATGCACGCGACGGAGGCAAGCGCGCGCGCGCGCGCGCCGTCACGCCGTCACGCCGTCACGCCGTCACGCCATCACGCGTCACGCCGTCACGCCGGCCGCCGGCCGCCGGCCGCACGCACGCCACGCGGTGCGCGGCTGCGCGGCGCGCAGATGCTCGAGCTCGCGCTCGTCCACTCGAAGCAGATCGACTTTCTCAAACAGAGCCACGACAAGCGGGTGGCCGCCCTTGAGGATCGGCTGCTGCTCGCGCTCGGGGCGACGCGCCCGCCCGCGCAGCGGCGCAACCCGGCTGCGCTCGCGGGCGGCACGCTGGCGCACGTGCACCAGACGGGCCGCATGTTCATCACCTCGCAGCTGCTGTGGGACGAGCGGCGCGCTGAGATCGCCGCCGAGCGCGAGCGAGCGTACGGCCCGCGCGCCGATGCCGGCGGCGCGGCGGCACCGGTGACGCCGTCGGCGCCGCCGCCGCCGCCGCCTCCGCCTCCGCCTCCGCGCCCACCGGCGACGCCGCCGGCGACGCCACCGGCTGCAGGCCGCACCGCGCGGCTCGCCGAGTGGGTAGCGGGCGCGACCGCCGTGCCGCGCCCGCGCGAGGGCGCGGCCGGCTCGGCCGAGCGGCTGCGACTGCCGGGCTCTGCGCGCATCGCGCAGCTGAATGGAGGGGGTGGCCGATCGCTTGGCCGAGTGGCGGGCGCGGCGGCGGCGGCGGCCGCAGCGGCGGATGCGGCAGTGCGCGTTGGGCCGCCGCTCGTGGGCGGCGCGGCGAGCGGCGCGCCGCGGCGTGATCCGTCGGGCCCGCGCGGCGATGTCGGTGTGACGCTCGGCGACGACAGCGGCGGCGGCGGCGGCGGCGACGACGACGACAGCGGCGCGCTCGCGCTGGGCGCGCGCATCATGCTATCACCCGGCGCATTCGCGTCGACTGTGCATCACCAGCCGGGGCGAGGACGCGTCACCGCCGTGTGAGGCGTGACACCTGGAATGTCGAATATCCAGTGTGGCTGACATTGGCCGCTGATGGCCGCGCTCCGCGCGCCCCGCCGCCCCTGCCCATCGACTGCGCCGGCACCGCGAACAACGTACTTTTCGCCCCGGTCGGTGGGTTTGGGGGTGGCGGGGCGCGCGCGCACGGCCGCACGAGCGACGGCGGCGTGGCCTTCTCTACGACGAAACCTTCGCTTGCGACGGCTGCGCCCTCGCGCTCTGCTGGCCGCGCTCCGCGCGCCCCGCCGCCCCTGCCCATCGACTGCGCCGGCACCGCGAACAACGTACTTTTCGCCCCGGTCGGTGGGTTTGGGGATGGCGGGGCGCGCGTGCGCGGCCACGCGGCCAGCATCGCGGCGCTTGCCACGCTGGCGGCGGGTGGCGGTACGCTTCGCGGCGGCGGCAGGGGGCTGCGACGCGGCGGGGAGGGCGGCGGCTCGCTGGCGGCGGGCGTCGCGCTCTGCAGCGGCGGCGGGCGGCTTGGCGACGTGGCAGGCGGCGGCTCGGGGGTGGCGGTCGTCGCCGACGATCTTCGGGCCTCGGCGTGCGCGTGCGCGTCGGCCGGTGGTGTGATTGACGGCGGCCACCGGTGCGGCGGCGCGCGGGCGGCGGCGCGCGGTGGCTAGGCGCGAGTGGGCCTTTGGGCCTGCTCCGCCTGGCGCCTCGCTGCGCACTTCCTGACCCCATCTGTTGACCCGTCGAAAAGCGTCGTTAGTACATTGATGACAGACAAGGACGTAATGGCGAATGCCCCCCAACAGACGTTCGATCGGGAGAGTGTGCAACTTTCTAGTCAGTCCTTCTAGGCGCGGCATGCGGAGCGCAACGGCGCGTGGGCGGCAGCCGCTGCCGCCCGACGGCGGCGCGGCGGCGCGCGCTCCTGGGCCGCAGTCGCTGCCCGACTCGCCGTTGCGGTGGCGCGCACGCGCGCACGGCGGCGTGACGCCGCGCGCCGGCAGCGGCGCCGCGGCGCGCGCCCTGCTCTCGTCGGTGCTGCCGTCGACGTCGGCGCTCGAGATCGTCGCGATCGAGGGCGAGCGCGAGGCGGCCGAGTTTGGGCCGGACGCGCGCACGGCGGGCTGGTACGTGCGCAACCAGGGCCGGCCGCTGCTGCTGCGCGTCATCCACCCCAATTCGGACTTTCGGCGCACGTGGGACGCGTGCACGTCGGTCGTTGCGCTCGCGCTCGTCTGGCAGGTGCCGCTGCACCTCGTCTTCGAGTGGTGGCTGCCGCCGCTCGAGACGGTGAACGCTGTTTCAACCGCGCTCTTCGTGCCCGCGCTCCTCCTCCGTTGGCTCGCCACGTGCTGGCTGTGCGCGGACATCGTGCTCTCGTTCCGCACGGGCTTCATCACCTCCGCCGGCGTGCTCGTCATGGACGAGCGGCGGATCGCCGCGCGGTACGCGGCGCGCTGGCTGCTTGTCGACGTGCTGGGCATGCTGCCATTCGAGTCGCTCTTCCCCGAGGACCACGCGCTCTCATACCTCGGCCCGTACCGCTGCCGGCGCGGCTCGCGCAGGCAGTTGGGCTCAGAGGATAATGCTCTCTTCTACTGCGAGCGGCAACTCGGCCTTGCGGGCAAGCTGCGCAACGTGCGCCGCGTGCTCGGCCGGCTGCCGCCCGTGCCGCGCATGGTCGCGCTCGCCAAGGAGCAGGGCCAGCTGCTGCCCACGCTGCGCGCGCTCCCGCGCGTGATCCGCCGCGCCGCGCGCACTGTCTCGACCTTCAAGCGGCTCAAGTGGTTCAAGCTTGGCCGAGTGCTGCAGGCGCTGCGACTGTGCCGCGCGATCTGGGCGCAGCTCAAGTTCGCCTACTTCTCCGCGCAGAAGCAGATGCGCGCGCAGCAGCTCCGCCTGCGCCACCTGCGCGAGATGCGGAGGGAGGCCGCCGCGCGCCGCCGTGCCGCCTCAGTGCCGGCGCAGCGCGCTGCCGGCCGCGCGCGGCTTGGCGCGGGCGCGGCGGCGTGGCTCTCGCCCGAGCGCGTGCGCGCGCTGCGCCACGGCAGCGCCACGCGCATGCGCCACCTGCACGCGTACGCGCATGGCCTGCAGATCTCGCTGCAGGCGACGCTGGGCGATGCGTCCGCGGCCGCCGCCCGGCGCGCGGGCGCGGCGGCGGCCCGCGCGCACCGGCTCGTGAGGCGGCGGCGGCGCAGCGGCGAGGCCGGCGCCGACGCTGACGGCGCCGACGGCGCGCGCGGCGCGGAGGGCCCGCCGCTGGCCGGCGGTGCACGATGGGCGCCGCTGCGCCTCTGGCGGCGGCGCGCACCGGCCGCGCCTGCAGACGGCGGCGCGCGCGGACGCGCGGCGCATGGCGGCGGCTGGGCGCGGCGCGGCGGCGTGGCCGCCGACGGCGTGGCGCGGAGCCACGCGCCACTGTACGCGCCGCGCGGCTCGACCGACGGCACGGCACCGCCGTCGCGCGCCGAGCCGGCGGACGCGGCAGGCACTGACGACGATGAGGGTGGCTGCAGCCCAGCACCGAGCAGCGTGTCGGACACCGCGCGCCCCGCGATCGAGGGCGGTGTGGACGCTGCCAGCGCGCCGCGCGCCGCTGGCGCCGCCGCGCCCGCCGCCGCGCCGCCCGCGCGCACACGCGACGCGCACGGCGAGCTCATCGGCGTGCCGCACTCGGCCGCGCATCCGTCACCGCCGCCGCCGTCGCCGTTGCGCGAGCGGCTGGAGAATCGGAGGAAGGGGAACCCGGAGCGTGCGAAGTCGTAGCTTCTCTCTCATGATGATCAGCCCCGGGGAACGAACTCCGGAGAACCAATCTTTATGAGCGAGGAAAGAGCAGACGAAAAAAAGTTTTTAAAGAGAAAGCATGGAGCTCGTCGCAGGAGGCCCTGAGCCGCCGGTCGGCTCACGGCTCGCCGCACCGGCAGTCGCGCACGCGCCGGCCGCATCTGAGTGCGAGCCGAAAATATTTGCGGCCGGCGGCTCGGCCGGCGCAAGCGTGCCGGCGATCGCCATGCCGCTCAGCGCGACGGTCGTGGTGCCAAGATGGCCGGCGTCGGCACAGTTCTTCGCCGGCGCGGGCGGCGCCCTGCCTTCCTTGGCACCGCTGCCCGGCGCGCTCGGTGCATTTGGCCCGCTGACTTGTGCGAGCGGCGCGGGCGCGGGCACAGGCGCGGGCCCCGGCGTTGGCGCGGCGCCGTACGTGGGCGCGGGCGCGGGCGCGGGCGTGGGCGCCGGCGTGGGCGCCGGCGTGGGCGCGGGCTCGGGCGTCGGCACCGGCGCCGGCGCCGGCGCCGGCAACGTCGCCGCGCCGGCGCCGGGCGCCGGCGCGGGCGCTGACGCCGATGACGTCGCCGCGCCCGCGCCGGGAGCATCGGATGTGGCGCGCATGTCTTCGCGGTACGTGGGCGTTCACCGCTCGGGGAAGAAGCGCAAGCCGTGGACCGCCGCGTGCTACTGGCGCGGCAAGCAGCACCATCTCGGCTATTTTGCCGACGAGGCGGAGGCCGCCGCGAGCTACGACAAGTTTGTCCGCGACAACGAGCTCGAGCGCAAGATAAATTTCCCGCGCGATGGCGAGGACAAGGGCTCGGCGGCGCTGGCCAAGGCGAGCTCGCGCTCTGCGCGCGGCGTCGCCTCCCATTTCATTGGCGTGCACCACTCGCGCTCAAACCCGATGCGGCCGTGGCGCGCCGCGTGCATGGCCAAGCGCAAGCACCACCACCTGGGCATCTACGCGACGGAGGAGGAGGCGGCGCTCGCGTACGACGCGTTCGTCGTGCAGCAGGACCTGCAGCGCGAGATCAACTTCCCGCAGATGCGCCTCGCCCTGCTGCACGCGCACGCATCGCACGGCGCGCAGCTGCGCGGCGCAGGCGGGGCCGGCGGCGCGGGCGGGGCCGGCGGCGCCGACCCGGCCGGTGGCGGCGGTGGCGGCGGCGGCGGCGGCGGTGGCGGCGGCGGCGGCGGTGGCGGCGGCGCGCTCGGGGCGGGGCTGGGCGCGCTGGTGCTGCCCACCGCGCAAGCGCATCCAATGCTCCTTTGGGCACCGCCGCAGCCCCTCGGCCCGTGTGGCGCGGGTATCGGGCTGGGTGGCGCGTGTGGCGCGCAATCGGGCGCGTGCGCCGCGCTGTACGGCGCGGCGCCGTGCAGCGGCACGTGCTACGGCCCGTCCAACGGCATCGGAACATTCGCGGGCCTGTCGCCGCACGCCGCGTCAGCCGCGGCGTGCGGCGCTGGCGCAGCCGCCGACGGCGGCGTCGGCTGCTCGCCGGGCGCCTTCCACCCGCTGCTGCACGGCGCATTGCCGTTGGGTGCGCTCGGCGCGGGTGGCGGCGGCGGCGGCTGCTGGCCGCACGCGTCCGATGCGCTGGCGCATGGCGTGCCGCACCTCGCCGACGGCGCGCCCGGCGGCGCGTCTGGCGCGGCGAGCGCCGTCGAGTGCCTCTCTGCCGGGCACATGCGCAACAGCGGCAGCACCCTTTCGCCAAACAGCTGCCTCTCACATTACAATGCCGTGGTCGCGGCGGCGGTGGCGGCGGGCGGCTACGCGCCCGGCGGCGGCCTCAGCCTCGCATGCACGCACGGGCTTGGTGCGTGTGCCGGCGTTGCGCAGCGCGCGGGCGCCGGCGGCGCGCTCGGCGCGCCCACGGCGCCCTTCGGCGCGGCATGGCCCTTCTTCGGCGGAGGCAGCGGCGGCGTGCAGCACGCCGCGGCGCTGGCGGCCGTTGCCGGCTTGTCGCGCGAAGTGGGCGCGCAGCACATCGTGCACGCGCGCCCGCTCGCGCATGCGACCGCGGAGCTGCTCGCCGCGCGCGCGGTCGAGGCGGCGGAGCAGGCGGGCGACCAGTCGGCCGAGTTGCCGCTACCCTTCCTGCCTGCGAGCGTGTGTTGGCCCGCGCCCGTCGACGAGCCGTCGGCAGCGCGGCTCGTCCTTGGCGGCGACGGCGCTGCGGACGAGCGCGAGGGGACCGACGGCGAATTCGACGGCGACGGCGATGACGAGGGCGAGGGCGAGGGCGAGAGCGACGGTGGCGAGGAGGAGGAGGATGGAGCAATGGAATGACGTGGAGAGAAGCAAGTGAGTGACGAGCACATGGGCATGTGATGCCGACTGGCGCAGACTTTCGCCGGACGATGCCTCCCCTGGCTCCGCCTCAGCTCCTGATCCGAGTGGCGGTGATGGATGAGACTCATGACTCAGACAGGACCGCTCAGACGTCGGGCGTCCTCCTCTCCCATGGCCGTGGCCCGCGGGGGCAACGTGGCGGTTTGCAGGGTCACGAGTCCACGACATCTTTTGCAGCTGTTTTGCAGCTTTTCCCACAACGTTCTCGGAAAGATCAAATCAGTAAAAATCGGAATTCCCGGCATTATTTTGTTTGAAAATCGAGATCGGCAACAACCTCGGCATCAACCAAAGGCGCGAGAGCCCCGCCGAGCGCCCCCGCCCCCGCCCACAGTCTCTTGCGCTCACGCCCGGCGCCATTCCACTACCCGCCGCGCCTACGCCTCCTCACGGCCTTTGCTGCCAGATGGTGAAGATTGCGATCGTCTACTACTCTCTCTACGGGCACATCCGCAAGATGGCCGAGGCGGTGAAGAAGGGCGTCGAGGACGCCGGGCACACCGCCACGCTCCTGCAGCTTCCCGAGACGCTGTCCGAGGAGGTGCTTGCCAAGATGCACGCGCCGCCCAAGTCTGACGACGCCGTGGTCACGCTCGCCGACCTCGAGGCATACGACGGGATCATTTTTGGGCTCTCCGGCCGGTATGGTCAGTTCTCCGCGCAGTTCAAGACGTTCTGGGACTCGACAGGCAGCCTGTGGGCGGCTGGCAAGCTCATCGGCAAGCCTGCTGCCGTTTTCGCCTCGACCGCGCAGCAGGGGGGCGGGCAGGAGACCATCGGCCTGACGCTCATCCCTCAGCTCGCCCACCACGGGATGATATTCGTGCCGCTCGGGGTGAGTGGCGCTCGCGTGGGCGCGTGCGCGCCATACGGGGGCTGTGCGCCTCGTCCCTCGCTCACCAAGTGTGCTATGCTCCTGGTCCCTCGGTCCCTCGTGTGCAGTACGCCGACCCGAAGCTCTTTGTCAACACCGAGGTCCACGGCGGCTCACCGTACGGCGCGGGCACCATCGCCAACGGCGACGGCTCGCGCATGCCATCGGAGCTTGAGCTTGGCATCGCCGTGACGCAGGGCACCAACTTTGCCAAGGTCGCTGCCAAGCTCGCCGCCAAGTGAGCGATTCCGAGTGCGCGGCCGAGCGTCAGGTTGAGCTGCCCAAATGCGGCGTCAGGGCGAGTCGCCCCGGCGTTTGCGTCGTGGTCAAAGGTGGAGGCTGCAAAGCTGCTTTCCTCGCGGCATTCAACCCGATGCCCGCTCTCGGCGTAGGTGAGCGCGTTGCGGCTCACGCAGCAGCATCTGCAGTGAGTTGCAAAACATCGGCCAGACTGCCACTCGTGCAGCTCGACATGCATACGCTCATACAGTGAGTAGCATGCCAGTGAGGCCGCCATGGCAATGGCGGCGTTCGATTCCTTTGAGCGCGAGAAGGCAGTTGCGGTCGGTGTGCTTGTGCTCGTCGCGATCATCGTCGCCACGCTCCTCATGAGGCGGAGTGCCGCTGAGTGTGCGCCGTCGTGTGCGCCGAGCACGCGCGCAGAGGGCTGGAGCGCAAACCATCCGGCCACATCGCGAGGAGCTGCCGCTGATCCGTCGGCGGCGATCGACACGCTGCTCGCGCTCTTCGACTCGCCGAGCGGGCTGGTCGGTGGCCCGCCGTGGTGCCTTGTCAGCTCCTCCTCCGCCCTCCCGCTCCGCGTCTTTCGCCACTCGGACGGCCGCGCGCACTGCATGCGCGTGCTCGCCCCGCTGCGTGCGCCGCTTCACGCCGTCGTCGCGTGCGCGCGCGAGGTCGACCTTGTGCCCGCGTGGAACGAGTTCGTTGTCGCGGCGCAACTGCTGGATGACGTCTCGCCTACGCGTGTGCGTGCCGCCGTCGCGCTGTGGACACCGTTCCCGCTGCCGCGCGCCAGCGCCGTCGTCGACGCGCTGCTGCTCGACCGGCTCGACGGCTGCACGCACGGGCCGCTCAATCCATCGGCTGGTGCGCGCACCTGGCCCGCCGAGCCTGCGCGGCACATGCGTGCCTGCCGTTGCAACAGTGCGGGCGGTCGCTGCGGCGCCCCGCCATGCATTCTCGTCCTCGCCGCATCGCCCGAGCCGCGCGTGCCGCAGCGATTGCTCCCGGAAGAGTTGCGCGGTTGGCTTGAGCTCCCGACGGAGGCGCTCGCGCGGCTCTCGCCGACGGACGACGGCGGCACGGATGTCGAGCTGATTTGCCGGCTTCCCGCCGCCCACGTGCCCGGCGCGTTTGTCGACGCGCTGATTCACGTCGCCGCGCCGCGCGTGTACCGCGCCGCCGTGCGAATGCTGCGCACGGCGCTCGTTGACGGCGCGCCGCTTGGCGAGCGGATCCGCACGGGAGCGCAGCGCGAGCTGTACGCGCGCGTGCAGCGCCGCTGCGCCGATGCGCTCCTCGCGCGCGCGGCGGCGACGGGATGCACGGCCGCGGCTGCGGGCGTGGGCGGATGCGAAAAGTCGGAAATGACTGGCGAGCTGGGCGGCTCGGTCGATCACGAGGCGCGCCACGGCACGGCAGACGGGCGCAGCAACGGTGGTGAGTGGCGGCTGCGCGACGTGCTACGCGATGTGCAGCGCCCGGATGACAGGTGGTGAGAAAGTCTGTCAGCTACAGCAACTCGCGTCTCAGGGTGACGCGCCGACGGCGCGCGGCGCGCGCGGCCGCGGCTAGAAGCGCGCCGGCGGAGACGAGCGCGCACGTTGCGACGGCCGCGCGCCGCGCGCCACTCGCTCCCGTCGGCGTGGCGGGCAGCGCTCCGGCCGCGCGCTCCGCCATCGCGCGCTCGTCCGCGAAGAAGGCCGAGCCGAACGTGTCGGCCAGTTCGGCCGGCGCGACCGTGCGCCCGTGGTGCTCGCTCACGTCGCGCAGCTCAGCGCCCGCGCCGCCGCCCGCGTGCGCGCCAAGGGCGCGCGGGCCGGCCGGCGCGTCGCGCCGGCGCGCGGCGACGTGCGCACTGCCGCACTCAGCTACGTCGGGCCCGCTCGCCGCCTCCGCCGCGCCGCCCGCGCACTCGACGCCGCGGTCGGTCGTGTGCCCGGGCGCGCAGGCCGCCGTCGCGGGTGCGCACGCGCGGATCGACGCCTCGTCGCCGTGGCAGCGTGGCGCGCCCATGCCGTCTGGCGCGTACTCCTGGCCCCAATACGCGTAGGTGAGTACAGCGCGCTCGTAACCGAGCTGCCTGCACAGCACGTTGGCCGTGGGCAGGTCGAGGTTGCCGCAGAGCGTCGTCCACGCGCCGCGGTCGTAGGCGAGGACCTCGCCGCGCGGGTAGGCGCTCAACCTCACGTCGCCGTCCGTTGCATCGCAGCCGAGCTTGGGGCGGCCGACCTCCCAGCCGGCCCAGTCGGCGCCGTTACGCGTGCTCTCGTAATAGTCGGTGTGGCAGAACCACGCGCGCCCCGCCATCGCCGCATCCGCCGCGCCGGGCGTCGCCCAGACGTAGTAGCCGCACGCGACGCGCAGGCAATCGGCGAGGACGGCAGCTCGGTCGGCGTAACGGCTGCCCACGTGCGCGAGCTGCGCGGCGGGGCAGCCGCCGCGGCCCGGCTTGTGCTCGGACGGCGACGCCGCCGCCGCGCACTCGCCATCAAATTCGAACCCCTCGGGCACTTCGGTCTGCCCGTCGTAGTTGAGTCCCCAGCAGTGCACCGAGCCCGCAGCCGAGATGCCGCACGCGTGGTACGAGCCTGCGCTCACGCTGCGCCAGCGCACGCCGGGCGGGATCTTGCTCAGGCCGAGCGGCAGGTGGCCCCAGCAGCGCAGCGCGCCCGCGTTCGTCACACCGCATGAATACGAGTGCCCCGCCGAGACGGCCACCCAGTGCGTGCCCTCACTCGGGCTGAGTGTGGGCGGGTCCGTCTGGCCAAAGTCCTTGTTGCCCCAGCAGACGATCGCGCCGAGCGACGCGCCGATCAGCGCGCCGTCGTTCGATGCGCCCGCGCCCGCGCCCGCGCCCGCGCCCGCGCCCGCGCCCGCGCCCGCACCTGCGCCACCGCCCTCGCCCTCGCCCTCGCCAACGCCCTCGCCCTCGCCCTCGCCCTCGCGCGCGGGCGCCGCGCCCGGACGGCGCGCCGCGACGACGCCGCACGTGTGCAGCCAGCCGACCGAGACGGACTCCCAGACGAAGCCTGCGGGCACGGCAAGCTGGCCATCCCAACCCTGGCCCCAGCACGCGACCGCCTTGGACGTCTCGACGCCGCACGCGTGCTCGCCAAAGCCAGCGTGCACGCTCTCAAATTTGCCGGCCGGCACGTCGGCCTCGTTGAAGTGATTGTTCCCCCAGCACAACGCGCGGCCGGTGGTCGTGAGGCCGCACGTGAAGGACGAGCCGGCGGAGACATCAGACCACGCGTGGCCCGCGACAGTCTCCGCCTCATGGTGCTTGTCTCGCCCCCAGCAGAGCAGCGTCGCCGACGTCGTGATGCCGCACGTGTGGTACTTGCCGGCCGACACGCGCGCCCACTCGTAGCCGGGCGGAACGTTCAGCTGCCCGTGGTCGTTCGAGCCCCAGCAGAGCAGCGCACCTACCTTTGTGATCGCGCACGAGTGCCCGTATCCACTCGACACGCGCCCGCCGCACGGCACGGACGCCGTGACCACGGCCGCCCAGAGCGCGCCCAGCATCCCCCAAAGGGGGGGGGGGGGGGGGGGGGGGTCCCCGGGTCCCCTGCCTCTTTCCTCCCAAAACAATTTTAAAATTGAGAGCGCGCTCGTGAGGCTAGGCGCGCGCGGCGGCGAGCGCCGCGGCGGATGACTTGCGTGCGATGCGCCCGCGCGCGTGGCGCTGCATGAGGATGGCTGCATCCGCCTGCGCCTCGTGCGCTTCGTCATCCATAATCTGCGCCGCGCACGCCATCGAACGCGCGGCGCACACGCACGCTCGGGTGCGTGAGCGCAGGGGCCACGGCGGCGCATCGCGAGCGGAGCGCCGCGCAGCGTGTGTGCCGCGGCGCCTTGCGTGCGTGTGTGGACGCGGCCTGAGCAGCGCTCGGGGCGCTGTGTCCATACCTGCGCGAGCTCCGCCGCCATCTCTGCGCTCGCGTTGCCTGCGCGCAGCGCCTCTTTGCGCAGCGTGCGGAAGAGATCGTGTGCGACAAACGCGTTCTGAAGCCACTCGAAGATGAGCGCTGACGCCTTCAGCGTGGAAGGAATGAAGGGGAGGGGGGGGGGGGGGGGGGGGGGTGGAGGAGAGAGAGAGCTCATCGGTGCCGTAAGCGCACGCGGGGAGGGAAGAAGGCCAACCCAAGGCGCGCTTTGCCGCGCCGCGCAGACGCACGCGCGACGGTGCGTGACGGTGCGTCCAGCGCACCTTTGAGCCCCTCTTCCACGCGAGATCCGAGTCAAGGCCGCGCGAACACCTGCGCGCGCGTGCCCAGCGCGGGATGTTCTCGAGCGCGGCGGGGTCGACTGCGCGCAGCTCCGCCTGCAGCTCAACCCGGCCAGTGAGCACGCGCAGCTGGTGCCACGTCTGCAGCTCGGGCGGCTCGTGGCCGAGGAGGGCAAACGCCGAGCGCATCACCTGCGCAGCGCAAGAGCCGCAGAGCGGCGAGCGAGCGGCGGGCAGCGCGCGCGCGCGGAGCGACGAGCGGCGGCGGGTGGCGCGCGCGCGCGCGCGCGCGTGAGGCGCTGGCGCTGTGGGCGCAGAGCGAGGCGCGACCGGCGCGGCCGGCGCTCGTCGCGCGTGCGGCGCGGCCGTGGCTCGCGGCTGCGCGCGCGCCTCCGCGACGGCGGCTGGCGGCTTGTTGTACGACTTGAGCTCGGAGATTGCAGTGGACGTGAGCTCGACGAGCTTGCCCGCAGCGCGCTGCATGAGCAGCTGCGGCAGGCGCTGCGCGGTGCTCGCGAGCGCGCCGTCGCCGCCCTCGCCCGCGCGGCCATCGCCGTCCGCCGCGGCGGTCGCCTCGTCGTCCACCTCCTTGAACACGTCGGCCATCACGCCACCGAGCTGGCGCAGCATATGCGCGTCAAAGTCGGAGAAGTCACCACCGCCCTCTCGCTTGACGAGCAGCGTGCGCATCACGCTCCCGTCCTCACGCCTGAGCACGAGCACGTACTCGCCGACGGCGGGGGCCGCGCCCTCGTCCGCCTCGTACACGGACACGTCCTTCCCGCCGAGCGCGAGCTCGATCATCTGCTCGCCCGTCGCGAGTACCTGCGCGAGCTTGCGCGCGCGCAGCGCGTGCGAGAGCGCAATGCCCGCGTGTGCGGAGAGCTGCGCCTGGTACGCATCAACGGCCACACCCGGCGCGCCCGTCACGAGCACGCCGAATGCGCGGCCGTGCGCGTCGACAAGCGCGCTCAGCTGCGCGCGCGGCGGCGCGCCGCCCTCGTGCGCCGCGCTGGTGGGCAGCTGAATGACGATGGAGGCGACCGCACGCGAGTCTGCGAGCGCCGCCGCCGCGTCGGCCAGGCTCGCACTCGCGCCCGCGCGCGCCGCGTCGTCCGACGCACGCGCGGCGCGCGCGTCGCGCAGCGCGCGCAGCACGGAGCCTGGCTGCGGCTTGTCGCGCCCGCCCGGCCCCGCGTCGGCGAGCAAGTGCGCGTCGGCCTCGTCGAGCAGCCTCGCGGCTGCGTCGGCGAGCGCGCCGCGCGCACCGCCGTCCGCAGGGCTCAGCTGCTGCCCGGCGCGCACGCCGAGCGGGTGGAGCGGCGTCGCGGCGAGGGCGCGCAGCGTCGGCGCCGCGCCGTTGCCCTCCTCGCGCAGGGCAACGAAGGCGGGCACCGGGTGGCTATCCGCGCCAAGGACGCTCACGCGGTCGAGCACCGCCCACGCGAGCGACGCGACGCCGCCGTCGCCGATGCCGGCGGGGCGGTCGGCGCCCGCCGGCGGCGCGTTCGCCGCGGCGATCGACGCGGCGTGGCGGAGGAGGGACGCGGCGGCCTCGGCCGCGCGCTCCGCCGAGACGCGCAGGCCGCCGCCCACCGCCTCGCCGATCGACAGGAGCGAGTCGGCGTGCACGCCGCCCGGCGCGGCGCGCTCGTCTGCGCGCGCGGCGATCGCGTCGACGGCGAGCGTCGCCGCGTCGACAAGCTCGCGCAGATAGGCCATCGCCTCGTCCGCCTCCGCCACCGCGCCCGCCTCCGCCGCCGCGTCGCCGCTGCCGCTCGCCCCGACCGGCGCATTTGCGACGAGCACGCCGAGCCGGCCGCCGCGCCCGTCGACGATGGGAAGTGCGACAAGGCTCGCCTCCGCATCGAGGACGATTTGGGCGCGGCCGTACGACGCGTGTGCGACGTGCTCGAGCGACGCGAGGCCCGAGCCGCCCGCCGCCGCTGCCTCGGCCGCGGCGAAGGGCGAGCGCAGGCTCGTGCCCACCGCCGCGCGCGCGCCCGCTGAGCCGAGCGGCGCGGTCGGCGCGGCGACGACCTGGAGCACCACGTCCGGCTCGGGGAGGGCAGACGCACGATCAGCGGCGGATGACTCGGCCTCGTCGCGCGCGCTCGCCGTCGGCGCGTCGCCCGTCTCAAAGGTGGCCGCTACAGGGCCGACGGCGATGATGCCGAGCACCGCAGAGCCGTCGAGCGGCGCGGCGCCGTCGGCGCCGTCCTCCGCCGACGCCGCGGCCGCGCGCGCGGGGTCGAGCACGATGCGCACGCGCACGTCGGCACTCGCGGCGATGAAGCCGCCCGCGCGCGCGTCCGCGCCGAGCTCGTCGGCGGACGGCGTGTAGCTCGCGAAGACGGAGGAGTCGCCGTGCGCCGCCGCGCGCAGCAGCTCCGCCGGCGGGTCGGCAAGCAGCCGGAGGCAAAAGGCCGCGAGGCCCGTGGAGTGCGCGAGCTGCCACTGCTCGCCCTCGCGCGCCGCGCGGATTGGGTGCTGCGCGCTCGCCATCGACACGTCGGCGCAGACCGCTCCGTCGGGCATCACGTGGCGGAGCGCAACGAGCGTGCACGTCGCCGCGTCGTGGCCGCGCCGCCCATCGGCGAGCGCGCCCGAGCCGACGACGCCGAGCGCGCGCGCACGCGCACCGACGGCGGGTGCGCGCCGCAGAGGCGCGGCGACGAACCGCTGCTCGCGCTCGTCGAGCGCGGTCAGATCAATCGCGCGCGCTGTGCCGGATGCGGGCAGCGCAGCGTCGAGCGCGGCAAACGCCGCCACCTCGACGGGCCGCTCGGTGATGCGCTGCAACGCCGCGCCGCGCTGCACGTGCGGGTGGCCGCTCGTCGCCCACACGACGGTCATCAACGGGGTGCTACGCGGCGAGCCCGCCGCGTCGTCGCCATTGCTGCCTTCGGCCAGCTCCCATGGGCGGCGGTGCGCGCTCGCGGGCGTGAGCGCGACGAAGATCGGCGCCTCCTCCGCGCGCGCGGCCACGCGCCGGAGCGCGACGCAGCCGGACGCGCCGCTGGCGGCGCCGCGCGCGCCCGCCTCGCCGAGCGCAGCGACGAACGCGGGCAGCAGGTCGTCGATGGTGCTCGCCGTGCCGGCCGCCGTGCGCACCGCGTCGAGCGCGGCGCGCCGCGCGGCCGCGCGCGCCGACTCGCCGGGCGCGGCGTTCGACGGCATGTCGTCGGCCACCGCGGGCGCGCGGCGCGCGTCGACGTCGGCGCCGTCGGCGGGTGCGGCCGCGCGCGACGCACCGCCCGAGCCGGCGCGCGTGGCGGAGGCGGCCTCCTCGGCGGCGCGCTGCCTCGCGGCCTCGGCCTCGGCCGCCATCGCCCCAAGCTCGGCGGCATGCTCGGAGATGCGCCGCGTTGCCGCGCGCGCGTTCGACTCCTGCCGCCGCAGCTGCAGCGCCGCGGCGGATTGCGCCGCCGCCTCGGCCTCGGCGCGGCGGATCGCCGCGGCGCGCTCGGCGGCGGCCTTCTCGGCGCGCGCGCGCTCGTCCGCGTCGGCCTTCTGCTTGGCGGCGAGCGCGAGCCGCTCCTGCTCCGCCGCCGCCGCCGCCTCCCTTAGCGCCTTGAGCCGCTCGCCCTCCTCCTCGGCCGCGCGCTCGCGCGCGAGCGTCGCGGCCTCCTCGCGCGCGCGCAGCTGCTCGATGCGGTCAAAGTTGTCCTCCATCCACGTGGAGACGACGTCCCAAAACTCGTCCCACGAGATGCGCCCGTCCGCATCGCCATCGAGCTGCTCGAAGAGCGCCTTTGCGCTCGCCTCGTCCTGCGGCATCCAATCGGGCTGGCCGGCCGCCTCCATCGTGTAGCCGAAGAAGGACGACACCTCGGAGAGCGCGGCGGAGACCTCGGCCATGTCTATCGTGCCGTCGCCGTTTGCGTCGAATTGCTGGAACAGCTCGCGCACCTCGCCCTTCTTACCCGACCATTCGGCGCGGTACTCCTCCTCGCGCGCGAGCCGCGCCTTTGCGGACGCATCCTTGCGCGCAAAGTAGCCGTGCGAGAACTCGAGGAGCGCGCGCGCGTCCACGGCCTTGCGCCCGCGGAAATGGCGCAGCGTCGCCTTCTGGTACTCCTTGAGCAGGCCAAGCGTGTACGGTGGGATCGGGATCTGCTCCCGCGCGTACAGCGCGCTCGGCACTGGCGTGCTGCCTGTACTCCACCCCACCGACATCCTGCGCGTGTAACCGGCTCCGACTTTTGGAAAAGGGCGCGTGCACGCGTCCATCGTGGGGCGGCGAGCGCGCGGCCCGCGTGCACTTCGGCAGGCATGGGGGACCCGGCTGAGCAGCTGAGCAAGCTCTTCCGCGTGCGCCGCACCGTCTACCAGATGCTGCGCGACCGCGGCTACCTAGTCGACACCAACGACATCAACTGCACGCGCGACGAGTTTGCCGCGCAGTTTGGCGACTCGCCCAGGTACACCTCGCGAGCGCCGTTCGCGCGCGCACGCGCGAATGCCTCTCCGTCCGCGCAGGCGCTTCGCAACACCGGCTGAACCTCTGCGCGCCCGCCGCGCCGCGCGCCCACCGACCCGCCAGCCGCGAGGAGCTCACGGTGCTCGTGCAGAAGCGCGACGACCCGACGATCGGCATCTTTGTCTTCTTCCCCGAGGAGGCCAAGGTGGGGATCAAGCCTATCCGGAGGTACTGCGAGAAGATGGGCGAGGAGCACGTCACGCGCGCCATCCTCGTCGTGCAGGACGCGATGACCAGCCACGCCAAGCAGGCGCTCAAGGAGACCATCGTTCTCGGCTTGCACATGGAGCAATTCCAGGCGAGCGCGCACCCATCCATCGCTTAACCTGCCGCCTCCATCGCTATGCGCATGCTCCGTCGCATCCCCCCTGGCCTCATCTGCGCGCCATCCCCAAGCTTCTCGTTGCGGCCCGACCGCGCCGCCCACGGGACCTCCGCGCGCCGTCGCCTGGCCACGCGCGCCCCGCCCAGCGGAGGGCCGGAGGGCTGGAGGGTCGCGCGCCGTACTCAACATCCGACCGCTCGCGGCGCGCGATGCGCTGCTTGCGCGGGGCGCGGCATGATCCGCGCAGTCGGCTCACGCAGGCGTCTGGCCTCGCGCGCACGCCGCCTGCCCGTCGCTGCGCCGTGCGCGTCAGGAGGCAGAGTTGCTGGTCAACATCACCGAGCACGTGCTCGTGCCGCGGCATGTCGTGATGAGCGCAGACGAGAAGGCGGAGCTGCTCAAGCGGTACAAGCTCAAGGACTCGCAGCTGCCGCGTATCCAGCTCGCCGACCCCGTCGCGCGCTACTATGGCATGGTGCGCGGGCAGGTGGTCAAGATTGTGCGCCCGTCCGAGACTGCCGGCCGGTACGTGACGTACAGGCTCGTCGTGTAGTCAAACGATTTTACATGTGCTGTAGACAGCCGTCACACGTCGCGCGTCACCGCCGCCAATGCGTGCCTCGCGTCGTCCCATGGCCCAGGGATCTGCTCGTCGGTCCGCGCGTCGAGCACGCGCGCAAAATGCGCGAGCGGCAGCACGCCAGGCTCACAGAGTACGCCCGAGCCGCTCGCAGTGCGCGCGTCCAGGCCGGGCGTGAGGATGACACCGTTGCGCGAGTGGAAGAGGCGCAGCCCCGCCGCTCGCGCCGAGACGAGGTCGACCCAGATGTGCACGTCCGCGGAGGCGCGCATGCCCGAGATGACGCCGGCCGTCCACGGCAGACCTGGTGCCAGGTGGATGTGGTGCCGTGCCATGCGCGACAGGCCGCCTGATGCGCAAATCCCGCCGAGGCACGTGCGCGACGTGCCGTGCACCGCGAGGGCAGGGCCGGCGGGAGGGGGCGGCAAGGGCTCGAGCAGAGCCTCGTCGTCGAGGCCGTGCGAGAGGGTGTGTCCCTGGTTGGCGCGGATGAGCATCGCACCTGTCGCCTCGTCCACACTGAGGGCAAACCGCTGCTTGTCGCTGTCCGCGGCGACGCGCTCCACGTCGGTGGCGCTCACGCCCGCGAAACCTGGGCACGCGAGCAACGCGGCGAGCGGAACGAAACCGTCTGGACGGAGCAGCGCGCCCAGGCCGTTCTCGTGCACGCGGTGGCGCAGCACACGCGAGAGCTTCTTCGAGATGTGCACGTCGCGCGTGTCGGGCTCGCGAGGCATGCGAGCGTCGGGGGCGGGCCAGATCGGTCAAGGCGGCGCCCGGTCCAGGACCGTTGAAGAATTCCTGGTGTGACTGAGAGAACACAAGACCTGACACACGAGGCGCAAGGCACTCTCGTCGCGCCCGGTGGGTGCTGGCAAACGGCGCGAGGGTCGTCGTTGAGTTGAGCCGACGTTTCACACCACCGTGCATCCCGGCCCGCACTCATTCAGCCACGCATCCCCGCTTCACGTTGCCGCGAATCTCCGAGCCCGCGACAAAAGCTCGGTGCCTGCGCACGCGCTGTGGGCCTGTGGCCCGCCTCCAGCCGCCTCAATAGACGTGCCTCTGCTGCGGCAAGTAGGCGTTCGCCGCCTGCTGCCCCTGCGCGTCGGCCTGCGCCGCGGCCGCGTTCGCCTCGTACTGCTGCAGGCGCAGGCCGAGCGTCTGGATCTTGCTGTCCTTGAGCCTCACTAGCTGCTCCAGCTTTGTCACCTACGCGCGCCGCGCGGCGCCGCGCAGAAGGGGAGCGATGGTTGGCCGCAAGCGGCGGGGGGGGGGGGGGGGGGGGGGGGGGGGGGGGCGCGGCTGGGCACAAGGTTGGCGACTGCACACACGCAGCGGCTCGGCCACGCGCGAGCGCTCGGCTGCTGGGCGGCGCCTCGCCTTGATCTCAAGTATCTCGACCGTCTCGGAGAGCTCGTCAACTGTCTGATCGCGCTCCTGCAGCAGCAGCAGCGGATCGGAACCAGCGGCGAGCGCGGACGCGGTCGCGTGCTGCGACGGCATCGGCTGACCGGGCGGCGGCGCGGCCGCAGCCGCCGAGTCGTGCGCGGCATACGGCTGCCTGCCCTGCTGCGGCGCCATCTGTTCCTGCGCCGCCTGCTGCTGCGGCAGCTCGGCCGCACGCACGTCGGCGGGCGAGGAGGGTTCGTCGGCATAGTCGCCAGCGCCTGGGCTGTCATCAGCGCCACCGCCGGCCTGCTGCTTCTTGCGCAGGTTATACTTGGCAAGCTGCGCGCGCGCGCGTGAGCGCGCGCGCGCGCCGTGGGGGCCGTGGCCACGTCCACGCCATGAGCGGCGCATCCGCGCGAGGGCGGACCGCGCGCGCGGCCTCGCGCTCAATGGCTCGCACACTGCGCTGCACGCGCGACGCGGGCCGCTCGCAGGCGGATGGGCCGAGTGTTCGCGCCGAGTGCTCGGCGCGAACACTCGACGTGGGCAACGCGCGCCAAAGCGTCCGTAAAGGCCGGCTGCGCGCGGCGCGCACGTGCACTTGCAGCTTTTTCAGGAGCTGCTCGACCGCACCCGGCTCGGCGTTTGAGAGCGCTTCCATCTCCGCCTTGCTCATCGCGAGGCCGATCTTCTTGAAGACCTTCTTGCTAAGGGTCTGCCAGTTGTAGAGCTTCTGCGCGAACGAGTTGGCCGAGGGGTAGTTGTGCAGCTCCACCATGCGCGGGTAATAGTGCGCGACGACCTCAGCGACGAGCACGCCGTCCGCAAAGTCGCGCGAGATGTTGCGCTTCGGGCGTGAGAGCGGGATTTCGTCAATCCATTGGTAGATGCGCTGCAGCTCTTCCTCGTCCTGCGCGCGCGCGCGCGCGCGCATGGGTGACGTCGCGAGCGGCGCGAGCCGTGTGAGCGGTGACAGTCGGCGACACATCCGTCGTCGAGGAGCCGCGCGACGCACGGCCGCCATGTTTGAGCTGGGTGACCGTTGCACCGCAGCTCGTCAGGGACGTGCGATGGCGACCGTCGCGATACTCACATTTTCGGCGATCGCGCTCGCCGCGTCGTCGGCGAGCGCGCATGGCGCGGCCGAGGTGGGCTCGATCTTTGTCGCCTCATGCGTCGGCTCGGTGGTGCAGAAGCTCGCTCTCTTCCCAATCGACACGCTCAAGGTATGCGCGCGCAGGCACGTCGCGCGAGGGCGCGCGCGCGCGCGCTGATGCGCGGCGCGCGGATCGCGGTCTGCGTGCCGCACCGCGCGCGCGCGGCGCAGACGCGCGCCCAACACGATCGATCGGCTCACCGAAGCCGGCTCACTTCGGCGCGGCCGCCGCGGCGTAGCGACGACGGCAGCGCCAAGGGCGGCGCTGCGCGCGCGCCGGCGCTCGAGCGCGTGACAGACCTGTACCGAGGGCTGACGCCCGCGCTGCTCGGCGTCGTGCCCGTGTCGCTCGTCTACATGCCCGTGTATGAGCTGGCCAGCGCGGCCGCCACCGCCTTCCTTCCCGCCGCGTACCAGCCGATTGGGCGCGTCCTCGCGGGCTCGCTCGCCGGGCTCGCCTGCTCGGTCGTGCACACGCCGATCACAAACCTGAAGAACCGGTTGCAGCTCGCGCAGTACGCGGATGTGCGCGCGGCCGCGCGCGCGATCGCCTCGGCCGAGGGCCTTGCCGGCTTCTATCGCGGCTGGACCTCCGAGGCCACCCTTGAAATCCTCTCCGCGACCATCCAGTTCTGCGCGCTCGACCGCCTCCGCTCCGTGGCGCGCGCGCTCTCGCCGGCGGGCGAGGCATTGCCGCCGTGGCGAAACTCGCTGGTCGGCTGCGCGGCGGGTGCGATCACCGCGCTGTGCACCGAGCCGTTTGACGTCGTCAAGACGCGCCTCACCACGCAGCCGCTACACCGCGCTCAAGCCACTCGGGCCGCACCGGGCGCGGCGGGCGCGCGCGCGCCGGCCGACGAGTACCGGGGCGTGCGCGGCACGCTGCGGCAGATTGCGCGCGCGGAGGGTGCGCCCGCGCTGTGGCGCGGCCTCGTGCCGCGCGTCGCGTACACGGGGCTCAAAGGCGCCGTGTGGTACTCGTCGTACGAGTGGGCGCGCGCGGCGCTGCGCGGCGCTGCGGCCGCGCGGCGGTAGCGCCGTGCCACGTGGGTGCGCCGTGCAAACTCCTTTCACTGCCCCGCGCGACATTTGAGCCTTTCCCCATGGCGCGTCATCAGTCCTCCTCAAATGCCTCTTTGGGCGGCCTCTGCCTCTGCATGAAGGCCTCCTCGTCGCGCAAGTGGATCTTGTCGATCGAGTAGGACTGCTGCCGCGAGAGGAGCGCGCGCTGCTTGAGCACGTTGGAGAGAGAGGACATTGCGTTCGAGTCGTCGCGCATCAGCAGCAACAGGTGTCGGTGCGGCAGCTTGTACAGCGTCACCGGCTCGAGCGCGGTCGCCGTGTTGCGGCGCGTCGCGGTCGCCGCGCCGCCGCCGCCGCCGCCCGCCGCGCCGCCCGCCGTGCCGAGCGCGCCGGACGCGCCAAAGCACGCGCCCGGACCGTATGTCTTGGTCGGCACGCGCGCGCCATTGGGCCCCTCGTAGCTCATCTGTACCGACCCCGACTTGACAATGTAAAAGTCGCCCGCCGGGTCGCCCTGCGGCGCGGCGAGTGGCCGCGCGGGCGCGCGCGCGCGCGCGGCCGCTCGGACGCGCGCGAGGGGCTGCGCGTCAGCGCGCGCCCACGCGCGCTGATGCTGCTGCTGCTGCTGCTGCTGCTGCTGCTGCTGCTGCGCCGCGGTGGCGTCATCGAGGCGCACCTGCGAGAAGACTGTCGCGCCCTTCCCCAGCGTGACCGTTTCGGCCTTGCCAGAGCGAGCAGCCATGTCGATGATGGTTCGCAGCCGCGAGCGGGAGCGGGTCGCCGCCGCCTCGCGCACCGCGGCGTTGAGCTGCGGCGACGCGGCGAGTGCAGCTTCCCACTGCGCGCGGCCGAGACGGCGCAGCTCGCAGCGCGGGTGTGACGCGCACGTAACGGTCGTGTTTCGTCCAGTGCGCCCATCGAGGAAGGCGGTCTCGCCAAAGTGGTCGCCGGGCCCCAGCTCGGCAAGGATCCGCTTGCCGCCCTTCTCCGTGCGGTAATCGAGCTGCGCGAATTGGGAAAGGAAGGGAAGGGAAGGGAAGGGAAGGGAAGGGAATGGAATGCAAAGTTAGGGAAAGGAAGGGAAGGGGAGCGGAGCTCTGAGCGAGCGGCGCGTGGCCGCGCGAACGGCTCGGCGGATGGCAGTGGGCGGAATTGGCAGGGTTGGCAGTGGGCGGAATTGGCAGTGGGCGGACAGTGGGCGGAATTGGCAGTGGGCGTGGGCGGATGGCTGGGCTGGGCGGATGGCAGTGGGCGGATGGCAGTGGGCGGATGGCAGTGGGCGGATGGCAGTGGGCGGATGGCAGTGGGCGGATGGCAATGGGCGGATGGCAGTGGGCGGATGGCAGTGGGCGGATGGCAGTGGGCGGATGGCAGTGGGCGGATGGCAGTGGGCGGATGGCAGTGGGCGGATGGCAGTGGGCAGTCAGTGGGCGGATGGCAGTGGGCGGATGGCAGTGGGCGGTCAGTGGGCGGATGGCAGTGGGCGGATGGCAGTGGGCGGTGGGCGGATGGCAGTGGGCGGATGGCAGTGGGCGGATGGCAGTGGGCGGATGGCAGTGGGCGGATGGCAGTGGGCGGTGGGCGGATGGCAGTGGGCGGATGGCAGTGGGCGGACAGTGGGCGGATGGCAGTGGGCGCGCTGCACAGCCGCGCGCCGCTCGCTCTTGCCTGCAGCCTTCCCGAGTCGATGAAGTAGACGTGCGTCGGGACGTCGCCCTGCGCAAAGACCTCGTGCCCCTCGCGCACGACGAGCGGCTCGGCTTTGGCGAGCACGTCCTGCCACGCCTTGTACTCGACGGGCTCGCCGCTGCGCGCGGCAACTGTCGCCATCGTGGCGAGGATCTGCGATTCGGACCGGCCTGCCGCGGCGGCCTGCTCGGCGGTCTTGATCCCGGACGCGAGGCGGTCGGCGCGCACGCGCATCGTCGATTCGAGCCATTCGCCTGCACGCCGCGCCGCGCGCGCGTCGCGCGACATTTTGAAATGGGGCGCTGCGCGCTACGGCGCGAGTGGGCGCGCGCTGCGTGGTGTGGCGCGGCGCTGCGGCGCGAGGCGGCGCGCACTGCCCTCAATCGCCGGCTTGAGCGCGGCGAGCGGCAGCCGTGCGAGCGTCACCTCCGTCTCGGCGGTGACGGTGAGGTCGTGCACCCCCGAAAGCAGCGCGTCGTATCCAAAATAGGCGCCCCGCTCGATCGTGCCAAGCCCAACCGCCTCGCCCGTCTCGGCGGTGAACGATTGGCGCAGCACGCCGTCGACGAGCTGGAACATGGCGTCCGCGCGCTCGCCCTGCGCAAAGACGGACGTGCCCGCGGGCAGGCGCACCGTGTTCGCCGCCTGCATCGACAAGGCGGTAAGCAGCTTGCCCATGCGCGCCTGCTGCCGCGCCTCCGCCCGCTTGTGCATGCTCAGCTTGAGCGAGCCCGACCGGTCGGACTGCACGAGCGCCGAGAACTCCGCCTTGTCCATAAAGAGCACCTCGCACTCGGACAGGCATTCCACTGCACACACCGCGCGCGGCGGCGATGGGCGGTGGGCGGTGGGCGATGGAGGGGTGGAGGCGGAGGGGTAGGGGGGGGAGGAGGGGTTGCGGAAAGATGTGCGGACCGCGCGCACCGGAAGACGACCGCACGGCCCTGCCCTCGAGAATGCCCGTCTCGCCAAAGAAATCGCCCGGCCCAAGGCGTGCGATCTCGACCCGCTCTCCACTCCTCGGCCTCACGAGCACCGCGCACGAGCCGCGCGTGATGATGTAAAAGCCGTCAACCTCGTCACCCTGCCTGAAGACGCACTCGCCCTTGCGGTACGCCTTGGCGAAGGACTTGTTCAGCGCGCGCGAGTAGGACTCGAAAGAGATTGTGCCTGCGCACGCACACCGCAACGTGGGACCGCCATCGTGCGGGTGGGACCGCCATCGTGCGTGTGGGACCGCCATCGTGCGGGTGGGACCGCCATCGTGCGGGTGGGACCGCCATCGTGCGGGTGGGACCGCCATCGTGCGGGTGGAGCGCGGCGCTCGCATCGGCGCGGCGGCGGCGGCGGCGGCGGCGCAAGCGCGCGGCGGCACGCACGCGCGCGCGCGCGCGCGCGCGAGGGGCCGCCGCGCCGCGCGTACGCTCGCCACCCTCGCCGCCGCCGCCGCCGCCGCCGGCCGTGCGGCTGCCGGCCGCCGTGCCCGCCGCGCGCTGGGAGGCGTGTCCCGTTGGTGCGAGGACTGCCATCATATTGCCAAGCTCGCGCTCGGTGATCTCAAAGCCGAGGTCGAAGCATACGCGCCGCAGGTCAGCTGCGGTAATGTATCCCTTCGCCTCCGCATCGAAGAGTTCAAAGCCGACGCGCAATGCATCGAACTGCCCGCCCGAGCGCAGCGCGCCGCCGCCCTCCGGGTGCACCGCCGGTGACGCGACCGCAACGCCCGCCACCGGCAGCGCGCGGCCGCCGCCGCCGCCGCCGCCGCCGCCGCCCGTCGCATCCGCCGCGTCGGCGCGCGCGCCCGGCCGCGCGCCGCCGCCACCGCCGTCAGCGCCGCCGGGCAGCGCCTGCGCCTGCGCCTGCGCCTGCGCCTGCGCCTGCGCCTCGCGCATCTGGTGCATCAAGATGCCGAGCAGGATCGAGCCGTGGAACGCGTGGCGCGCCTTGGTGTAGGCGCGCAGCCGCTCGTGCGTCTCGGGCAGCGGCTGGTCGGAAACGCGCTCACCACGCACCTGCAGCGGTGCGGTGCGAGGGGCGAGCGTCAGCAGGGGAGGGAAGGGGAAGGGAAGGGGAAGGGGAAGGGGAAGGGAAGGGGGGGGGGGGGGGGGGGGAGAGTAGTGCGCGCGCCGCCCTCGCGCGCGCACCCACGGATGGTTGAGCAGCTCGGCGGCGGTGGCGCGCTTGGCAGGGTCGGGCTCAAGGAGCGCCCGCACAAGCGCCTTCGCCTCGCGAGAAACGGTGCGCCACTCGGGCGAGTGGAACGTGTAACGGCCGGCGAGCATGGCCTCGCCGAGCTGCTCGGCGCTCGCGTCGCCCTCCGGATCGAAGGGGTGGAATCCGGAGAGCAAAATGTACAAGAGCACGCCCGCAGCCCACAGGTCGACAGCGTGCCCGTATGGCTGGTGCGCAAGCTGCTCGGGCGCCCAGTAGCCCGTCGTGCCGCAGCGGCCGCCGGAGATGACCTGCTCGCCCTCCTGCAGCACGATTGCCGTCCCAAAGTCGATCAGCTTGAGGAAGTCTGCGCTCATGAGGACGAGATTCTCGGGCTTGATATCGCGGTGCACAATGCCCTTTGAGTGTAGGTGGTACAGCGCTCTCGCAAATTGGCCAAAGAGGAGCGACGCAACCTTCTCCGAATAGGCGCCCTGCCCAACGAGCGCCTCGAAGAGCCCGCCGCCCTCCGCGAGCTCCATCACGAGCACCCAGTGCCTGCCCTTGTGCCGCGCGCGCCCGCTCGCGCCGCCGACCGAGCCGCCGCCGCCGGCGGCCGACAGCAGCCGCCCGCCCGCCGGCGCGCCGTCGCGCGCGGCGGCGGCGGCGCGGCGGAGCTCGGCGACGTGGGCGGGGTCGGCCGCCACGTCGAACACGTCGAGCAGCTCGACGACGTGCCGGTGCCGCCCGCACGCGTGCATGGCGTCGACCTCAGCACGCACCTGCTTGATCGCGGACGGGCTCGGGTCGTGCGGGATCTTTTTGACGGCGACCTGCCGGCCGGTGGCGGTGTCGAGCGCGGCCCAGACCTCGCCAAACGAGCCGTGGCCGAGCAGCTTCTGCAGCTCGTACCGCGCGTAGAAGGCCTCGTGCGACATCTGCGCGCCGAGCCGTTCGGACGCGGGCTCGGTGCCAAACGCCGCGTAGCCCGCGTCAGCGACGTGCGACGCGGTCGTGAGCCAGAGCGCCTCGGCGGAGGCCCAGAGCGCGGCGAGCGTGGCGCGCGCGCGCTCGGGCGCGTCCGCGGGCACGTACTCGCTGCCGAGCACGAGCACCGCCGCGCCCGCCGCGACGGCCGCCGCGCGGCCGAGCAGCGCGCGCCGCCGGCCGGGGGGTGGCGGCGCGCCGGCGCCACCCGTGCCGAGCGCGCGGCCCGCGGCGCGCGCCGGCCAAGCCACGCCGCCGCGCGGACGCGCCACGCGCAGGCCGAGGCCCGCAACGCGCAGCATCGATCCGGCTGCCGTACGCGCGCGACGCGCGTGCGTCGCGTGCGATGGCGTTCGCTCCTCGGGGAAAGGAGGGTTGCCCGAGATTGAGATTCGTGCCTGCACGGTCAGAATGTCGGCGCCGTTGCCCTCGCTTGACGACGTGGAGATGCGCATCTGCGCCTCGTCGGCGTCGGCGTCGGCGCCGAACGGCGGCGCGAAGGCGGGACTGCGGCCCAATGGCACCGACGAGCAGGCTGCCAGCCTGCGCGCGTCGCCCGCGCTCGGGCCGACCGGTGGCCCCTCGCGCGCGGCCGCGCTCGCAGCGTACCACGCGGGCGCACCGCCCGGCGGCCCGGGCGCGTCGCCGTCCGCGCGCTCGATTCGCTCGAGCGCCGGTTCGGCGCCCGGCGGTGCACCGTCGCCTGTGCTACCCCCCGCCGGCTATCCGCCCACCGGCGCGGGCGCGCGCGCCGCGCGAGAGGGCGGCGCGCCGGATGGTCGCACGAGCGGCTCGAGCCAAGCGGACGCGGGCGGCGCGCATGGCGGTGGCGCGCACGCGACGAACTACGCGCAGCCCAGCCACGCGCACGGCAATGCACAGCCGCCGCCGCCGCCGTCCGCGCCCGCGCCCGACGCTGCGTCCAGGCTGCGCCCGACGCTCGACAGGATGCTCGGGGCTGAGGCCGTCGGCGCGCCGCACAATGGCGCCGCGTCCGGGCCGAACGGCGCCGTGCCGCTGCCGACGATGGCGCCACCGTCGCGCGGATACCGGCCGGTTGGTGAACGCGCCGTCCCGCCCAAGGGCGGTGGTGCGACTGGCAAGGTTACCGGCATGCACGAGGATACGGTGGTATGCGCGCGACTGCGCAACGTGCCGCGTCGCGCGCACTGTGCGCCGTCGAGCCGCGCGACTCGACCGTCACCGTACCGCCACGTGCCCTCCACGCCGCGTGCGCTGCGACTTTGCTGCAGGCATCCAGGGGCGCGGCAGCCGCGCAGACGGCTAACGAGCCGGCGGGCGGCGTGGGCGATGGGAGAGCAATGGCGGGCGGGGACGAGGGGGAGGGGAGGGGCGGAGGGATGGCCGTGGGCTGCCCGTCTGGCCGCGCGTCGATCGGCGTGGTGGTGATGGTCTTCTTCTTCTTTGCGCCGCTCGTTGGCCTCTTCGCCCTCTCCACCCTCTCCGAGCGAGCGCAACGCGCACCGCCACCATTCTGGTGTGTGGCTGTGCCGGAGGGCGATGTCGACAGCGCCTCGGGCATGGTTCCGAGTGCGCTTGCCTATGCCAATCGCAGCTCAGGCCTGCAGGTGAAAAGCCGCCCCGCCGATGGCCGCGCCCACCGCGCCCGTCATGCCCGCCGCCGGCCTCCGCGCGCGCGCCCGTGGGCACAGCGCGGCGGCCGATCAGCGGCGGCGGCAGCGGCTGATACGCGCGCCCGCTCGGCTTTGCGTCGCGCGCGCCTTAGGCGGGCTACTCCGACCTGCCGATCGACCCGGCGGACGGCTGCTTGCGCGGCTGTGAGCCCACCGCGTGGCCGCCCCTCTCCCAACTGCCGCCCGATCTCGCCTTCGCCGCCGCCGCGGGCGCGTTCGACGTGCGCGGCGCGCGGCGCGAGCAAGCCGTCGTGCCGGCCACGGGCGCGCCCGTCCGGTTGCTCGCGCTCTCGCGCCAGCTCGCGCCGCGCGGCGCGGAGATGGCGGCGGCTTGCTCGGAGCACGACCGCTGCTACGCGACGTGGCGCCGCCGGCTGCCCGAGGCCGCGCACCGCGCCGCGTGCGACGGCGAGCTTGTACGAAACCTCGCCCACGCGTGCGCGCGCGCCGCGGCGGGCGCCGAGCCGGGCGGCGCGCGCGCGCGCGGCGCGGACGCGCGGTTCGACGGGTGCGAGCAGGCGGCGAGGCTGACGCATTTCCTCGTCACGAGCACCGCCGACTATGCGCGCGCGCAGGAGGCGGCCGAGTCGGCCGTCGTGCGCGCGGCGATGGCCGCCGTCGCCGCCGCGGCCGGCCCGCCGCCGCTCGCAAAGTCGCGCGTGGCTGAGAGCACCGCGCAGCCGGCGGTGAGCGGCGGCAGCGACGGCGCGCCCTTTGGGCCGACGGAGGGCGACGTGGCCGACTGGGCGACGGCGCACGCGGGCTCGCTCGTCGGCGCCGTCTACGCCGACGCGCTCGCGCCCACCTCCGACGCGACGTCCGGCGCGGCCATCGCGGGCGAGCAGAGCGAGCGGCCGCCGCTGTGCGAGGTCCTGCCCGTGCGCTGCGGCTGAGGCGCACGCGCGCCGTCGGCGCATCGTCTTGCCGCTGCGCGCCGCTGCGTGCCGGCCTGTACTCGCACGAGCGTGCCGCCTTTTCCTTTCTCCTTTTCCCCTAGGCGGTGTGAAGAGGCAATGACCCTGTACTCACACAACAGCGCCAGCCAGGGGCGAACACGACGCTGCATCCGACAAGGCGGCATGCTCGTCGCGCCGGCGTTCGTGCCCGCCGCTTGTGGAGCGGTCGCCAGGGCCGCTAGCCGCGCCCTGGTTCGGCGCTCGGCCGGCGCACAGCTCGTGCAAGCGCTGCGCGGCGCCGAGCGGTGCGCCTACGCAGCGCAGCACGCCTCGCCTCGCGCCGGGCAGCGTGCCCATGACGAGCACGGCCGTCGCGCCCACGACGAACGCGGTCGAAAGCGGCCTGGACAAGCTGGGCCAATAGAAGATGGTGTAGAGCCCGATGTACGCGCCGCCCGCGCCAGCAATCGAGAGCACGGCGACGCCGAGGTCGCGCAGGTGCACGCGCAGCCGCTGCAGCTGCAGCTGCACGCCGACGCGCGACGCCGGCCGCTGCGTGCTGAGCGCCAGCTCGGGCGGCGCGAGCGGCGCTTGGAGGATCGCCGTGCAGACGGCGAACGCAGCGAACGCGATCGAGTACAGGTAGCACGCGTAGCACGCCAGGTCGATCGCCTTAGCGCGGCGCCCGCCAAACGCGCCCTCGGGCAGCTGCGCGCGCGCCGCGAGGTAATCAAGTTGCATCGCCGTGAAGAGCGCGGCGAGCTTTGCGGTGAGCACGAGCGGCGCCTCGTTCGACCGACGGCCCAGCTCGCGCCGGACGAGGGCGCGTATGCTCGTGCGCACCTCGCGCTCGAAGACGGACATGCCCTCCGCGGCGGAGGGAGGCGGCGGACGCGAGAGAAGCGAGCCGCCCGACTGAACGGGGCGCACGGACGCGCCGGCGCGCAAGGCCGAGAATGACAAGTGCGCGAGGTGATGCACCTGGCCGGCACGCCGCTCGTCGAGCGATTCGCCGGCTGGGGGCGTCGCGTCCACACGCGCCGCCCCGTCAGCCGTGCTCTTTGCGCCGCTCTGTGCGCAGTGCGCGCCACCCATCCGCCGCTCAGCTGTCGCGACCACGCGCAGTCGCGCGCCGCTGGAGCTGCGCCCGCGGCCGCCGCTCGCCGCTCGGGCGCTGCCGCGTGCGGAGACGGCGCCGTCGGCAGATGACGCGCGCGTGGGCGGCGACAGTGGGGGGGCGGCGTCGAGCCGCGCGTCGGGCCGCGACGTGCTGAGCTCGCCGCCGCTGGCGTAGCACGTGGCTCCCATCGGCTCGTCTTCTTCGCCGCCATTGCTGTACCACTCGTCGATCATTGAGAAGATGAGACGCCGGTCGCGCAGCGACGCGCACTTTGCGTCCGACGCGCAGAAGCGCGCGAGCTGCCGGTCGAGCGCGGCGATGCTTTCCGAGTGTTTCCGCATGAGCGCGGCCGACGCAAAGAGCGGCGCGCCCGCGCAGAAGGCGGCCATGTACGCGACGGTCGCGCTGCTGACGCCTTCACTGAGGATGAGCGTCACGTGGATGATCGTGGGCGCCAAGACCGCAACGCCCACCCACACGACTTCAACTTGAGCCAGCGCGATCGGACGGATCTCGAGGCGCAGCCGGCGGGCGGCGCGCGGCACGCGCGGCTCGGCCGTGCGTGCCGCCTCCGCCTCCGCGAGCAGCCGCCGGTAGAAGGCGGCGAGCTCAAAAATACACCAGCTGCGACGCACGCACGGCCGCGAGAGGGGCCAGCGCGGCGCGGCGGCGGCGGCTGGCGGCGGTCGGCGGAGCGCGCGCGCGCGCGCGGCGGGCCGAGCGCATCCGCGCGCCGCGCGCACAGCCGTTGGAAGTAATGCTCGTCCCACAGGATGACGAAACCCCGCGATACGCGCAGGAAACGGCCAATCGCGCCGACGCCCGCACGCTTGCGCGCAGCGTCGGTTTGATTGATGCACGCGCGGTCGACGAAGAGCATCGGCGGGCGGCGGAGGCGCGCGCGCGCAAGCCCGCGCTGCGCGCACAGCTGCGCGCGCGGCCCGCCGAGCAGCGCCGTAACCGTCAAGAGCGAGCACCAGAAGGAGAGGGGCACCGGCACGCGCACGTCATGGAAGACGCTGCGCGCGCCAAACGTCGGTAGCGCGCCGAGGGATGTGAGGGCGCAGGCGATGATGGACACGACGAGCGCGAGCGCGAGCGTCGGCCCGAGCTGGAAGCGATGCGCCAGCGCGACCGCCTTGCCCCAGCGCGCCGAGAGCCACGCGTGCGAGATGAAGAAATCGATCCACTCGGCGCTCTCGGACGAGGCGTGCAGCCGGTCGAGCTGCGCGTCGGTGGCGTACGCAGTCGCTGAGAAGACGCGTGAGAACGAAGCGAGCACCGTCCACAGCGGTACCGCGCGCAGCACGTCCGACGCGCCGATCGTCCCGTTCGCCGCGCCAAGCGCGCGCGCGTGGGCGCTGGCGTGCGCCATGCGCGCGTGCGCGCCGACGAGCGCAAGGCGCGCAGACAGTGGCTCAGAGGCCACAATCTCAGCGCCAGCGCTCGAGCCGCCCTCGCTCTTCGCCGCGCTCGCCGCCGCGGCGCGCCGCGCGTCGGGCGCGGCGCACGCGCGCGCGGGCGGCGAGGCGGCCACGCGCGCACGCGCGCGCGGCGAATCCTCGCCGGGCTCAGGCGGGCGCCGAACCAAGGGGCGAAGCTGCTGTGCGCGCCCGCGCCACGAGGCCATCGCCCGCTCGACCGAGGGCAGCCCCTCGGCCACAGCCGACTTCATCGTACCCGTTCTGGTACCCATGTGAGGCCCGTTCCCTGTAAACTTTTTGGCGTCAAGTTTACGAAATTTTGGGTTTCGGCATATGTGACGATACCGAAAATCCATGGCGGCGCAAAATCGAACAGGGGCCCGAAGAGCGTCACGATTTTTGTCTGCAGAAATTTTTGTCTCTAGGGAACGGGCCTGAGGCGACCCATGACTTGCCGTTTCGCCGTCCATGGGCCATGGAGGGAGCATGCACGAGCGCGTGGACGGCTTGCGGGGCGGGCGCCCGACGGTGCTTCTTGCGCTTCGCCGCCGTGCGGTCGAGCTGTCGCGCGCAACTGGCCCCAAGCGCGCAGACGGCTCACCAGGCCGGCCGGCAGGGTCGCCGCTCTCCCTTGCCGAGCTGCATAGCGAGGCGCACGCCCCGCTCGTCGCGGCGACGCCGGGCGCGCGCTGCCTGTGCGACGTGCTCGCGAGGCCGGCGAGTGGGCGGGTCACGCGCGCCGGCACCTCAGTCGCGCAGCGCGCGCGCGCCGCGCCCGCCGGCGTGCAAGCGATCGGCGGGCCAGCTTACGTCGGGCCGGCAGCGACGCTCGTCGTGTGCGCCGACGATACGCCGGTCGCCGAGCTTGTCGACGCGCTGCTCGTGCACGACGAGTTGCGCGACGCGACCTTTTTCGCGCAACCGTTATTCTCAGGCGGCGCGGGCCGACGAACGACGGCGTGCCCGCCGGTGTCGCAACGTGCGCGCTGCTGCTCGCGCCGTTTGACCGGCCGCTTCTCTTCGCGCACGCGCGCGGAGCTGCGGCGGCGCGCGCGGCGGCGTTGGCGTGCGGCTTGGCCGGCACCGTCCGGCTGGTCGGCGCAATGCCATTCGCCGAGCGCCAGCGGCTGCGCACTGCAATCGCAAGCGGCGAGCTGCTGCGTCTCGAGCGTGCGTGGGCGCAGCTCTACTCGCATGTCGGGCTCACGGCCGGCGCGCGCTCGGGCGCGTCCGAGCTGCGCGCGCTGCTGCGCGGCTGGTTGCTCGCGCAGGCGGGCGCGTTCCTCCCGGCCGAGGCACCCTCCACCGCGCGCGCGCAGTACGCGCTGCTGCTCCACACGCACGGCGCGCACGACCTGGCGTACTCCCACCTCATCGCCGAGCTTCGCGCGCGCGCGCACGAGCACGGGCTGAGCGGCGCGGCGCGCGAGGCGGTCGGCGGCGCGGCGCGCGCGCGCGCCGAGTACCTCGCGCGCCGCGGCGGCGGCGGCGGCGGCGGCGGCGGCGGCGGCGGCGGCGGCGGCGGCGGCGGCGGCGGCGGCGGCGGCGGCGGCGGTGGCAATGGTGGCGATGTCGGCGACGAGCACGCAGCCTCGCTGCGCGAGCTCGCAGCGGACATGCGCCTGCCGTCGACGTCGCTCGGCCCGTCGCTCGACGCGCCCGAGCTGCTTGCGGTCGCGCACAATCTGGGCTCGGTGGCGCGCGCGCTCGGCGACGCCGACGAAGCCGCGATGTGGTGCGCGCTCGCCGCGCGAGGCCGGCGCGAGCTGCTGGGCGAGCGGAGCGTGCTTGCGCTCGCATCGCGCGTGAACGGCGCCACGCTGCTCGACGACCGCGCGGCGGCGGCGCGTGGGGTGGGCGCGCCGCCGGCCACAGCGGACGATGCGGACGCAGCCGAGCGCGAGTACGGCGAGGTGCTGCGCCTGCTCGGCGGGCTCGACTCGCTGCGTCCCACGTCGCCGCACGCGCAGGCCACGCCGGCGCAGCCGCCGGCAGCGGGCTCGGCCGGCGCGCAGCGTCCGCTCGGCGCGGCGAGCGCTGCGCGCGCGGCGAGCGAGGCGATGGAGGAGGCGCGCTTGCGCCGCGCGCTCTGTCTGACCGCCGGCGCAGCGCTCGCCGTGTCCCGCGAGCGGCGTGGCGCGTGGGCGAACGCACTGCCGCTGCGGCGCGCGCTGCTCGAACGCGCAACGCGGCGAGCACGGCGGCGCGGCGTCGGTGGAGGCGATCGACGCGGCGAACCGATTCGCGATCGCGCTGCAGCACGCCGGCGGCGAGGCTGGCGAGGCCGAGGCCGAGGCCGTGTTGCGCGCCGCGCTGCGCGCGTGCGACGATGATGGCGACGCGCTCGCGCCGGCTGCGCTCGATCTCGCCGCGAACCTCGCGCGGCTCGCGTGCCGGCGCATGGACCGCGCGCTCAGCGTGCTCGCCGCACCGACGGCCGCCGCGCGCGCCGCGTGGGCCAACGCGCCGCCCGCCGCGCGGCCGAGCGTGGCCGCTCTGCGCGAGACCGAGGTGCTGTTGACGCGCGCATGCGCCGGCCGCGCCGAGGCGCTCGGCGCCAACTCGGAGCCTGCGGTGCGCTCGGCGCGGCTGCTCGCGTAACACACGCGCGTGCGTATGGGCGACGCCGCGGCCGCTGAGGGGGCGTGCTGGGCGTGGCTCAATGGCTCGGCCGTGCTGCACGGCTGCGCGCACCACGCGACGCTCGCGGCCGCGCACGAGCTGTGCGGCCTGCTCGCCGAGCTGGGCCGGCCGGCCGAGGCGGAAGCAGTCGCAGCCAAAGCGCTGCAGCTGCGCGCGCACGCGCAGGAGCGCGGCCACGGCGGTGGCGGCTACGCGCCTGGCGCGCTCGGCGGCGCGCAGACGAGCGTCGGCGCGCTCGCCGCCGCGTACGCCGCCGCGCGTGCTGCGCTGGGCGCACCCGAGCGCAGCTCGAGCGTGGACGCGCAGCGTAACGACGCGCGCGCCATGACGCCCGCGTCGCCCGCGTTCGGTGCAGGCGCGAGCACAGAGTCGCTGGACGAGGGCGCGCGCAGCTCGGAGCGAGAGATGAGCCGTCACAAAGCGGCATCCTGAGAATGGGTCCAGGACCTCAGGCCTCCAACCGTCAATCAGAGCTCATACTCAGACGCAACTCTGATTTGGCCGTTCGGCGGTGACGTTCCAAAAGCTGGGACCGTCCGTCGGCGCCGGAGATTCGAGGTCGGATTGGTTGCCGTTGGACGTGGCCGCCGGACGCGGCCCGCTTACGAGGCGACGCGCAGGGATCCAACGGACGTTTCTGTTTTACACACGTGGAGCGTAAGTAGGGCGGCGAGAGGGCGGCGAAGAAAGGGCATTGAATGACATTGTCTCATGACTCATGAGAGCCGGACGGGCACGGCGCAGGCCTCCGCGGCGGCCTCGACGCCGGCTTGGCACGAGCCGCCCACCAGCGCGCGTGCGTCAAAGTCACAGCGGCCTCTCGGCGTGCGGTACGCGGGCGCGAGCGAGCGCGTGCCGCCCGCCGGCACAGTGTCGCATTGTGCGCCGGCGTCTGCGTCGCACAGCTTGCGCTTCCTGCTCGAGGCGAGAAGCCGCGCAGTGAAGTGACGCGTGGCGATGTCCAGCAGCTGCGCGCGCCGCGCGGCGAGCGGATCCGGCGGTGCCGCCTCCGAGAAGAGCGCTGTGCTCGCTGAGCTCTCGTCGTCGCGCTCACGCTCGACGGCAACGGCGGCGCGCTCGTCCGGCGAGGCGGCCACGTCCGCAACGCCAACGGGCGGCGGCGGCGTTGCGATACGCGCGGCGACCACGGGTGGCGCCACTGGCGGCGCCAGCGCGCGCGCCTCACCGCGTGGCGGCCGCGCGGCGGCCGCGCGTCGCAGGTTGGCCGTGAGCGTGTCGTACCCACACCAGAAGGCCGCGAGGTGCGAGGCGCCGAGCGGTGGGGGCGCAGCGCATGCAGCGTTGAGCGTCAGGTCACCGTGCACGGACAGCGCGAGGAGCCGCGCCGGCCGCGACGCCGACGTGCTCACGCCGCGAGCGCTGTAGAGCGCGCCAACCCCCCTCGCGCAGTCGCATGCGCTCGCCGCGCGCTGTGCGTCAGCCACGGAGCCGGCGGCGGAAAGCGGCGCGCCGCGCGCGGAAGAGCGACAATCGACCTCGCCGTCGAGCGGGGCGCCGCGCGCGCTCGAGCCGCACGACCGGCTCCCCACCGCACCGACGCAGATCTCGTCAAGCATCAGGGTTGACGTTTTATGGGCCCTGAAAGTCTACTCATGCCGCCCATTTTGGAAATTTGCCGGGAAAGCGCATCAGCCTTGGCGAACGGAAACGTCTCGCGCCACAGCCGTTCCATCTCTCGACCCCCTTGTGGACGGCCGTTCCCCACTCGGATGCGCCGCGCGCCCCACGAGGTCCACGGCGACGAGCCGGTGCTTTTCACGGCCTTCTCCACGCCACAGCTGTGCGTCACCACTGGCAACAAGCTCACCGCCTTTCCCTTCTCGCTCGACTTCGACGCGGACGCGCCAGACGACGCGGTGGGCGCGCAGGGTCGCGAACGCGCGCCGACAACGACGGCGCGATGGCTGGGTGCGGACGAGGCGGACGAGGCGGAAGAGCGCGCGGGCGAGGCGGACTATGGCACAGCCGCGCGTATCTACTGCGCGCACCCCGGCTGTGGAAAGGACTACGCGTCGCACGACGGCGTGCGCAAGCACGCCAAGCGCTACCACCGCGAGTGGCTTAAGGCGCTCGACGAGGACAAGCGGCGTTGCGGCACGCCCACGCCGCCGAGCGAGGATGGCGGACGCAACGGCGGCAGCGGCTGGGTCGGCGCCACCACCGACGGCGACCATCGCGCCGTCAAGCGCCGGCGCGACGACGCCACGGCGCACGCCGACGAATGCGTGTGGCGTGGCGCGCCCGCGCGCGCGGGCGCGTCAGCCCCGTCGTCGTCGCGCTCGTCGGACGCCGACGTGGTCGGCGATTTTGAGCGGTTGTTTGCGCTGTCGCTACCGCTCGACGTCGGCGCCGAGTGCCTCCTCGCCACGCCTGACTCTGCCGCTGAGCCGCCCGCACGCTGCGCGGCCGTCGCCAACGGTCAAGCCGCACCTGCGCAGCCGCCATCATGGGAGGCGGCGCTCCGGCTGCTCGAGCAGGCGCAGCTGCTCGGCGCGGGCGCGCCGTTTTTGACCGAGCCGTCCACGCCGCACGCCAACTCCGCCGTCGAGTGGCAGGCCGCCACGCTCGCGGCGGCGGCCGCGGCGGCGGCCGCCGCCGCGGCGCCCGGCGCGCAGCCGCCGCCGAACGCGCTGCACGCTCTGAGTGGCCTCGGCGGCATTTTCGCGCTCGCAGCTGCGCGTCCGGCGGCGAGCGCGCCCGTTGGCTTGCCCTGCGCGCCGCGCCGCGCGCCACCGCTCCGCCTGCCCGCGGGCTGGGGTGAACTCGCCGCCGCGGCCGCGCCGGGCGCAGGGACGGGTGGGTGCACCGATTTCAAAACGCCGCAGGGAACGCCTGAAAGCACGCCGCACTCGGCGCGGCGCGGAGAAGCGCTCAGCGCACAACCGCACGTTGCGCTCAGCACGCTCCACGCGGCCGACGACACGGCCGATGCGCCGCCGATGTTGGAGGCCCTGCGCGCCACCGACCTGCTCGCGCCGCTCGTTCCGTTCGCCGACGGCGAACTCGAGGGACTCTTTGGCAGCGAGCTTGCGCAGGCGCACGCGTTGGGCGTGCTCGAGGCGGATGGGGACGATGCGGCGCTGCGGGCGGCGGCGGGCGGCGCTTGCGCCCGCGATGGCGTCGACAACGGCGATGGCGGCGGCGATGGCGGCGATGGCGGTGACGATGACGCTCTCGCATCGCTCGGCAGCGACGAGCCGGAGTTGGGCTGGTGAAAAGTGCACCGAGGTCCACCGGCAACGTCACACTCGATGCCGATGAGCCGGCAGTTATCCGGGCCTTCGCCCTTGTCGTAGTGCTGACATTGAGCGGGGGGGTGAAATAATAAATAAATAAAAAAAGAAAAAAAGAAAAAAAGGGGGCATCGCCCTCCTCTCGAGTGTCGTGCACTGCCCTCCGGTTAGTCCGGTGGCCGGTGCGCTGGACCGCGACGCATTTGCTACGTCAGGCCGGTTTGCCCGTTCCTGGCGCGCGCCGCCTGCGCCAGCTCGAGCCACGCGCTCGCGCAGAGGCCAAGCGCGCATAGCACGATGATTGCGCGGTGCGCATCGCCGAAGCACGGCGCGCCCACGCACTCGGCCTCGCCGCCGCCGCCAGCGCCGTGCGCCGGCGCGAGCGCGGCCGCCGCGCGCGCATACACGTGGCCAGGCAGGAGCTTCGCGAGCAGGAGGGAACCGCACGCCTGGCACAGGCCGTCAAAGAAGCCATAGTTTGCGCCTAGGTGCGCCGTGCCGTAACACTCGCTCGCAACGAGCACGACGTGCGGCCACGTGGCGCCAAAGGAGAGTCCGGCAAGCAGCACGCCGGACAGCAGCGGCGGCGCGCTCGCGCCGCCGGCGAGCAGCGCGTGCGCGCAGATCATGAGGGCGCAGTCGACGGCGAAGCACGCCGTCGCGGGCAGGCCGAGCCGCAGCCGCAGCGCGTCGGCGCCGAGCCCGCCGAGCGCCCGGCCGAGGGCGGAGCCGATGGAGAAGATGGCGAGGGCTCCGCCCGTCCGCGCGCGCTCGCCGCGCGCGCCAAGCAGCTGCGCGAGGTTGGTGCTGACCATCATCCCGCCGCCAAAGAGCGCGCTCACGATGAAGACGATCGCCCAGCACTCGCGCGTGCGCGCCATCTCGCACACGCGCGCACCTTCGAGCACGGCGGCGCTGCACGCGCGCGAGGCGCACGGGGTGACCACGCGCGGCGCCGGCACGGCCGCGGACGGCGCGTGGTCGCGCTCGTGCACCCCGCGCGCGCCTCCGTCCGTGTCGGCGGGCGCGAGCAGCGCGACGCGCTCGTTGCGCTCGTTGCCATGGGCCGGCGCAGTCGGACGACCGGCCGTGGCCGTGGCCGTGAGGAGGCAGCGCGCGCGCGGGCGCGCGAGCGCGGCGCGCGCGGCGCCGTCGGCGCATGCGAGCGCGCCGCGCTGCGTGAGCAGCAGCGGCGCGAGCCAGAATACGACGAACGCCGCGCCGGCGCTCCGGCGCGCGCCCGCGACGAGCGCGCCGACCGCCATCGCGACGAGCATCGCGCCCAGGCAGCAGCTCACAATGGCCGTGCGCCGCGTGAGCAGAGCGCGCGCGCGCGCGCTGCTCAGCGCGTCGGGCACGGCGCGCAATGCGCGCATCGGTCGGCGCGGCAAGAAGCACGCGGGCAGCAGCGTGACGAGCGCCACCTCGAGCGCGACCGCGAGCACAAAGTCCAGCGCGCGCACGCCGTCGCCGCCGAGCGTGCGGCCGGTCGCGCCCTGGAAGACGATGGCGAGGCCGCCGGCGGCGATGCCAACGTACGCCTTCATCAGCCCAATGAGCACGCCACGCTCGTGGCTGGGCATTGTGCGCACGAGCAGCGCGACGACCGTCGTCATCACGACCGACACGCCGCACGCCGCGAGCGCGACGCACGCGCCGAGCGCGAGCACGGGCGGCAGCGCGCCGATCGGCACGCGGCGCGCGGCGATCGCCCAGTAGGCGGCGTATGCGATCGCACTGAGCGCGCCGCCGCCCGCCATCGAGCGCGCCGGCACCGCCGCGTCAACCAGCATGCCGAGCGCGCCGCCCAGCAGCCCGGCCGCGAGATTGCCCGCGACCGAGATCGACTCGAGCTCGGGCTGCGAGAGGTGCCACTCGGCCTTGAGCGCAGACGAGAATGCCGAGAAGGCGTACGACATGCCGCACGACGCCGACGCGAGCGTGCACGCCAAAAACCAGCGCCACGCGCGCTCTGCGTCCGCATCGTCGCCGCCACGGCTCATGGCCGCGCGTGCACCAACCAATATTATGCCAAGCGCAGCACGTCGAGGATGACGGGCAGTCCGTGGATCAGCCCGTCTGTCCGAGTCGGGCCGTCCACGGCCGGCGGCGGGCGCGGCGTCTTCGCCATGCGGCCAATCGAGGCGGGCGAGCTGCTCATGGCCGAGCAGCCTGACGTGCTCTGCCCCGCCGAGCCGCGCGCTGGCGAGACGCTGCACGTCGCGCTCGCGCGCGAGCTGCTCGCGCTCCCACGCGCGCGCGCCCCAGACGGCGGGTGGGCGGTCACGGACGCGCGCGTGGCGGCGCTGCTCGGCCGGTTGCACCCGCGCTCGCTCGAAGGCCTCGCCGCCTCGACCGCCGGCGTGCGCTCAGGCGCGCCCGACCTCGAGCACGACCTTGCGCCGCAGCTTGGCTACCTGGCGCGCCTGCCGCGCGCCGGCTCGTCGCCCGAGCTCTCCCGCGCTGAGCTGCTGCGGCTGCTGCTGCAGGTGCGGATGAACGCGTTTGCGTCGGGTCTCTATTGCGAGCTCTCGATGATCAACCACGCGTGCGCGCCCTCCGCGATCAAGTTTGCGCGCGAGGACGGGGGCGTCGACGGGATGTCGCGCGTGTGCGCGCTGCGCCACATTCCTGCCGGCGGCGAGGTGACAATAAATTACCTGCCCGAGCGACTGCTCTCGCACGGCGCGCGGCGCGCGGCGCTGCTCGAGCAGCACCGCTTCGCCATCGCACCGAGCCCCTTCGCGCCCCCGCTCGAGCTCGCATGCTCGAAGGGCGACGGAGGGCCCGACGGCGCACGGCAGCTGGTTGCGACCGCCGCGCTCGGCGCGCTCGAGGCGGAGCTCGACGCCTTGAGCGAAGCGCTGCCGCAGCACGGCGGCGCGGGCGCCGCCGGCACGCTCGCGCTCGTGGCCGCGCGGCTGCTGCGCCTGTACGCGCCGCCGCCGCCGCCACCGCCGCCGTTGTCCGCGCCGGCGGGCGGGCCGCTCGCGGGCCACCTCGCGAGGGCCCGGCTCTGTCGGCTGCTCGCGCAGGCGCTGAGCGAGCAGCTGCGCTCGGACGGCGCGAAAGCGCTCGGCGACGCGACGGCGGCCCGCGCGATGGCCGACAGCGCCGTGTGCGTGCTGCGCTGTCGCATTGAGCTGAGCCGCGCATACGAACGCATGGCGTGCAGCCACGCGCCGGCACGCGCGCCGTCGGCCGAGGACGGCGCCGCGCGCGCCGGCGCACCCGCACGCTGGGCGGTGCTGCTGCCGGCGCACGCGCAGGAGCACTTGATCGCCGAGCACTACGAGTGCGCGGCGAACGCGCTCGGCTTCTTGATCGCCAACGCGCCCGCACGGCTGCTCGCGCAGCTGGGAGAGCATTGGCCTTCACGCGCGCGCGCGTGCGTCGAGCAGCACGCGCTGCTCTGCGCGGCGGCCGTGCTCTGCGCGCTCTACGCGCCCGCGGAGCGGCGCGCGGCCGTTGCGCCGGTGGCGGGCGGCGCATGCGAAAAAGCTGCGAGCGTGCGCGGCGCGGCCGCGCCCGGCGGCGCGGCGCTTGATGGCGGCGCCGCGCGCGGCGGCGCTCTGCAAGCGTGTGCTTTTGGAGCGACCGCGCCGCTGATTCCGCCCAGCGGCGTGCCAATGTCATCGCGAGGCTCGGGCTGGGAGCTTTTCGACTGACTGACACATGGTGGACCGGGCTGAATCCACCTACGCCACACAGCCAGCCCTGGTGTGTTCATCACACACCACGTAGTCACATGGTCAGCCAAAACCGTACACAGTCAGCCTACGCGCGGTCAGCGCCAGAGCTCGATCCCGGCGCACGCACCGCCACCCGCCGCCGATGCGCCCAGCGCAATGCCGCCGCCGCCTTGCACGCGAGCCGGACGCACACGCCCCGCACGGCGCTCGGCCGTGCGCACGCGCTCGAACGCGCGCCGCGCTCAGAAGGAGCCCTTGGGCACGTAGCTGCCCACGTCGCCGCGCCCATTCAGCTCGACCGCCATGCGCGCGAAACGGTCGGCGCACGCCATCCGCAGGCGCTCGGAGGTGGCCGGCGAGTGGAGCGTGAAGTGCGCGTGCGCCGAGGCGCCGAGGTGCTCAACGCGCGCGGCGCGCACCGCGTCGCGCAGCGCCATGAAGACGGAGAAGCCGAGGAAGAGCGGCGGCTCGCCGACGGCCTTGGACGAGTGGACAGCAAACGGGTTGGCGACGCGCTGCATCAGCCCGACGCGCAGATCTCGAGGAACGTCGTTGAAGGAGGGGAGCTTGTACGCGCCGGGGCCCCTGGTGAGCAGCCGGCCGCGCGGCTGCACCCAGCTGTGCTCGTCGTCCGCCCAGACGACCTCCTCGATCGTGCACAGCCCGACGCCCTGCGCGAACGCGCCCTCGATCTGGCCGACGTCGAGCGGCGCGTTGATCGTCGAGCCCACGTCGACAAGCAGGTCGGCGCGCAGCACGGCGTGGTCGCCGGTGAGCACGTCGAGCTCGACCTCAGCGATCGCGACGCCCTGCGTGAAGTAATTGAACGGCAGGCCGCGCCGCGCGTTGTCCGGCGTGCCGTCGGGCTTGCGCGGGGGCGGCTCGAGGGCCCAGTCGTAGCCGCACCGCGCGTCGTCGACGGCGAAGAAGCCGTGCGCCGACAGGTCGACGCGCTCAAAGTTGGCCTTGGCCGCGACGGCCTTGAGCGGCGCACCGGGCGGCAGGCTCTTGCGCACGGGCGCGAGCCGCTTCAAGATCTGCTCGCACGCGTCGAGGGCGGCCATGGCGTAGAGGTCGTTGGACATGGATGCGGCGGTGGGCATCGAGTTGGCCACCTTGTCCGACGCGGTCTCGGCGATGTGCACGTCGGAGAGCGGCACGTCAAGCGCGTGCGCGACGATCTGGCACACCTTGGTGTGCAGCCCCTGGCCCATCTCCGTGCCGCCGTGCGAGACGAGCACCGTCCCGTCCGTGTACACGTGCACGAGCGCACCGCCCTGCAGCCCGGCGCACGCAGCAGCGCGGCGCAGCGCGACGCGCACGGCGCAGCGCGCGGTGAGAGGCGCGCGCCGCACTGCTGCTGCTGCGGCTGCGGCTGCCTGCACCGCGCGTGCTCGCCGCCTCGCGGCGCACGCGCGCGCCCGCCCACCTGATTCATAAACTTTGCGGTAAAGTTGATGCCAAACTTGGTCGGCACGATGGCGATGCCGCGCTTGCGCCAGCTGTGCTCGCCGTTGAAGCGCGACACGGCGGCGCGGCGCTGCGCGAGCTCGGCGCTCTGCTGCAGCTGCTCCCACGCTGCGGGCACGTTCCACAGCTCGAGCTTCTGCCCAAAGTGCGTCTCGTCGCCCTGCGCGTACAAGTTGGCCGAGCGAAACGCGACCGGGTCGGCGTGCGCGGCGCACGCGAGGTGCTCCATGATCGCCTCGGCAACCATCATGCCTTGAGGGCCGCCAAAGCCGCGGAAGGCAGTGTGCGGCGCCTGGTGCGTACGGCACACGCGCCCGCGCACGCGCAGCGCGGGCCACTTGTAGCAGCTGTCAAGGTGGAAGATGGCACGATCCATTACCGGACCGGACAAATCGAGCGCGCAGCCGCCGTTGGAGAAGAGCTGCACGTCGAGCGCGAGCAGCTTGGGCGGCGGCGTCGAGCCGTCGGCTGCCGCGCTGCTGGCGGGCAGCACGGCCGCGCGGTACTTTGCGAGGAAGGCGTGCCGCTGCCCGCTGATCTGCATGTCCACGTCGCGCTCTGCGCCGCGTTCGGGGATATGGATATGGATGGGGGGGGGGGGGGGGGGAGGATAGGGATGGGGATGGGGATGATATAAGGATAGGGAGGATAGAGGGATTGGAGCGGAGGATAAAGATGGGGGGTGCGCGGACGAACGCGGAGGGGGTGGCGTGAGCGCGGCGAGGGCCGCGCGCGCGCGGGCCACGTCGCGCCTCGCGTGCGCGCCTCACGCGCGCAGTGCGTGCGGTGCGCTGCGTGCGGTGCGCAGTGCGTGCGGTGCGCACCGAGGGACAGGCGAACGGGCACGCGCAGCAGGTGGGCGGCGACGGCGACGGCGCACGAGAAGGGCACCGAGCGCGTCTCCTGCGCGCGGAATGGGGCAACGGGGCGGCTGAGCGGCTGAGCAGCTGAGCGGCTGAGCGGCTTTGGCGCGTCGGCGCGCGCGGCACGCCCCGCTCGCCCGCCGCGCAGCCGGGTCGCACCTTGCCGCCAAAACCGCCGCCCATCCGGCGCATGTGGCATACGACCTTGTGCGCCGGGATGGCGCACACGTGCGCGACGAGGTTCTGCGTCTTCGCGACCGCCTGCGTGCTCGTGTGCAGCGCGAGGCCGCCCCCCTCCGTCGGCACGGCGAGCGTCGTGTTGCTCTCGAGGTAAAAGTGCTCCTGCCCGCCGAGGCGAAACTCGCCCTCGACAACGATCGCGCCCGCCGTGGCGAGGAGCGGCTCGACGGCGGGCCCCGACTCGAGCGTGTGGTCCGTCACCGCGTAGAAGGAGCCCGCGCGGATCGCGTCGTCGATCGAGATGATCGGACGCCCCTCCGTCGAGCCGCCGTCAAACTGGTCGAGCTCCTCGTACTCGACGCGCACGGCCGCCGCCGCCTCGCGCGCCTCGCGCACCGAGGTCGCGACGACGATACCGATGACCTGCCCGACGGAGTGGACCACCGCCTCTGCGAAGCACTCCTCGTCGTGCACGACGGGCCCCAGGTCGTTCTTGCCCGGCAGGTCCGCGTGGAAGAGGATGCGAACGACGCCACGCATCGCGCGCGCGGCCGTCGCGTCGACGGCCACTATCCGCGCGGCGGCGCGCTGCGAGCCGACGAGCGCGGCGTGGAGGAGGCCGGAGGGCTGCGGTATGTCGTCGACATATGTCGCCTCGCCGGTCACGTGCAGATTCGCCGCCGCGTGCGGCACGGATTGGCCGGACTGGCCGGACTTGGGCGCGGCGGCGGCGGCGGCGGCGGCCGTGCCGTTGCCGTGCCCGTTGGCATTGCCGTTCGCGGCGTGGGAGGGGGCGGCGGCGTCCGGGTACTTGTCCTGCTCGAGGCCGGGCAGCGGGCGCAGCCGCTCGGCGTACGTCTGCGTGCCGCTCGTCGCCGGCTTGGGCTCCGTCACCCACGAGCGCGCGGCGGTGCGCTCGGCGGCGGCGATGAGTGGCGCGGCGGGCAGCGGCGCGCGCGTGGGCGCGGCGCCTTCGGCGAGCGCGCGCGCGGCGCTCGCGTCCGCCTCGGCCTTCGCCTCGCCGAGCCGCAACGACGTGTGCACGAAGAACTTGAAGAGGAAGGACGTGGCGAGCGCCCCGCGGTACTCGGCCTGCCCGCCGGGCGCGCCGTCGGGCACGCGCACCTCACGCGCGAGTGCGGCGGCGGCTCGCTCGAAGGTCGCGTCGCACCAGCGCTCGCCCACGAGCGACGCGGCGGCCTGCCGCGCGAGGACCGTCGTCGGCGCGAGCCCGCCGAATGCGAGCGCCGCGTCCGCGCACACCCACCCGTCCGCCGTTGGCTCGAAGCGCGCGCGCAGCGTTGCGGTCACGATGGAGATGTCGTCCTCGCGCCTGCGCGCCTGCTTGTACGGCACGATGTACTCAAAACGCGGCGCGGCGTGCGGGACGTGCACGCGCACGATGAGCTCGTCGGGCGCGAGATCCACCGTGCGGTACGCCTTGAAGAAGCCGCGCACCGGCACGAGCCGCGCGCCGCGCGCAGCCGACGCGATCTCGAGCGTCGCGCCCGCTGCGGCGAGGAGCGGGTTCATGTCCGAGATGGGCGAGGCGGTGGCGAGATTGCCGCCGAGGCAGGCGACGTTACGGATCTGGTTGGAGGCGAACCAGCGCAGCATCTGCGCCGCCGCCTCGCACACCGCCGACGCGTGCGCGCACCGCTCGCACAACTCGGCGACGGAGCTGAGCGGCGCGGACGCTCCGAGCTCGAGGCCGCGCTCGGTGAACACGGCGTCGCGCAGCTCGGGCACGTCCTGCGTGGCGATGACGACGGCGGGCGCCTGCCCCTTGAAGCGCGCCTCGATCCCAACCTCCGTGTTCCCCACCACCACGCGCGCGTGCGGGAAGGCCGCCTTGAGGTTGAGCGCGTCCGCGAGCGCGCGCGGCCTCCACCAGACAAGGCGGCCAGCGTTCACGCGCAGCGGGCCGAGCGGTGCGGCGAGCTCGGGCGGCAGGCGCGCGCGCGCGGCGTCGCGCTCGGCCGCCTTGGTCGCGTGGTATGGCGTTGCCGCGTGCATCTCCGCCAGCTTGTTGGCCGTCGAGCTCACGACCGACCGCACGGCGGCGCGCGCATGCATGGCGCACGCCTCAATCTCGCCCGCGCCCGCGCCCGCGCCCGCGCCTGCGCCGCCGTCGTGCGCGTGCGCATGCGAGCAGGCGCCGTTCTGGCCGGCGGCGTCCTTGTGCGGACATGTGACGCAGCGCTCCGCCTGCGTCGCCGCCTCCGCGCCCGCAGGCTCGCGGTGCGCATCGGCGCAGAGCGACTTTGCGGCGTCCCAGATGGGCCGGTAGCCTGTGCACCGGCAGAGGTTGCCGTCCATGCTCTCCTCGATCAGCTCGACGGGCGCCTTGGGGTTGTTGAGGAAGAGGGCGTACATGGCCATCACGATGCCCGGCGTGCAGAACCCGCACTGCGCGCCGTGCATCTCCGCCATCCGCTGCTGCACCGGGTGGAGCTCGGTGCGCGTCGAGCCGATCCCCTCGACCGTCGTCACGTCGCACCCGTCCGCGGCGAGGAGGGGCATGAGGCACGCATTAACCGAGGTGTGCCGCGCCTCGCCAGTGGCGGCGTCGTGCCGCGAAATCACCACCGTGCACGCGCCGCAGCCCCCCTCGCCGCAGCCGAGCTTTGCGCCGGTCAGGCCGCGCGCGCGCAAAAAGTCGAGCAGCAGCACGTCCGACTCCCGGGCAGGCACGTCGACGCGCGCGCCATTAACGTATACCACGAGCGAGGAGCGGTAGACGGACAAGTCGATGCCCGGCGGCGCCACCTCGTACGCCACCTCGACGGGCGCGCGCGCCGCCATAGCACCGCTCGCGGCGATGGAGCTGCGCCGGGGAAGGTTGATAGGGTGTGAGATTCGTTCGTGCACAGACGAAAGGGGGGAGGGACGTCTTCAGTATTTTTCGGTTTTCTTTCGGAAGACGAGGTCGAGGGGCATGTGCAGCACGCCGGTGACGGTGGTGGCTGCGGCAAGGGGCTGTGACGGGGCCTAACCCTAACCGATCGGATTTGGCTTGACCATATATACACCCGCGCAGCACACACGGCTGCGTGCACGCGCGGCTGTTGGCTCGGCGCGGCTCGGCAGGGCCGAGCGCCGGACGAGGCGCGGCCGGCAGCGCGCGCCACGACGCGCGAACGCACGTGGCGCGGCCGCGCGCGCCTTGTCGCGTCGCTCAGACGGTGGCGACGCCGCCCGCGCCTCCTCCGCCATCATTATTGCCGCCATCCTTCTTGTCAGGGCCACCGCTTGACCCGCCGTCATCGCCGCCGCCCGGCTTCTTGTCGTCGCCGTCGCCCTTGCCCTCACCGTCGCCGTCTCCCCGCTCCTGCGCCTTTGGCTTCTGCGGCCCGCGCGGGTCCTCGTCGTCCGTCATCTCGCGCGCGCCGCCGCCGCCTCCGGCCTTGGCCTTCGCGACCTCGGCGATGCGCGCGTCGATCATCGACTGCGTCTTCATCCGCTCGGCGCGCTTCTCCTCAATCGCCGCCTGACGCGCGGCCTCCTCCTCCGCGAGGAACTTTGCGCGCGCGCGCGTGCGCGCGAAGGCCGCCTCAATCTCCTCCTGCGACGAGGCGGGCAGCGACTTGTCGCTCGGCATCGCCTTGGCCTTCGCCTCGGCGGCCTCGCGCTTCTTCGCCTCCTCCGCCTCGAGCTCGATTGCGCGGCTGTCGACGGTGCCCGACAGGAGCGCGACCACCTCCTGACGCCTGTCCACGCCCGCGAAGCGCATCTCGCGGAAGACCGCAGACGTCTGCGTCTTGTCCGCCGGCAAGAGCGCGAAGAGCTTGCCCACCGCACCGTCGATCGTCAGCGCCTCAACCGCGACGCGGAACGCGTCTGTGCGCGAGATGCCCGCGGGCGTCGGCGCGTCCAGCGCCGCGATGCGCTGCGCGCGCAGACGCGGCGGGCACGCGCGGCGGGGTGTGCGGTCGGCGCGCGGGCGGCGCCGTCGCAGCACGCGCGGCGCGGCGGGGGGCAGGCACCGGTGCACGGTGCGCGCGCACGCGGAGCGCTCGCGAGGCACGCGGCGCGCACGAGCGCCGAGCCCTCGATCTGCTTGGAGAGCTCGCCCGTGCGCATCGCCGTGTACCGCAGCCCCGACGCCGCGAGCGTCGCCTCGAGCGCGGCCGCGTCGCTGACGCCATCGGCGGAGAATGTGACGAGCAGCCGCGTGACGCCAGCCGCCTTCGCCGCAGCCAGCTGCGCGCCGAGCTTGGACTGCTCCGCGTTGAGGATCACCCAGATGCCGTAGCCCGCCGCCTCCGCGACGGCCGGCGCGGTCACGTCCGCCGCCTCGATGATCTCGAGCGCGTCGATCAGGCCAGAGTAGCGCGCCTCGCGGCCGAGCATCATCTTCTTGGCGCGCACGGCGCTCGCAGACACGCACGCGATGCGCGCGTAGTTGCCGTGCGTGTACAACTGCTGGAAGACGTCGCGCGAGCTGAAGTAGTCGTCCGTCTGGTCGAAGACGAGCACCGCGCCCGAACGTGCGACGCCCTGCGAATGGGCCACGCGACACACGACGGGGGCCGCGCGCACGCGTCAGGCCACGAGCCGCGGCGCACGATGCCGTGGCGGCGCGGCGCGGACAGCCTGACGGTGCACGGCCAAGAGGTACGCCGCACCACGTGCGCCGCGCGCTTGCCACGGCCAGTCGCTACTCGACGCGCACGTGCGCGCACGTGCGCGCGCGCGCGCGTCGCGGCGACGCCGCGCGCGCACCGTGGTGCTCATCGTCGCGGCGGCGCGGCGGAGCGTGGCGGGCGAGTAGGCGCGCGAGACGGCTGACGGCGCGCACGTGCGCTGCGCCGGCGCGGCAAGCGCGCCAAGCGCGGGCAGGAGGGCGTGTGCCGCGACGAGCGCGAGCATCGTCTCGAAGGGCTCGGCCCCCGCGCGCAAAAAAGACGCGAGTTGAGGGGAAAAGGGGGCGGTTACAGCGGTTGAGCGCCGTCGAGCGCACAGGGATGGTGCGCGCCGAGCACGACCCGGAGGCGGTGGATGGGCCGCCGCGGATCACGGCCAAGGAGCTGCGCGCGCTGTGCAAGGAGAATGGCGGGTACCACACGCCCGACATCAACGACAAGCTCTACCTCCACTACAAGGGCTACGCCAAGATCGAGAACCTCGACGAGTACACGGGCGTGCGCGCCATCTGGCTCGAGGGGAACGGCTTCACGCGGCTGGAAGGGCTGGAGAAGCTGACCGAGCTGCGCTGCTTGTACGCGCACCAGAATTGCTTCTCGCGCATCGAGGGCCTCGCCACGTGCACCAAGCTCACCACGCTGCAGGTACGCGCGCGCCGCGTCGCCGGCCGCCGGCCGCGCAAGACGCGACGGCCAACGGCGATCGGCGCGCGCGCCGCTCGTGCGCGCGCGCGCACGCGCGCGCAGATATCAAACAACTTCATCAAGCGGGTTGACAACCTGCACCATTTGCCCGCGCTGCAGACGTTGCAGCTCGCGCACAACCAGCTGAGCAGCGCGGACGACCTGCGCGGTCTGCTGCACGCGCCGCAACTTTCGGTCCTTGACCTCTCGCACAACCGCATCGACGACCCGGCCGCGCTCGGCGTGCTCGAGGCACTGCCGCAGCTCGCCGTTCTCCAGCTGCACGGCAACTCGTTCGTCCAGCGCATCGAGCAGTACCGCCGTACGACCGTCGCGCGGTGCGGCGCCCTCACGTACCTCGACGATCGGCCCGTCTTCCCGGACGACCGCCTCGCGACCGAGGCGTGGGCGTGGGGCGAAATGGAGCTGGGCAAGGGCAAGGGGCTCGAGGCGGAGCGAGAGGAGCGCGCGCGCCAGCGCGAAGCGCGCGACGAGCAGCAGCGCAAGAACCTCGAGTACATGCGCCGCCTCACCGACGATGCGAAGGCGCGCGCGGCCACGCGCCTTGCCGACGCTGGCGTCGCGCCGAGCGCGCACGCCGACGTGGCCGACGGGGCGGCCGACGGCGGCGGTGGCGGCGCGCGCAAGGCGGCCAACGCAGACGCTGCCCACTCGAGCCAACAGCTGTACGACCGCGCCCTCGCCGCCGTGGAGGCGAAGCGGTGCGCGCGATGCCCTCGAGCTTTCCATTTCCCTTTCCCCTCCCCCTCCCCCCCCCCCCCACCCAGCGCCCACCGTCCCTTCCACTCTCGGCGCGAGCCACAGGCAGCAACGCGCGCGCCAGCGCGTGCGCACCGCATTGCCTCGCATCGCGCCAGGGCGTGCGCACCACATTGCCTCGCATCGCGCCAGGGCATGCGCACCGCATTGCCTCGCATCGCGCCAGGGCATGCGCACCGCATTGCCTCGCATCGCGCCAGGGCGTGCGCACCACATTGCCTCGCATCGCGCCAGGGCGTGCGCACGGCCGCTGTCAAACTCGGCACCGCGCGTCGGTGCGCAGACGCTCACGCTCGCCTTCATGTGCGACTCGCGCCCCGCTCGCACCGCTCGCACCGGCCGTCCGCGCGCGCCGCCCGCCGCTGCCGCGCAGGCGGGAGCTTCAGGAGCGGCAGCGGCTGCGCGCGCAGCAGGCGGAGGAGCCCAGCGAGCAGCCGACGCCGCCTTCCACCGCCGAGGCGGAGCCCGCGCGCGAGGGGGCAGGCGAGGCCGCCGCGAAGAGCGACCCGCCGCCCGCGCCTGCGCACGACGATGACCTGGACGCGCTCGACTGACGGACGCGCGACCCGTGTCGCATCCGCACACGGCCCGGCGAGGCCGGCTGCTGCTCGCCCGGCGGATGTGATTGGGTCCGGTGAAGCAACGACGACCTCACCGGACCAGCTAGTGACACCCACTCTGTTGTTCGACTCACACCAACGCTCACTGCCCGCGGGTACGTCAGCGGTCGTCGTCGCGCGCGGCGCGGGTGGTCGCTGTCATGCGCCGCCCGCCGTGCGCACGAGCGGCACGAATCGCACGCTCATCTGCGCCGTCTGCGTGACGGTTCCATCGCGCGACTTGTCGACAACGCACAGCGCCTGCGCGCCGCCCTCGGGGCCGACCGGGATGAGCATGCGCCCGCCCGGCTCGAGCTGGTCGAGCAACGCCTGCGGCACGCTCGCCGCCGCCGCACCAACGTGGATCGCGGCGAACGGCGCCTCGTCGGGCACGCCGCGCCAGCCGTCCGCCGCGTGAAGCTGAATTGTCGGCGAGGGCCCGCCGAGCTGCTGCGCGCACGACTTGAGCAGGTTGCGCTCGGCAAGGCTAACGAGCTCGGGGAAGTCGATGCTCACTACCTTGCCATGCTCGCCCACCATGTGCGCCATCATCGCTGCGTCGCCCCGCCGCCGGCCGCAGGCGTGGCGCGCGGCACGGCGCTCTTTAGACCGCCGCGCGCGGCGCGCGCGCAGCTGTCCACGGGCATGGGTCGCGCGCACCGGCGAGGATGCCTGAGCCGACGCCAACGTCGAGCACTTTGCTCCCCGGCTTGAGGTGCTCCTTGAGCAGCTCGAGCGCGTGCGCGTGCATGTGCGGTGCTGAGATCGTCTGGCCGTACCCGCTGCGCAGCGCGCGCGCGCGCGCGCGCGTCCCCACGTCAAGGCGGTGTGAGGCGCGCAAAGCGGAGCGGAGCTATGGCACGCATGCACTGCGCGCGCACATCGGCATGGGCGAATCGTCGTACGGCCGGCCGCCTGGCGGGCAAAAGTCCGCGCGGTCGACAGCACGCATCGCCGACGCCACGCGCGCGTCCTTGACGACCTGGTCGCGGATCAGATTGTCGACGAGCGCGCTGTTGCTGTGGCCACTCGACGTCCACATCATCGCGGTCTGCGGCATGAAAAGGAGCGCCATCGCCCGCGCGGGCGCTGCGAGCATCCACGCGCCAAGGGACGAGTCGGCGGACGGCCGGACGGCCCCGTCGTAAAAAGAGTCAAGAAGATCGTTGGCCGCTCGTCCTCGTGCGCGCACCGCCGCGAGGGAGCATGTCGCTCGGCCTGCGCCTGGTGGGCGTGGTGTGCGCGGTGAGCCTGCTTGACGTGCAGCATCCGCTCGTATCGCGCGCGGCGTCCATCGGGCCGTCGGCGCGCCGGCCCTGGCTCCGCGCCGCGCCGCGCGCGCCGCGTGCGCCGCCGGCAGCGCTCGCTCGGCGCGCGCCGCCGGCGCGCGCGTGCGCGCGGCTCTCTGGGGCGGCGGCGGCGGCGGAGAATGCGGCGGAGGGCGGAGAGGGGATGCCCTTCTCTGCGCGTGCGTGCGTCTTTGCCGTTCAGTTCTCCGAGGCCGTCCAGTCGATGATGATCTTCCCGTTCCTGCCGTTCATGATGGAGGGCTTTGGCGTCCCGCCCGCGCAGCTCGGCGTCGCGGCGGGCGCGCTGTCGTCGTCGTACTGCTTCGCCTCGTTCATCGCGACGCCGATCGTCTCCTCTCTCTCCGACACGGTCGGCGTGCGGCAGACGATGCTCTTCACGATCGCCGTCGGGCTGTGCTCAACATTCGCGTTCGGCATGGCACCGTCTTACCGGCTCGCGCTCGTCGCGCGGATCGTCGCGGGCTCGATGAACGGCAACATCTCGATCCTCAAGGCGTTCATCGCGCGCACGACGAGCGGCACGCGCCGCGTCAAGGCCTTTGGGCTCCTCACCCTCGCCTTTGGCTGCGGCGCTGTCATCGCGCCAGCCACGGGCGGCCTGCTCGCGCGGCCGGCGGCGCTTTACCCGGCCACGTTTGGCAGGCTGCCGCTCTTCCGCGCGCAGCCCTATTTGCTGCCGTGCCTCGTGTGCATGGCGGTGCAGTTCGCCGCGCTGCTCACCGCCTACGTCGCGCTGCCGCGCACGCCCGCCGCCGGCGACGCGCGCGCGGCCGCGGCGGGCGCGGCCACGCCTGAAGTGCCGCCGGCCGCGCGCGCCGGCCTGCGCGAGCGGCTCGCCTTTTTGCGCGAGCGCGCGCCGCTGCTCGCGTGCGGCGCGTACGCGCTGGACTGCTTCATCAACGTGCTCTACGACCTGGCCGTACCGCTGCTGCTCAAGTCTGCGCTGTGCGATGGCGGACTGGGCCTGTCAATGCGCGAGATCGGCTGTGTGCTCTCCGCAGCATCGATAGGTCTCTTCGGCTCGCTGCCGCTGCAGGCGCCGCTCACGCAGCGCGTGGGCACGCGCCGGTCGCTCGCGTGGGCCAACTTCCTGCTGCTGCCCGTCTTCCTGCTGCTGCCCGCCCTCGCGCTGCTGCGGAGGTACTCGCTCTCGCCAGCCGCGTCGCCCGCCGTCGCGGCGATCGTCTTCCCGGCGCTCGTCGTCACGCTCGCACTCATCAACTGCTTCGGTACGCTCGGCTTCACGCTGGGCAACGTGCTCGTCAACAGCTCGGTGCCGCCCTCGCAGCTCGCGATGATCAACGGCTTCTCGCAGTCGCTCTCGGCGCTCGCGCGCGGCTTCGCGCCGATCGTCGGCGGGCTGATCGTGAGCATCTCTGCACACATGCGCGTCGGCGGCCAGTTTGTCGTCTTCGCCTTCATGGGGCTAGTCGCGCTCCTCGCGGGCGCCGTAGTCAAGAGCGTGCCGCAGGCGGACGACGCCTAAGTGTTTCTGACTCTTTGTGACTCTTACAGTTTGGAGGCGGCGAATGCATCGCCCTCCTCCACGCACTTCGCCACTTGGCTCGCGTCACGCGACGCGCCCATCGCGCGGCCAGCGTTGCCGCCGCCCTTGCCCCCCGACGGCGCGATGGCCGCCCCGAGCCACTCCTTCGCCGAGAGCGCGCCGTTGGACGAGACGGCAACGGCGGAGAGCGCGCCCTTGCTCACGCCGAAGAGCAACGATGGCTGCCACGCCACAGGTGCGCACGGCAAGGGGTTGGCGCCAAAGCGGGGTGCGGCTCGTGAGGCGCGCGGGCGGGCGGGCGAGGCGGGAGGCGCGGGCGCGCGCGCTACGGGCGCGCTGCTGCGCACAGTGTCCGGCGCGGCCGCCTTGAAGGCGACCGACGCCGCGTCGACGGCCTTTGCGTCCGCATCGATGGCGAGCTGCGCGACGACACACTTGGACGACGCGCCGCGCGCGGCCTCGCCAAGCGCGGTGCCCTCCGCCTTGGCCGCCTCGAGCAGCGCCTTGGCGCTCGCCTTGGCCGCCTCGAGCGCGATGGACGCGAGCTCGTCGACCTGCGCCTGCAGCCGGCGCTTGACCGTGTACGGCACGACAGCCTCGGCCACCTCAACCTTGAGCGCACCAAGCTCGGCCGCAAAGCGCTCGCCGTCGAGGGCGCGTGCGCCGTCGACGCGCGCGCCGAGCGCCTCGCCGAGCGCGATCGCCTCCTTCGCCGCGGCGCCCGCCGTGCAGACGATGCGGCGCACGCCTCGCGCGACGCCCTCCTCCTGCAGCAGCGCGAACGCCTCCGCCTCCGCCGTGTTCGCCAGGTGCGTGCCGCCGCAGAACTCGATCGAGAAGTCGGCCCACGTGCTGTCGGTCGGCTTTGCGAGCAGCGCGTCCACCGGAACGCCTGCGTGCGCCGCGCGCGACGGGGCGCGCGCGTCGCGTCACGCTCACGCGCGCACGCGGCCGCACGCGGCCGCACGCGGCCGCACGCGGCCGCACGCGGCCGCACGCGGCCGCCATTTGGTGGCGCGCACCGACGGAGAGGACGCGGACGGGGTCGGGATATGCCTCGCCAAAGACGCAGCGCAGCGACGCGACGGTCTGCGCCTGCTTGAGAGGGACCTCGAGCGCGTGCACGGCGAGCTTTGCCGAGATGGCCGCGCGCACGTCCGCCTCCACTTTGGCCGTTTCCTCGTCCGTGAGCGGCCGGTTGAACGCAAAATCAAAGCGCGCGCGCTCGGCGGTGACAAGGGAGCCGCGCTGGTCGCACCCGTCGCCAAGCGTCGAGCGCAGCGCAAGGTTGAGCACGTGCGTCATCGTGTGGTTGCGCGCGATCGGCGCGCGGCGCGCGTAGTCGACGCGCGCGCTCACGCGCGCGCCGACCTCAAGGCCTCGCGCACCGACGGTGCCAATGTGCAGCACGTACCCACCAAACTTTTGCACGTCGCCCACAGCGATGAGCGGCTCCGATCCATCGGGCGCGAGCAGCGAGCCCGTGTCGTACACCTGCCCGCCCTGCTCGGCGTAGAAGGGCGTCGCGTCGAGGACGACGCCCACCTCGCGCCCCGCGTCCGCGCGCTCGAGGAAGCCCTCCTTCTGCCCGGCGTAGATGGCGCGCACGGTGCACGCGAGTGGCTCGCCGCGCGCGCCCGCCACGTCCCACGCGTACTTGTGCGAGTCGTCCGTCGGCAGCACGCCGAGCTTGCTCAGCTTGTCGAGCTGGTCGGCCTCAAGCGCGAGACTGCCGCCCGTGCCAAACGCGCTCGCGCCGCGGCTCTCCTGCTTGGTCTTCTCGAGGAGCGCGTCGAAGGCGGCCATGTCGACAGCGAGCCCCTTCTCGGCCGCCATCAGCTCCGTCAGGTCGGGCGGGAAGCCAAAGGAGGTGAAAAGCGCGTGCACGTCGCCGCCGGGCAGCGTCGCGCCGCGCTGCAGCTTGGCCGCGCGCTTGGTGAACTCCTTGAGCCCGTTGGCGAGCGTGCGCGTGAACTGCGCCTCCTCCTCCTGAATGACCGCAGCGACTGCATTAGGCTTGGCGCGCAGCTCGGGGAACGCGTCGCCCTGCGCGCGCGCGCGGTGGGGGGGGGGGGGGGCGGGCGGCGTGGGCGCGACGCTCGGCGCTCGGCGCTCGGCACGCCGCGCAGCGGCCGCTGCCGCTGCGCGTGGCGCACCATGAGCTCGACAAGCGGGGCAACGAGCTGGTGGAAGAAGCCGGCCGGTGCCTTGAGGATGTCAGCGCCGTAGCGCACAGCGCGGCGCAGGATGCGTCGCAGCACGTAGCCGCGCCCCTCGTTGGACGGCAGCGCCCCGTCGGCGATCGAGAAGGTGAGCGTGCGGATGTGGTCTGCCACGACGCGGTACGCCATGTCCACCAGATCCGCGTCCTCTGCGCCCACCTGCGCCGCGTGCAGCGCGCGCGCGCGAGCGGGGTCGGCGCCACCGGTGGCGGTGCGCGGCGGTGCCCGGTTCCCTTTTCCCCCTTTCTTTTTCTCGTTTCCCCCTTTTTTCCTCCTGCCGTCGGCGCGCGCGCGCGGCCGCCGGAGCCGCGTCGCCGCGCACCTTGCCGGCGTAGGGGCGGAGGCGATCAGGCCCGACGACGGTGCGGATCGCGTCGAAGAGGCCGGCGAAGAGGTCGATGTCATAGTTGGAGCGCTTGTCGAGAAGCACAGATGCGACGCGCTCAAGGCCCATCCCCGTGTCGACGCACGGCCTGGGCAGCCTGATGAGCGTACGGTCCTGCTCGCGGTTGAACTGCATGAAGACGAGGTTCCAGATCTCGAGCACGTCCGGATCGTCCTGGTTGACCAACGCTGCCGCGTCGCGCCCGCCAATCCGGTCGAAATGAATCTCGGAGCACGGACCGCATGGGCCGGTCTCCCCCATCTCCCAGAAGTTGTCCTTCATCCCAAAGGCGAGCACGCGCTCGGGCGGCACGAAGCGGCACCACAGGTCGCGCGCCTCGACGTCGGCCGGCACGCCCAGCTCGTCGCACCCCTCAAAGTAGGTGATGTAAAGCCGCGACGGGTCGATGCCTGCAAGGGGCGCGCGCAGGGTGCCGTTCGCGCGCGGGTGACGAGCGGCACGTGGCGGGCCTCGCACCCCGCGGCGGAAGGGCGCCGGCGGCCGCAGAGCGCGTGCGCGTGCGAGCCACAACCACGAAGGCGGCTCGCCGCCGCGGCGGTGGTCATGCGCACGCGCGGCGCGTGTGGCGAAGCGCAAGGAGCGCGGGCGTCGCGACACGCACCGTAGACCTCGGTGAGCAGCTGCCACGCCCACGTGATGGCCTCCTCTTTAAAATAGTCGCCAAAGCTCCAATTGCCAAGCATCTCGAAGAAGGTGTGGTGGTACACGTCCTTGCCCACGTCGTCCAGGTCGTTGTGCTTGCCGCCCGCGCGGATGCACTTTTGCGAGTTTGCGGCGCGCTTGAGCTGCGCCATCTCAGACGATGGGTCGGCCTTGCCGAGGAAGATGGGCTTGAACTGGTTCATGCCCGAGTTGATGAAGAGGAGGGTCGGGTCGTTGAGCGGCACCACCGGAGAGCTCGCCCAGAACGTGTGCTCCACGCCCTTGGTCTGCGTGAAGTAGTCGATGAAGGCTTTCCGCACCTGCGCGGTCGTGCGGAATGTCGGCCGAGACTTGTGCGCGTCGAGCAGGTCGGCAATGGTCGCGAGCGGCGTAGGCGAGCGCGCAATCACGGCGGCGTTCACGCATCCCTCGAGCACGTCCGCCACGTCGTGCTCCGTCAGATAGCTCGCGATCTCGGGCTGGAGCGCCGCGCCGTCCGGCGCGGCGGGCGTCGGCGGCACGGCCGGCGCGTCCGCCGACTCTGCGGCGCGCAGGCGCGCGGCGAGGAACTGGAAGGGCGCGGCGGGGAGCGCGGCGATGAGCTCGTTTACCACCGCCGAGAGCTTCGCCTCGAGCGCGTGGCTCGCGATGTAGTCCTGCACCGACGCCTGCGCGCGCGTCGCGCGGCAGCGGCGGCGCGCGGCGTTCGAAGGGTGCGCGAGGCGCGGCTGAGCGGGACAGCGTGCGGAGGTGCGCGCTCGTTCGCCCTGGCAGCCGCGCGCCCTCGCGCGCGCTGCTCCGGCCCGTGCGGGCCGCGCCGGTCGACAAGTTCGCCGCGTGGCGCACCATTGTTCGAGGGCGGAGTGTCCGGACCTCGCTTTGTCCCGCGCACCGGATCGCGCACAGCACGTCGTCGCCCTTCACAGCATGGGTGTGTCGCCCGCGGGCGGCGCCGCGGCGGTTGCGCGAGGGCGAGGCGGCGTGGCGGGCGGCGCTGGCGACGCGCGCGCCCTTGGTCAGGCCGCACGCGGCGCGGTTCACCGTCTCACGCGGCCCGTCCGACCGCCTCGATGCCCTGCGCGCGCGACCGGCGCGCAGGCAAGGTTCACGGCTCGCTCGCTCGCGCCGGCAAGGTGCGTGGGCAGACGCCCAAGGTGGCCAAGGCTACGGACAAGCCGAAGAAGAAGTGCGGCCGCGCGCGCAAGCGCATCGTCTACAACCGGCGATTCGTGAACGTCGTCGTCGGCCTCGGCAAGAAGAAGGGGCCCAACTCCAACATGAAGTAGGCGCCGATTCGCGCGCGACGTGGCGCGAGGCGACGTGCGCGAGGCACGGCGGCGCGCACGCCGGGCTAAGCTAGGCCAAGCCGGGCCAAAGTGCGCTCGGCAATGTCGCGCATCGGACGACGGCGATGAGCTTACTTCGGGTGGGGCGCGGCAGGTCTCGTGGTGATGGAGCGGCAGTGCGCTGCGCCTTTGCCACGGGCGCCTGCTGGCGCGCAATGCCGGCGTGCGCCGGGGCAGGCGAGTACACACGCGCTCTGCGTCGGCCCGCGTGAGCCGCGCGCTGCCGCAAGGCCGTCCGCGCGCGCCCGGCGGCCCGTGCGTCGGTACAGCGCGCCGGCGAGAGCGGCTAGCCGGCGACAGCGGCGCGTCCATGCCCTGAGGTCGATGCTGAGTGCGCAGTCGCGCGCCAGGCATCGTGTGCCATCGACCGCGAGAGCGCGCCGTGTGCACGTGGGCGCTCGGTCTCACGCACGGTGAGCTGACCGCTGCCGGCCGCTCACCTGCGAACTGCACGTCTTCCTTCAGCGCCGACAGATTGGCATGTCCGTGATTGCCTGCGCCGTCACCGCAGACGTAGGGATGGACGATCACACGCTGTCTGGCGGTCTGGACATGGCCAGTGACCGTCGACTTCGCTTGACCCGGTCGGGGCACACGATGCGGGTCTGCGACGAGCGGGTGATCGCGACCGACTGCCGACCGGGCGGCGGTTCGAAGGGCGTCCACCGGCGGTGCGGACGCCGTGCTGGGCGCCACGATGTGCGCTCGCGGCAAGGGTCTGGGGATGGAGGAGGGGGCAGGGTCGGTCCGGGGGAGGGTCGGTCCGGGGGAGGCGGTCCGGGGGAGGCGTGCCTAGACGTCCGGGTCGAGGCGCGCGAGTGGCGGTTCGGCTGCGCGTGGCGTTGCGCCCTGAACGAGCGCGGCGGGGGCAGCGGCGGTGGCGGCCTGCTCAGCATCGAGCACGCCCCTCGTCTCGTCAAGCCGCACACGCGGCTGGAGCGCGCGGGGCGCATCCGCGTCGCCGGGCGCGCGGAGCGGCGATCTGCTCATGTCGGGCGTGCGCGTAGGCGAGTCGATCTCGTCCGACTCCTCGAGGACGGTCCCGCCGCCGACGGCCGACGGCGCGCTCGCGCAGCCGGCGGCTTGCTGCCTGGCGAGCCGCGGCTGCTCGGCGGCGGGGCGGCCGGCCATCGGCTGCTGCTGCTGCGCGTGGGCCGACCAGACTGACGGCGTGAGCCGCTCGCCCGTCAGCTTGCCGTCCGTGCCCGCGCAGCGCAGCATCACGTTGCCACCGTCCAGCCGCTTGAGCAGCACGGCGTCACCGTGCACGGGCGGCAGGCAGCCCCAGCACGCGCCGCTGAAGTCCGGCGTGGCGGCGTGCGGGTGGTTTGGCGGGTGCAGATAGCGCTGCGGATCGCCAAGCCGGAAGCCATCGTTGAGAAGGTTCACGCAGCCTGCGACGAAGGCCGCGTCAATCGTCAATCGCTCGCGCACGCGCAGGTCGTGCTTTGCGAGCGAGTCGCCGAGCGCGTCGACGAACCCGACGGCGAAGGATCGCGCGGCCTGGTCCTCGGTGATCGAGTTCCAGCAGACGACAGTCAGCCACGGCATGGCCGAGAGGATGTCGTTGCCCAGCGCAGTGGTCAGGCAGCCGTTGAGGAAGACGGCCTCGAGCCTTTTGCTCCCGCCCGCAGCCGCGCGTGAGAGCAGGTTGACGAACATGGCGGGGGGCGAGTGCATATCAATACGCCCATTGTCCAGCTCAAAGGCGAGGGCACCCATGAAGGTATGGCCGGAGAACATGATGATGCGCGGGTTGAGGCGCTCGAGCGTCTCGCGCGCGTCAGCCATCGTTGCGGCGGGCTGCACCTCGAGGAACATTTTGGGTATGGTGCGTAGCAGGAAGCGCAACTCCTGCCCGAGCTTGAGCGGGCGCAGGCCCATCTGCGCCGCCATGTGTGCGGGCAGGGTCGGGTTTGCAAAGAGCGCGAGCAGCTCGACATGCTCGCCGGCGATCATCTCCTCGTTCTCCTCAACCTTTGAGCATCGTTTGGTACACGGAGGGGGTGGGGGGGGGGGGGGGGGGGGCACAGACGGGGGAGGGGAGGGGGGGAGGCACAGACGCGGGCGGTGCGCGCACGGGACAGGGCGCACGAGCGCCGCGACGGTGCGGTGGCGCGCGTGAGCACATCTCCGGCCGGGGTTAGGCGTCTCTTGTGCCGCGCGCACCTTGCCCCACAGGAGGTACTGCTGCACGAACGAGTGGCGCTCAAAGCGGTTGATTCGGTGCGCCCCCACGAGGAAGAGGGCGATGCCGCACAGGCCGCACAGCGCGCCCTTGGCGAGCTCGTGCGTCGCCGCCACGCACACGCCCTCAGGCCGGCCGCGCGCACCCGGCGCGCACGAGGGCTGCGCCCAGAGCGCGCGCAACTCGACGGCGGACGCGGTGAGGAAGGAGGCGTACAGAAGCGCCGATGCGAGGACGCAGTGCACAAAGTCGAGCGCGGCGTTGAGGACGACTGCGCTGACGGCGAGGAGGAGCCAGACGAGCTGCCACACGACCTGCAACTGCGGGTTGCTCGCGAATGCGCCGCCTCTGCTCTTGACGAGCCAGTCGGACCACAGTATCCAGTTGTAGCACACGAGAGCGCTGAGCAAGACGACCAACCGCCACCATTGGCGGAGGACCGTTGGACGGCGCGGCCGCGCAATCACGCGCACGCCGTCGTCGACGTGGCCTGTCCTCGCCGAGACGCGCCGCGCCTCCGCCTCCTCGGCGCGCTCGGCCGCGGGTCTGCGGAGCAGCGCGGCAGCGAGCGCCATCACAATGGCGGGCACGCCCATGTGCGCCGCCGCCGCCGCCAAAGACGCGCCGCCGTGCGCGCGCGCGTAGAGGCCCGCGCCGAAGAGGCCGGCGGAGATGAGCCACAGCCGTTTCATCACGCGCTCCATCTGGTACTCGGACACGTACCTGCTCGCGCCGCGTGGGCGCGGGCGCGGCCGCCGGCTGGGCGGCATTGCGCCGCGCCGTGCAGCGCAGCACGGCGCATCGCTGCGTGCCGAGCCCGGCGAGGCGCCGCTGCGCGGCGGCGCGCACGCGCGCGCGCGCGCCTGTGGAAGCGGTCCTCCACCTCCGGATTGCCCGTGAACTGGTTGGTGTAGGACGACTGCTCGAGGTAGTCCTTGCGCAACGCACGCGTCTCGTCCTTTCGGAAGAAGCCCCGACGCATCGCCAGCTCCTCCTCGTCGCTCATCGGCGGGTCGCGCAGGCGGAAGAAGAGCGGCTTGAGCTTGACGTTCGAGCGCAGCGTCGACAGCCCGCGCCGGAGCGTCGGCTGCGGCTGGTGCGACAGCTGGCGCGATGTCGTTGTCGGTGTCGGCTGCGAGAACTGACGAGGCTGCACGTCGGGCAGGCTGTCGTGCAGCTGCTCGCAACGGCACGAGGACGAGCCAGCGACGCGCGGCGGCACGGAGGCGCCACGACCAATCCGCGGCGGCGCGCGCGCGCCGTTCGTGACCACGAGCTGCGGACCGGGCGCGCCATTGTGGCGCCGCAGCTCCATGAGCCCGCCGGACGGCGACGGCACGCCCGCGGGCGCGCAGCCCGTGGGCGCGACGCATCCGGCGTGCACGGCGCGCGGCGAGAGGACGAGGCCGGCCAATTCGGACGCGCGTGGCGGGCCGGCACCGGCGAGCGGTGGCGGAGCGGGCCGCGCCGCGCGGCCCGTCGGCAGCACGCCCATTTCATACGCGCGCCCACGGCGGGGCGCCGTCGCGCTCTGCATGAGCAGTAGCTCGGGGTGCGCGGCTGGGCTGCTGAGGGCGGGCGAGAGTTCCATAGCAAACACGTCGCGCGCCGTGCGCGCCTGTGCGGCCATCGACGCCGCGTCGATCGCCTGCCGCTCAGCCGCGACGATCGCCGCGTCGAGACGGCCGGCCATCGCTCCTACGCCGAGCACGGCGTTTTGTCGGATGCCGGCCGGGCACTTTTCCGTTTTTCGGATCGCCCCGTCAAGAGACTTTAGAAGGTGAAGCGCACCGCAGGGTGGGCGAGGAAGGCGGCGTGCAAGTCCCGCGCGGTGTCGGGACTGCCCACGAGGATGCGCATGCGCACCGAGGTGAAGCGCGCGCCGCGCGGCTTTGCGGTCGTGCACGTCGGCATGAGCCCCGATGAGCGCCGCGCGATCGCAGCGAGATCCGCGAGTAGGTCTTGCTCGGCGGCGCACTCGGCGACGACAGTGAACTCGAGCTCGGCGGGGAAGTTGACCAGCCCGCCGATCAGACCCGTGCCCGTCTCCGTGTCCGCCGCGTCGTCGGGCGGCGAAAATTCGCCGCTGAGCGCGCGCTGTGCGTACATGAACCGCTCGGAAAGCTTGGCGCCCGAGGCCTCGCCGAGCGTCTGGGTGATCTTTGCCTCAGAGCATCGGTACGCGGGCAACTCGCCATCTGCATCCAGCCCGAATGCCGCCTCATCCTCCCCCGGCGCGCCGTCGGGCTGAGCCGCCGATCCGCGCACGAGCGTTGAGCGCGCCGTGCTCAGCCGGCGGCAGGCGGCCGGCCTGGGCACGCTGAAGGCGTGGGTTCCGTGCGCGAGGGAGCGCAACGCGAGCGCAGCGAAGACGACCAGCCGCATGCGCGCGTGGCGAGGCTCGCGCTCCGGCCACCGGTGAACGCAATCCCGACCACCGACAGGGCGACCCGACCCCCTTCACAAGGAGGACGCCTTGTCGAAAAGACGTCGAAAAAATGGAGAGCGACAGGGGTTGGCGACTTGGCGTCGTGGGCTCCTGATGAATCCTGCCATCACCTCCGACACCTCGGCAACTTCCATGGAGCATGCCCTCGGCCACGCTGCCACCGAATCGCATGCCCCAGCCGTGCTGTGCGCACCCCGGGCCGCACGCCGCGCGCTACTCGTCGTCGTCGTCGTCGCTCGCCGTCGAGCCGAGCGAGAGCTCGTCGTCGGACGAGCACAGCTCGTCGAGCTCGTCGGCAGAGCCGTTGCCGCCGCCCTCGTCCGCCGCCATGTCGGACGACGCGTCCTCTGATCGCACGCGCAGCCCGGCGATGGGCGGCCCGCGCTCGTCGGCCGCACCCACGCCCGCGTCGGCTGCGGCGGACGTAACGGAAATTGCGCCTCGCCCGGCCATTGACGAAGCGAGCGCGCCGACCGCCGCCTGCATGCCGCGCGCGAAGCCAGGGCGCGGCGTCTGCCGATGCGACGACCGTCCCGTGCCGCCACGACTTGCACCGCCGCCGTCGGGCGCGGCCACGTCGATGAACCGCCGGCCCGCCGCGAAGTCGGCACCGCCGCCGCCCGCTCCGCCGCCGCCCGCTCCACCGCCGGCGCGCGGCGCGCCCGTGCGGCCACGCGGGCGCGGTGGCGACGGCGGCGGTGCCGAGGCGCGATCGGCGCTGCCGGCCGACCGACTGTCGGGCGGTAGCAGCGGGCGCGGCGTGTGCGCCTGTACGATGGCGCTCGCGGTCACGCCCGGCGCGGCGCAGTCTGTGCGCGCGCAGGCCTCGTCGTCGGAGAGGTCGAGTGCGAGCGCGGCGAGGCGCTCGAGGCAGCGCTCGAGCGACGCGTGCGCGTTCTCCGCCGTGGGCAACACGTGCGGCACGAGCAGCGTCGCCGTCTGCTGCTGCGCGTGCGCGTGCACGCCGGCCGCGTCAGCCGCGGGCGGGGCGCGCGCGGACCACCGCCCGACAAAATCAAAAAGGTCGGTCGGCACCTCGCTCGATACCTCCTGCGCGGGTGGCGGATGCGAACGGACGGGCGGGGGCGGGGGCGGGGCAGGGGAGGGGGGGGGGGGGATGGGGTAGGGGAGAACCACCGTCGGGCGCAGGCTCGGGAGCGCGCGCGCTCGCGGGACGCGGCATAACGCGGCGTGACGCGGCGTGACGCGGCGTAACGCGGCGCAACGCGGCTCGCCTGCAGCATCGTGCCGAGCACGGCTTCAGCGGCGGTCGAGACGGCGGCAGAGGGCGACGACGCGACGAGCGAGCAGAGCGAGCGCGAGAGCGTGACGAGCTGTGCGGCGCGCAGGTGCTGCCGGCAGTGCGGTAGCCAGCAGCGCAGCAGCGCGAGCGAGGGCAACGCGAGGGGCGGCTGCCCGCCACCCCGCTCGGCGTCGTGCTCGCTCGCCACCAGCGCGGTGCAGCACAGCCGCAGTGTGTAGTCAACGGTGCCACGACTCGAGAATGCCACCGACAGCTGCGCGCACACCTCCTCGAGACTCGCCGCGCATGCGGCCGCGTGCGCAGCCGATGCAGGCGCGCGCCGGCGCACGCCAGCCGCCACCGCGGCGCTCCCTCGGCGCACGCTGCCACCGCCGCCGCCGCCGCCGCTGCCGCTGGTGGAGGTGGGCTGTGCGCCCGCGGCGAGCGCGGCGACGTACTTGTCGAGCGCGGCCGCGAGCTCCGAGAGCGCGTAGCCGCAGTCGTGCGTGAAGCGCAGAAGGTGCGCGGCGGCGCCCAGCTGCCCGCCGCCCACCTGCAGCAGCCGTGTGAGTGCGACGGAGAGGAGCAACTGGTTGTCCGCGGGGAGCTGCGCCGCGTACGCCTGCGCCAGCGCCTCGCACACCGCCAGCGCGCACTCGGCCGTGTGCCGCGAGAGAAGGCCCTGCGCGCGTAGGGCGCAGAGAGCGCGCGACCAGCCGACCAGCCGACCAGCCGGCCAGCCGGCCAGCCGACCGGGAGGGGCGGCGGCGGGGGGAAAGTGAGGCGAGCGTCGAGCGCGCGCGCGGGCTCGGCGGGGGCAGTGCGCTGCTGAGGGGGAGGGGGAGGGGGGGGACAGGGCAGTGCTGAGCGCCGCGCGCGCCTTGACGAGCGGCCGCGCGAGCGCCACGTCGAGACGAACGGCGCCGCCCTCACGCCCGTCGGCAGATGCGGCGCTGTCGTCGTCAGCGGCCGCGCCGGCGTCGGCGGATCGGCGCGCGGCGGGCGGTGCGCGCGGGCGGTGGCGGATGAGGGCGCTGATCTGCTTGGCCGTCGAGCGAGGCCAGCGATGCAGCAGCGCGTGCAGCAACTCGAGGCCGTGCCTGCGCGCCAAGCAGTCGGGTCGGGTCGGGTCGGGTCGGGTCGGGGCGCGGCGGGGCGGGGCTCAGAGGCAGCCCGGCGAAAGAGGCGCGCCCCGGCGCATTGAGGCGCGCGCGCGCGCGCGCCGCGCGTGCCGCACGAGGCGCGTGCCTGAAGAGCGTGTGCCGCGCACTGCCGTCCGCCTGGCACTCGACAATCGCAAGCGCAACGCCTACGAGGAGGCGGCGCGATGGCGGCGGTAGCCGCGCGCCCGCGCCCGCGAGCAACGCCGCGCCGTCGGCGCGCGCGAGCTCGGCGGAGCGCGCCGAGCCCAGCGCGCCGCCGTTCGCTCCGACGGGCGCGCCACCGGGCGAGCGGAACGTGCCGCCACGGGCAGCGTCGCCTTCGCCATCGTCTGAGCAGCCATCATCATCGTCGTCGTTGTCGTCGTCGTCGTCGGAGGGGGAGGCGTTGCCGGACGCGCGCACGCCACGTGCGCCGCCTCCGCCGCCGTGCGCGTCGCCGCCGCGGCGAGCGCCGCGCGCGCGCGCGTAGTGTGCGGGCTGTGCGCGCAGGAGCGCGGCGAGGACGAGCGCCGCGTCGGCCATCCGCTCGCGCAGCGCGGCGAGGAGAAGCAGCGCGCACACGCGCAACGCGCGCGGCGCGGGCGCGGGCGCGAGCGCGGCGAAGATGACGAGCGATGCGTGCACGACGCACGGGTCGCGCGAGGTGGCAGCCCAGCAGAGTGCGATCGCCACCCACTCCGAGCGCACCGCATCGCCGCCGTCGGGCAGAGCGCGCACTAGCAGCGCCGCCCACGCCGCGTCCGTGGAGCCCACGCCGCCGTTCGCGCTCTCGCGCAGCACGCGCGCGGCGCGGTCGATCGCGCCGGCGCACGCGCGCAGCGCGCGCGGCCCACCGCCCGCGCGCGCGATCGCGCGCATCGCGACGGCGCGCGTCACGTCGGAGATGGCCGCGACGCCGAACGCGCGCCGCGCCTGCGCCGCGGCCGACGCGCCATGCTCTGCGGCGAAGAAGACGGCGAGCGTGTGCAGCAGCTGCGCCAGCGACAGGCCCGCGACGGCGGGCACATCCACGCGTGGCTGCGCGGGCACGAGCAGGCCGTGCTCCTCCTCGCGACACACGTCGAGCAGCAGCAGCAGCGCGCACACCTCGCCACCGGCCAGCGCCTCGCTCGTCGGAGCGCAGCGCGCGCGCGCGCGCAGCCACGGCTCGGCGAGCTCGGCGGCGTGCGCGGGCGGCAGCGCGAGCGGGTAGGCGCGCAGCCGCGTCGAGAGCTCGCGGAAGATTGCCGGGCCGGCGGCGGTGCGCGCGAGCGCCGCGACCGCGTGGCGGCAGGTTGCGAGCGGCGCGCGCAGCGCGGGCGCCGGCAGCAGCGCGCCAGCCGAGCCGGCGGACGCGGCGGCCGCGCGCAGCTCGGCGGCGGCGCGTCCGGCGGGCGCGCGCCCGCCGCCGCCGCCCGCGCCGCCGCCGACGGCGGCGCACGCTGCGCCGGCGCCGTCCGCACCGCCGCCGTCCGCGGCCGCAGCCACGCCCGGCGCGGCGCGGCCGGCGGCGGCAGCGGCGGCGGCGGCGGCGGCGGCGGGCGCGCGCGGCCACGCGGGCGCGCACGCGGCGAGGACGGCGTCGGCAACCTCGACCGCGCCCAGCGCGACGACGGCGGGCTCGGCGGCGAGCGCGCTCCAGCAGGCGTGCAGCAGCGTCTCCGGACCGCCGGGTGGCGCTCCGGGTGGCGAGGCGAATTCAGCGAGGCGGAGGAGTGCGTGGATCGCGCAGCGCAGGTCGGCGACGAGCGGCGGCACGTCGACGCACCCGCCGCCGCCGCTCGCGCCCGCCTCGACTGCGCGCGCGAGCGTGGCGGCGAATGAGCGCACGAAGGGGAGGGCAAGGCGGAGGAGCGCGTCGAGCGTGCCGCCGCTCAGCTCGGCGGCCGCGTCGGTGAGCTCGGCGAGGAGCGGCGCGGCGAGGCGCGCGTGCGTGTGCGCGAGCGTTGTCGCGTACCGCTCCGCCTCGTACTCGAACGCGTAGCGCTGCTGGCTCGAGTCGCCGAGCAGGCCCGGCGCGTACGGACCTGCGTCGAGCGCGCCGAGCGCCGGCCGCGCGAGCGAGCGCGCGAGCCGTGCGCCCTCGCGCCGCAGCGGCCGCCAGCCGGCGATGAGCGCGCCGAGCGTGACGAGCAGCAGCCGAGCGATCGGCGCGCGGCCGTCGGCGCACAGCCCGCCCGGCGGCGGCAGCTGCTCCGCCCACCAGTGCGGCTCGGCGCGCGCGGCCTGCGCGAGCGCGCGCGCGCTCAACGCGCCCTGCCGCCACTGCGCGGACGCCGCCGCGCGCTCGCCCGCAGTCGCGTCTGCCGGCGGCGATGGCGTCGAGAGCGCGCGGAGCACATGCACGATGCACCGCTCAAGCGCGGCGCCATTGTGCCGCAGCAACGCGCCGGTCGCGCGCGCGACGCGTGGCTCGACGTCGCACGCGGCGGGCTGAGCCGCCGTCGCCTGCGCGCGCAGCAGCAGCGCGGCGGCGAGCCAGTCCTCAATGCGCACGCACAGCCGGACGGCGGCATGCTCCTCCGCGCGCAGGCCGCAGCCGAGGGGCGCAACGTCGAGCAAGAAGCCGACGCCGTCAAGCACCGCGCACTCAATCGCACCGCGCAGCTCGGGCGCCATCGCGACGTCGGCGCTTGCGGACGGCGCGTCGGCGGACGGCGCGCGCGGCGCGCGCGCCGGCGCGGCGCGGTCGCCAGCGGCCGCGTCGGCGAGCGCGTCGTTGGCGGGCACGTCGTCGTCGTCGTCGTCGTCGTCGTCGTCGTCGTCGTCGTCGGCCGAGTCGTCGTCGAGCGCGGCGAGGCCGTCCGCGTTCTCGGCGGACGCGACGGTCGCCGCGCGCAGCAGCGCCGCCTCCGCCGCCTCCGCGTGCTGGCCGGCGGTGGCGCCGAGCATGCCGTCCGCGCAAACGGCGGCCGCAGCGGCACCGTCCAGACCGCACGCGTCCGGACTGACCGGCGCGCCGCCCTTGAGCAAAGTGTCCGGGCTGTCGCACGCTCCGGCGACACTGTCCGACGTGGCGACGCCGTCCGCGCGCGCGGCGGCGGCGGCGACGGTCGTGCCAGCGTTCGCGTCCGCGCCCGCGGGCACATCCGCGCAGCCAGCCGTTGCGCTCGCCGCCGCAGCATCGCCAAGCCTGCCGCCGCCGCCACCGCCGCCGTCGGCCGCGCCGCCGCCTCCTGCCGGCCGCGTCCCGTCCGCCCCACCGCCGCCGGCCGTTGGTGCAGTCCGCTCGGCAGTCGCCGCGCGCGCCGCGGCGGAGAGCGCGAGCGACGCGATGCCGCCGCCGAGCGACGAGGCGTGCGAGTGGCCTGGCGTGCGCTCGGCGGCCGCGAGGGGACCAAGCAGCGCGCCTGCCGCCCTCTCGCCACCCGCCGCCATGCTGCTGCTGCTCGAGTGGATGTGCCTCGCCCCGCCGCCGGAGGGCGCGAGCGCGGCGCCGTCCGCGGCGCGCGTGAGCGCAGCGGGCGGGCCGACCGACGCAGCGAGGCTTGCGAGGAGCCGGAAGGCGGCGGCTTGCAGCTGGATGCCGACTTGGAGCGGCGCCGGCCGCAGGCCGTGCTGCCCTTCACCGGCCTTGCTCGTGTCGCTCTCGCGCCCGCCGCCCGCCTCGCCGTCCGACGCACCGCCGTCGGCGTCGGCGGCGTCGGCGGGCGCGTCCGAGTCGGCGCGCGCCGAGCCCGCGGCGCGCGCGCGGCCCGCGAGTGCACGCGCTCCGTGCACGCCGCTCCGCCCGTCCTCCGCATGCGCACGCGCAGCGAGCACCTCGAGGTAGCAACTGAGCGAGCGTGCGGCGGCGAGGCGAGCGACAAGCTGCCATCGCGCGCACTGCCTGCTCAGCTCGAGTGGGCGGGCGAGCCAGCTGCCGACGAGCGTGCTGAGCATGTGCAGCGCGCGCGCGCCGTCGAGCGTCGCGCACGCGGCGAGGACGCGCCGGCGCTGGCGCGCGCGCGCGCGCGCCGCGGCGAGCGGCGCGTGGCTGGCGCGCGGCGGCTCGGTGGCGGCGTCACCGCCGGTCGTTCGGAGCAGCCGCTGGCAGACGGCGGCGAGGCAGGGCAGCAGCGCCTCGATTGATGGCGACGCCTCCGCCGAGAGCGCCGCCGGGCCGGCGCGCAGCGTTGCGCGCAGCTGGCGCGCTGAATAGGAGGCGGAGGCGTACGCCGTGCCGCATGCGCTGCCGCTGCTGCCACCGCCGCCGCCGCCGTCCGCACCGCCGCCGCCGCTTGCGCTGCCGCCGCTGCCGCCGCCGTGCAGCACGGCGGCACCCACGTTGCCACAGCCGCCGCCGCCGCCGCCACCGCCGCGCGCAAGCGCCGCGCCGCCGGCGTGCGCATCGCATGCGATAGCGAGCGCGTCGAGCAGCTGCCAGCTGCCATCGCTGCCCGTAACGGTCGCGCGCGCGGCGGCGATGAGCGCGCAGCATGGCGCGGTGCCGCTCGGCAGCCGGTCGAGCAGCGCGACGCAACGGTCGTAGAAGCGGCGGAAGGCGGAGAGCGAGCGGCCCTCGCCCGTGCGCGCCGCCCATGCCACCTCCGCGCCGCCGCCATGCTCGCCGACGCCGCCGCCGCCACCGCCGCCAACGACATCGCCGTCGCCGGCCGCTCGCGCGCGCTGCGGCCGGTCCGGCCGCATCCGGCCGCCGCTACCGCCGCCGCCCGGCGCGCCGGGCGCGCCAGCGGCCTCGGCAAGCGCCGCGCGCACCGCCTCGTCGTTGGCCTCCTTGGCCGCGCCGCAGTCGAGCAGCGGCACGATGAGCTCAGAGCCGCCCCAGTTGCCGCCGGCTGGGCTCGCCGCGTCGGCCGGCGCGGCTCGCGTGCGCAGCGCGGCCGCCGAGATCGAGACGGTCGCACGCTGCTGCTGCAGCCGGCGGTCGCGCGCGCCCGCGCTCAACGGCGGCTCGGTGAGCGTGCGCGCTCCGAGTGCGCTGAGTTGCGGCTGCGACGCGTGCGGCAAGCTCGCCGAGAGCTCGCGCGTGCCGCACGCGTCGCCGCCCGCCGTCGCCGCCGCGTGCAGCGTGGCGCTGCCAACGGTCGCACACAGCGCGCGCGCGGCGCGGCGCTCGTCAACGGACGGCGCGCGGCGCGCGCGTCCCTCACTCGGAGGCGTGTGCGCGCGGCGCAACGAGCGATGCGTGATGTTCGCGTGCCCGATCGGCAACCGCGTCGGCGAGCTGTCGTCGATGGCCACCGGCGGTGGCAAACCGGCCGCGCCGCCGGCGCCCGCCGCGTCGGTGGCGGCGTCGGTGGCAGCCGGCACCACCGAGCTTGGCGGCACGCTTGGCGGCACGCTTGGCGGCACGCTTGGCGGCACGCTTGGCGGCACGCTTGGCGGCGGCGCGGCGACGGCCATCGATGGCGGCATCGGTGGCGGCAGGTCGGCGTGCGCCGCGACAAACTCGCCGAGGCGCTCAAAGAGCGCGCAACCGACCGCGCCCCACGATGGCGGCGAGCAGAGCGCGCCGCCACCGCCGGCGGGCGCGTGCGCTGCGTGCGCTGCGTGCGCGCCACCGCCAGCGCCGCCCGCGCCGCCCGCGCCGGCGCCAGCGCCGCCACCGCCACCGCCGCTCGCGCCGCTCGCGCCGGCGCCGGCGCCGGCGCCGGCGCCGGCGCCGGCGCCCGCGTGTGCGAGGGTTGCGGCCATCTCCTCCCACTGCCCGAGCGCCGCGCGCCAGCCGCGGTCGAGCGCAGGCGCGCACGCGTCGGCGTGCGCGCGCAGCGCCGCGTGCAACGCGTCGGACGAGAGGGCGAGGGTGAGACGCGCGCGCCCACCGCCCTGCGCGCGCTGCTGCTGCCGCGGCTGCTCGGCCGCGCGCGCGGGCGGCAGCGGAGACGTGCGCGCCGTCCCGCCGCCGCCGACGCCGCCATCGTCGCCCGCGGCGACGGCCGAGACGGCGCGCACGCGGGACGTCGCCGCGCGTCCGCCGGCGGCGTCGACCGCGGCGGCGTGCGCCGTCTCGGCCGTCGCCGCGGGCTGCGCGCGCACCGCCTCTCGCACGACGAGCGGGAAGATGGGCGGCGGCGGCAGCAACCACGCGGCGGGCAGCGCGGCGCGATCGGCCGCCATCTGCACCCCCTCCGCATCGTCGCCGTCGTCGTCGCCGCCGCCGATGCCGTCGCGCTCGGCCGGCCGAGCGAGCGCCGCGTCCGCGGCGGCGGCGTCGCCCCGCTCGATCCGCTCGCGCGAGCGGTGCGAGCGGAGCGGCGGCGCCGCGCCGCCGGTGGCCGCGCTGCCTCGCCCGCCGTTGAGCGAGCTGCGCGTGGACGGCGGCGGCGACGAACGGCGGCCCCTCGCGCCGCCGGCACGCGAGGCGGCCGCAGCGGCCGCGTCGGCGATGGTCGCATCGCGCAGCGCGAGCGCGAGCGACAGGCGACGTGCGGCGGGCGGTCCCTCGAGGTGCGCGAGCGCCGCGTCTGCCGCGCTCTGCAGCAGCTCGAACGCGCCGGTCGCCGCCCACGCGTGCGGGTGGTGTGCCCAGAGCATCGCAACGCCTTCCGCGCGCAGCCGCAGCCGAACCCACGCCGCGCACTCCTCGTCGACGAGGGGCGGGCCGTCCGCGCTGAATGGGCGCGCGCTGCCGCCGACGCCGCTCCCGCGCTCGCCGTCCGCGCCGGCGTCCGCCGCCGGCGCGCCCGCCGCGCCGCTCGCGCGCGTGCGCGCGCCGACGCGCGCGAGCGCGCCCTTCGCGACGTGCAGGCAAAACTCGAGCTCGTCGTCGTCGAGGGGCGGCGCGGCGGCGAGGCGGTCGATGAGCGCCGCGCACGCAACGAGCGCGTGCGGCCGCTCGCACGTGAGGACACGGTCGTGCAGCGCGAGCGCGGCCGCGCGGCTCACCGCCGGGCCGACGGCCGCAGCGCCGGCGGGCGCGGCGAAGCGGCCGAGCCGCGCGACGAGCTGCGCCTCGGCGAGCGAGGTCGACGGGCGGAGCAGCGGCTCGCATGCGATGGCGGCGGCGAGGACGAGCTCGGCGGTGCCCTCCGCGACGAGGGGCAACACCGCCGCGGAGAGTGCGTGCGCGCGCGCGTCGACCGCGCCCGCGGCGGCCGGCGCGCGCGCGAGCGCGGCGAGCGCGGCGAGCACCGCCGCGCGCGTCTCGGCCGCGTACGCAGACGGCGGCGCGCGCAGCACGTCGTTGATGGCGAGCAGCGCCGCGTCGGGTTGGCAGCCACCGAGCGCGTAGAGCAGCGCCGTCGCCTGGCGCGCGTCCGCGGGCTGCAGGTCGCCCGACGAGTAGACGGACTTGCGCGGTAGCAGCAGCGGCAGCAGCTTGTCGAGCCCGGCGTCGAGGAGGCTCGTCGGCTGCGCGGGCGGCAGGAGCTGTGCGGGCAGCTCGCGCAGCAGCAGCAGCAGCCGATCGACCCACCGGCTGCTCAGACCTTCCTTGCGCACGCGCGCGACAAGTGCGCCCACAACGTCGCGCCTCTGCTTTGCGAAAAAGGGCGCGTCGCCCACGCAGAGCATCGTCGCGCACAGCTCGATGCAAAAGGACGAATGCCTTGCCTTGCGTGCCCACCTGAGCACGTGTGCGCACAGTGCGTGGAAGAGCTCCCAGAACTCGACGAGCGGCGTGCCCGCGCGCTCCACAAACGGCAGCCAGCCGCACACGTCCGTGCGACCCGCGCGCTCCTCGGCGCGAAGCCGCGGCGCGAGCAGCCGGCGCAGCTGCTTGTCCAACGACTGCGCGCGCGCGCGCGCGAGCGAGCGCAACGCGGCGGACGAGCGCGGGCGGTGCGGCGTGGCCGCGGCGGAGCGGCGCGTGAGGCGCGCGGCCGAGCGGCGGCGGCGCGCGCGCGGCGGCGGCGCGCGCGCGCACGGTGCGCGCGCGGTGCACATCTCCGCGCGCGCGGAGATGTGCGCACGCAGATCTCCGCGCACGGCAGCGCGCGCGCACCGTGCAGATCTCCGTGCGCAGCGCGCGCCGCTCGATGCGCGCCATCGCGCCGCAGAGCGCGCGCAGGTAGGCAAGCGTTGCGCTGCAGCCGCCCTCGCCCTCCGCCCAGCTGAAAGGCAGCACGCACGTCGCGCGCTGCAGCGGCGCAAACTCACGCTGCGGCTCCGACGCGCGCACGCCGTCAAGACGCGCCGAGTAGAGGCGCACGGCAAGCGCGAGGTGCGGCGGCGCGCGCGCGAGCAGGCCGACGCAGCGCGACGCGGTGTCGCGCAGCACGGCCGGCTGGTGGCGCGAGATGAGCGCGACGCAAAAGTCGAGCACCGTCGACGGCACGAGGGCGACGGAGAGCGGGTCGCGCGCGCCCGTGTGCTGCAGCACGCCGACGATTGCCTGCAGCACGACGAGGAGCGACAGCTGCCAAGGCGACGCGCGAGGGGAAGGGAGGGAGGGGGGGGGGAGGATGTTGGAAGGGGCCCTTTGGGTGCGAAGCTCGGTGCGTGCAGCCGTGGGCGAGGGCGCGCGCGCGCGCGAGAGCACGCGCCGCGCGGCGGTGCGGGCGGCGGCAGGGCGTACGTGCAGCTGGGTCTGCCGCTCGGTTGGTTGGCTGGCCTGCGCTGAGCCGCGGTTGGCGCGCGCCACGGGCTGCGCGTCCACCGGCTGCACGCGCTCGCGCGCCGCGGTCGCGAGCGCGACGAGCTGCTCCACGATCAGCGGCGTCAGGTCGGTGCGGAAGTGGGCGAGCCAGCGCTGCAGGAGCTGGCTTTGCGTGCGCAGCTCGTTGTTGTCGCACAGCCGCGCGCGCTCGAGACATGCGCGCCGCGTCTCCGGCGTCGGGTCAAGCACAGCCGGCACCGCGCGCGATGCGCCGTCGGCCGCTCGCGCCCCTGCGGCCGGCGCACCCTCGGCGGGCGGCACGCGCACGAGGAGCAGCGCTTCGAGCTGGGCGAATGCGTCGGCCAAGAAGGCGAGCGGGCGCGTGTGCTCGAGCCGGATCGTCGCCGACGCCGTGCCAACCCGCGCCGCGCCGGCGGTCTGGTGTGCCGGCCCGCGGCGGTGCCACAACATGTTGGCCTTCGCCGCTGCGATGGCGGCGAGGGCGGCCGAAGTTTCACTGTGAAAGAGGTGGAAGAGTTCCGACACTCGTTCAGTTTCGGATTCTGGCGTGGGGTGGATAGGCGCGGCGGGGGTTGGCACGCCCCCGCCGCGTCCTTGCCGTCCCGGCCGTCCCCGCTGCCGGCGTGCACAGGGTCGACGCCCTGACTTCGGCCCGACGTTGCCCGCGCCTATTTCGCGCGCGCGGCGATGAGCCTCGGCCGCGCTGCGGGCATGCGCGGCAGGCGCAGCGCCGCAGCGCGACAACGTGTCCACACGACCACCCCGACTCCAGCGTCCGTCGCTCCCTCAGCGCAGGCCACCCAGAATCATGCCCGCGCTGCCGCATGAGCGCACATGGCGCGTACGCCGCTGCCGCCGCTCACGCCGCGCGCACGGGGCGCGGCGGCAGCGGCTTGTACGCGCGCGACGCGGCGACCGCGCTGAGCGTGAGCGCGGCAAAGATCGAGTAGACGCCGCCCCAGCCGACGAGCCGCTCAAGCCGCTTCGAGAGCGACACGGCCGCGAGCGAGGCGGTGCCGAACGCGGTGAAGAGGACCGCGTAGATCGCCGCGCCGTCCTTGGAGCCGAAGGTGTTGGCGCACGCGGTGGGGAACATGGCAAAGTGGCCGCCCATGCACGCGAGCAGCGCGCATGTGAGCGCGAGAAAGAGCGGCCGGCTGCGCTGGACGGCCGCCGATGGGTACGCGACGCACGCGAGCGCCTGCACGCAACCGAGCAGCGCAAATGTCGGGCGGAAGCCGAGGATGTCGGAGAGCGTCGCCCAGCCCACGCGGCCGAGCCCGTTGCACAGCGTCGCCAGTCCGCCCGTGAGTGAGAGGAAGCCTGTCGGAGGAAGGGGGGGAGGGGGGGGGGGGTGGGGAATAGGTCGTCAGCGGGCGCGCACGGTCGGTGCCGGCGGCAAGCGCCGTCGCGCCTCGAGGCACGCCCGACGCGCGCGCCCGGGCATGCGCGGCGCGCGCGAGCGCTGACCGTCATCCGCGAGCGCGTGCGACGAGAGGGCCAAGGTCTTGTACACGGCGGCGGTGGCAAGTCCCGCGGGTGCGGCCATCAGCACAAGCGACCAGAGGAGCCAGAGCGTTGGCGAGCGCACGGCCTCGCCAAACGAGCGGTCAATGCTCATCATTGTCGTCGCGCCGCGCTTCCGACCGCCCGTCGCCGCTGGCCGCGCAGGCGGCGCGGGCGTGACGAGCGCCGCGCCGATGGCAGCCATGAGCATATAGCAGCAGGCGAGGGTGCGCAGCATGGTGGGGAAGGACGCGTAGACCTGCGGCGGGAAGACGCCGCCGCTCAGCTTGAGACCCGCCGGATTGGCCACCTTCTGGCCGAGCAGCGTGAAGAGAAAGCCGCCTGCCCTCGCGAGGCCGCGCGCATCGGCCGCGGCGCAGTCGACGGAGGCCGGGCGGCGCGCGGTCGTCGCGGGCGCGGCGCGGGCGCGGCGCGCGGCGGCATGGCGCGCGGCGGCCCGGCGCGCGGCGACCCGTCGCGCGCACCAAAGCCAAAGCCGAGCAGCACGATCCCGTTGACCAGCCCCTTGCTCCTCGGGAACCAGCCCCAACCCGCCTGCATCGGCGCGGTGTAGCCAAGGCCGACGCCGGTGCCGAAGAGCAACGAGTAGCCGAGGATGAAGGGGAGGAGCGAGGTGGCGTACGAGGCGGCAACGATGCCCAGGTTCATCACGAGCGCGCCGATGAGCATCGCGTTGCGCGCGCCCACCTTCTTGTTGAGCCGTGCGCCGAGAGGCATCGCGAGCATCTGCGAGCTGATGAGCAGCGGGATCACGAGCAGCGCGTCGGGCTGGCGGCCGTTGGCGGCGCCGCCATCGAAGAAGCGCATCGAGGGCGGGAGGTACCCGATGAACGATCCCCAGCAATACATCGTGCCTAGCGTCATGTGCAGCAGCAGCCCGCCGAGCACGGTGAGAAGCCCGGCGCGCGGCGGGCCAGCGGGCGGCGCGAGCGGCTTGCCTCCCGCGCCGCGCTTGGGCAGCGCTGGCGTGGCAGCGGCCTTGGCCTGTGCGGAAGCAACGCGCGTGCCTCCGCGCAAGCGCGCGAGCGCCGGCCGCCGCGCGCCGCCTGCCGTCGACGCGCCGCCGGCGTGCGCGAGCAGCGCCGCCGCCGACAGCACAGCGAGCGCGAACCGCATTATTATATTAAAGCGTCGTTAGTATATTAGAGCCGTAATAAGGGGGCGCTGCCCTGGGGCTGGAGACCCCGCCGGGGGGCGGAAGGGCCGTTTTTCGGCCGGACTATGAGAGTAGTACACGGAGTCGAGGCTTGTGAGGGACCGAGGCTGAAGGCTTGCCGGCCAGGTTTGAGGCTGCGAGACGTTTGGCCGTCTCGGCGTGCGGTATTGGCAAGGGCCGGCGGCCGGTGCAGGACCACGTTGAAGTGGCGGACCGGGCGTGTGGCGAAAGCGGGCGGTGGGTGCAGGGTCAGGCGCTCGGAGGCGGGCACGCGTAGCGTCGAGGCAGTGGCGGTCTGAGGGGGAGCGCGTGCACGGCGGCCGCGCCGCGGTCGGTCCGACGGCGCGAGCTGCGGCGTGATCGCGGACGGTGGTGGCGCGCGTCGGCTAGCATCCCTCGGGAAGCGCGAGCTGGCCGGCAAGCGGGCCGGAGGCGGCGGCGGCGTTCGCAACGTTGGCGGCGACGGGCTCGGCGTGGCCGAGCACGCGATACACGCGCTTTGAAATCGGACGAACAGCACGCACGAGTACGGGAGAAGCAGCGAGGCCGGCGGCGGCCAATGCTCCTTTGAGCGCAGCGCCGTTGGTCGTGTCGCGTGCGGCGCCGAGAGCGCGGACGCCGCCGCAGGCGTGCGCGTGCGCGGCAGTCGACGCGAGGCGCGGGCGCATGTCACGGCGACCGGGGCCTCCGGAGGGCGAGTGCGTGCGCGGCTTGCCACCGCCACCGCGCGGCGGCTCGGTCTTGGCGGCGCGCGCCAGCGCTGGCTGGGCGGCGGCGCGCGGCGGCGACGGCAGCGACGGCGACGGCGGTGGCGAAACGTAGGGGTCGTCCGGGGGAGCGGGCGAGGGTAACACGCAGCACTCGGTGGCAGGGAATGCCGCAAATGCTCCGCGCACCATCTCGGAAGAGCGCGGCCGCCCAGCGGGCTGAGGAAGAGAGGCTCCCGCTTGGTTGTGGCTGGTCATCTACCAAAAAGTGCGTCATCTCGACCGTTTTCCCGTTGGCCGGTTCAAAAATCGTTCGAGTGGCCAATTCCATTCGATTGGCGGGTTCAACAATGCCAATCCGTCGGCAAAACCTCCGATAGGCCAGGCTAATTCGATTGGCTGGTCATATACCAAAATGACGAACCCGTCTGAGCAAAATCGTTTGGATTATAGCATCCCAGGGCTCGGTGTCCACCTCAGCTCTGTTTTAAAAAGCTGAGGGGTCTCCGACTTTGCCGTAGTTTTTGAAAAAAAAAGCGCCGGACGTGCTTCCAACCGGACCCACGTGCCTCGTGGTTTGCCAGGAGCCATTCTTGTGCAGGTATGCCGCGCGGGGCGCGTGACCGCGCATCGTGGCGCGCGGCGGCCGATGCGCGTCGGCGCACCAAGTGGTGCCCCCGCGTGCACGGCGTAGGCCCGCCACGTCGCGCGGTGGTTTTTGGCTGGCGTGCTCCGTCACGCGAGCCGCGGGATGCGCGCCGCCGAGGCGCGCGGTGGCTCAGGCCGCGCCGCCTGCGCGCGCACGCACGCTGCGCCGCCTTCGCGTGCTCCGCCGCTCCCCCGCGCGGTGGCAGCTTGCACAATGAGGCAGGTGCACAAGGAGTCGATCATCACCGTGCCTGAGAACGGTGCGCCCACCCGCCGCAACCGCGCGCGGCGCGCCGCAGCGCCGCCGCGGGCGTGCCGACGTTGCTCGGCCTCGTGCGCGCCCGCGGGCTCGCGCTGCACGGCACACCGCCGGACGGGCGCGCAGCTTCCTGGGTCCTTCGATCCTTCGGTCCAATGGCGCGCTGGCTTTTGCTGGATCCCGCCGTGACGCCATTCCGTCCGGCTCTCGCGCGCGCGGCGCCTGCGGCTCTGCGCAGTGACGCTCGACATCAAGGCGCGCGTGATCACGGTCAAGGGGCCGCGCGGCACCTTGACCAAAAACCTCAAGCACATGTCCGTTGACATCTACAAGCTGCCTGACAACAAGGTCAAGGTCGAGAAGTGGTTCGGCGCCACCAAGGAGTCCGCGTCGATCCGCTCCGCTTGCTCGCACATGCAGAACATGATTACCGGAGTCACAAAGGTGCGCCTGCGCGCGGGGTGGCGAGCGCGCGCCCATCGGGGCAAGCGCGGGGCAGGCCGTGGAGGCGAGGCGCGAGCGCAGCACGGGGCTAGTCATTTGGCCATGGATCGCTGCCCCACATCGAGGCCGTGCTGGCACCCTGGCTGCGAGCGCGAGAGACGGGCTGGCGTTCCGACGCGCCCACGTCAGGTCTGCCAACTTGTCCAGGCCGACGCGCGTCGCGCGCACGGCCGGTGCCCGGGCGCGACGTGGCCGCGCTCGCTCGCCGCCTCTGCCTCGAGCGCCATGCCCAGCGCGCGGCGCAGGGTGAGGGCGATGGCGGCGGCTCGGGCCGCGGCATGGTGCCGCCGGCTGCACGTGCAGCAGCGCCGGCCGCAGGCCACGGTGCGAGAGGTCGTGCGTCCAAGCGCTTACCCAACGCCGCGCCCGTCGTGTGCACTGCGCTGTGCTGCTTGCACGCAGGGCTTCGAGTACAAGATGCGATTCGTCTACGCTCACTTCCCGATCAACGTTGCCATCGTCGAGAAGGACACGGTCGTCGAGATCCGCAACTTCCTCGGCGAGAAGATCGTCCGGCGCATCCAGTGCCACCCGGGCGTGACTGTCTCGCGCTCTGCCGACGTGAAGGATGAGATTGCGCTCGTCGGCAACGACATTGACAACGTGTCGCTCTCCGCCGCGCTCATCAACCAGGCGTGCCACGTGAAGAACAAGGACATCCGCAAGTTCCTCGACGGCATCTACATCTCCGAGCGCAACGTGATCGGCGGCCGCTAAATCCGCGCAGCCGAGCGCACCGTCGCCGCGTCACCGGCTTGGCGGTCCGGCGATGGAAGCGGCTTTCGGGAGGAGGATCAGCCCGTAGGAGGACTCAGAAAGGGGCGTCCTTTCCCCTCCCTAAAAGTTGCCGGTGAATGTTGCATACGGGAAGAGGGACTGGTGGCCGTCTGACCAGACGATCGAGACGGCGTAATTGCCCATCGGCTCGATCTCGACGGGCGCGAGGTCGAGCGGGCACCGCTCAGGGTCGTTGACGGGCGAGCGGCACTTGCGCCGGAGCGCAAGGGGCGCGAGACCAAACCGCTCGCCGCCGATCGTCGCAACCACCTCGTTGGCAGCCGCGTCGAAGTGGACGGTCGTCTGCGCCTGGCTTCGCGCGCTCAGCTCGTTCTTAAAAATCTCGCGCTCGACCGCCGCGGCCAGTTCGCGAAAGAGCTCGGCCGCGATGCTTGACGGCTCGGAGACGACGTGCGGCACGCCTGTCGGGCGCACGAGCGCACGCAGCCAATGGGCACGCAAGTTAATGGGCGAAGGGAAGTTAATGGGCGGAGCGGTCGCGCTCGCGCAACGAGCGGCGTGGATGCGGCGCGGTGCACCTCGCGCCAGCAGCCGACACCCACCGTCGCTCTCTCCGCTCGCCCAGTCGAGGGGCGGCCGGGGCGAGCGTGGGTCCGGCGTGGGTCCGGCTGCGCTCGTGACGCGCGCACGCGCGGCGCGCAGTGCGGGCGGCGCGCACCCGAGTCGCCGGCGCGTGCGATGCTCGGGAGGAGGGGGAGGGAGAAGGCCGCGTTGATGCCCCACATCTCCGTCAGCCGCTGCAGGTGCCCGCCGCCAAAGAGTCGTAGCTCCGTCGAGCAGAGCGCGAGCTCGGCGTCGAGGTCGGCGCGCGCGGCGGCGGAGAGGCCATGCTTGGCGCAGAGGGCGTCAAGGCGCTCAGCAGGGATGGCGGGCGGCGTGTAGCTTGCCATGTTCTCGACGACGGCGAGCGTGGGTATCGCCACCTTCTGGAAGAGCTCGACGCCCTTGACGACGTCGACGAAGGAGAGGCGCTGCGGCGTGCTCACGAGCACGCAGCCGGACACGCGAATACTCTGCGCGAGCGCGAGCTGCACGTCGCCCGTGCCCGGGGGCAGGTCGACGACGAGGAAGTCGAGCGGCCCCCACGCCGTCTGCCCGACCATCTGCTCGACGAGCGGCGCGATCTTGGCGCCGCGCAGCATCATCGAATGGGGGTTCACCCAACCTATCGACATCAGACGCACGCCGTCGCGCTCGAGCGGGAGGATGGCCGAACCGATCACGCTCATCTCGGTCGACTCTGGCGTCACCATCGTCGGCAGCGACGGCCCGTAGATGTCCACGTCCACAAGCCCGACGCGCGCGCCGAGCGCGGCGAGCGCAAACGCGAGGTTGACGGCGGTCGTCGACTTGCCGACGCCGCCCTTGCAGCTGCCGACCGCGACGACGTGCGAGACCTGCGCGAGGCCGGGCGACGATTGGCCCGACTCCGCGGGCGTGGGCAGCAGCGCGCGCTCGACCGTCGCCAAAGGAACGCCAAGCGCATCGACGAGCGCTCGCTCGCACGCGGCCGCGAGCGCGACGACTGCGGGCGCCTCGGGCGCGCGTGTGCGCAGCGCGAGGAGAGCTGAGCCGTCGCGCGCGCGGATCTGGAGCTCGGATGGATCGACAAGGCCGAGCGAGATCACGTCGTTCGCCGACGATCCCGCGAGCAGCGCGAGCGGGCCGAGCGCGTCGTACGTGACACCGCGCAGCGCGTCGGCCGCGCGCGCGCGCAGCTCGGCCGGCGCGAGCGCAGCCTCGTTGGCCGGCGCGCCACTCGCGCGCGATGCGCATCGCCGCGCGAAGGCGCCACGGCGCGCGCACGCGTGCGGCGCGCCCCCCGCCTCCGACGCGGCGAGCAGCACCGCGACGAGCAGCGCCCATCTCGGCACGCGCATCGTTTGCGCGCCAGCGAAATTGAAACGTGGGCTGATTGATCATAGAAGGCTCTCTGCGACACACAGCGCTGTGTGCACTGCGCACCGGGCAGGTCGAAGGGCCATCCGACGAGCCGTGCCGGAGTGACGCACGCAGTGGCACACCGTCACGGGCCAAGTCCTCCGGCGCGAGGGACGCGCAAGGGGGTGCGCCCGTTAACGCTCAAGCGGCACGAGCGTGCGCGTCGGGTTGATGTCGACGCCACCGCGCCGGAGGAACTGGCCCGTGACGGTAAGCGCGCGTGGCTCTACCGTCCGCGCGAGGTGGCAGAAGATGCGCTCGACCGCCGCCTCGTGGAAGCCCACCTCACGCCGGAGCGACGCGATGTAGCGCAGCAGCGACGCGCGATCGATCTGCGGCCCCGTGTACTCGACGAGGACGGAGCCCCAGTCCGGCTGGCGCGTGACTGGGCAGAGCGTGCGCAGCTGGTGGCAGACGAGCCGCTCAGAGACCGGCGCCGCCGCCTGCGCGCCCGGCCGCAGCCGGACTGGCTCGTGCGCCTCGAGCAGCGGGTGCTCGATGCGCTCAATCGGCTCGTCGTCTATGCACGTGAAGCTGTCGAGCGGTGGCACGCGCGCGCTCAGGCTGCCCTGGTGGCTGTGCGCGTGCAGCGCGAGCTCGGGCGGCGTGTCGCCGCCGAGCGTCGCGTGCACGTCGGCGCGGATCGTCGCGAGCAGCGCGTCCTCGGACGCGAACTCGCAAAAGTTGAGCGAGTTGAGGTAGAGCTTGAGCGACTTGGACTCGACGATGTTAGGCGTCGAGTGTGCGACGCGCAGCTCGAGCACGCGCCGCCGCGGCACGCCGTTGGGCATGAGCCAGCTCAGCTCGTAGCAGTTCCACACGTCCTCGCCAGTGAACGGAAGCGGCGCGCCGTTGATGCCGAGGCCAAGCGGCGTGCGGCCGCGGGCGCGCGGCACGGGGAAGAGCTGCGACGGGTCGTACGCGTCGGGCGTGCCCACCTTCTCGCCGAGAACGCCGAGCGCCCCATCGGGTGCGTGCAAGCCCTCGCTGGGCGGCGACATGCGTGCTGTCGCCCTCCTCCCCTCGTCCGCGGAACAGCGGGCACGTGGATTATTCGCAGCAGACGGCAAGAGTCAAGAGCCTGACAGAATTTCCACGTCAGAGCTGTCGCCCGCAAAGGCGCACGCCGCTCAGCTGATATTGAGCAGCTTTTTAATCTTCTGCGAGCCCTGCGAGATGGACGCGTTGGCCGCGCTGCTCGACACGCCGCCCTTGACGCCCTCCTTGAGCTCCTCGAGCAGCGAGATGGCTGAGGTGGCCATCTCGGGCCGCCGCACGCCCTTGAGCTCGAGAACGCGCGTGAGGTCGAGCCCGATGCCGCCGGCGCCCGCAAGCCCTGCGGCGAGTTCCGAAAAGTGCTCCTGCGCGCACGGCCGCACCGTCGGAGCCGTTGGACGGTGCGCGGGAGCGCGCGCGGGGCGGGCCGTATGCTGGCCGCGTGTCGCGCGCGCGCGCGCGCGCGCGCGCACCGCGAGCGCGTCCTCGGGCGTGAGCACGAGGCGCAGCAGCTGCTCGGCCTTGCCCACCTCGGCGGAGACCATCTTGGTGTACGCCGACGTGGACGAGGCGCCGCAGCTGGTGGGCAGCTCGAGCAGCGCGCCCTTGAGCGCCTGCAGGTCGAGGAGCAGCTGCTGCGCTCCAATCTCGCCAAGCCGCTTGCACCGCTGCACCATCGCGAGGAAGCGCGGCATGAAGGAGCAGACGAGCTTGTCGCACGTGAAGCGCACGTAGATGGGCAGCAAGTGCGCGCCCCAGAACTCACATACCTGCACGCCGCCGGCGGGCGCTCGGCGCAGCCGGCTGAGCCGGCGAGGCGAGGCGAGGCGAGGCGAGGCGCGGCGCGGTGCGGCGCGGCAGCGCGCCTCACCTTTGCGAGCTTGCGCAGGACTGCGCTCATGTGGACGCTCTCCTCGCAAACGTCGGGCATCTCGGCCCACTTGACGCGCGTGTATGCGGCCACGTGCGGGTGGAGGGAGGTCTCGACATCAGCGACGAGCAGCCGGACGGCGAGGGAGATGGCGCCCTGGAAGGCATCCTGCGCGGCGGCCATCTCGACCTGCGCGCTCAACGCGGGGTCGATGTGCTTCCGGATGCTCTCCTCCAGCTCGCCGCTCGTCTGCGAGCAGTACTCGCATGTCGTCACGACGGCGCACACGAGCTCGAGCTCGTCGTCGCTCAGGTGCACGGCGGGCGGCTCGAGGCCGGTCGAGGTGGGCGGTAGCCGCGGCAACCGCGCGCACACCGCCGCGGCGTACGAGCAGAGCGCCGCGCGCCACACGGCGTGGAGCTGCAGCAGGACGGTGCCCGTCGAAACGGGCACGCATCGCTTGAGCGCACGCTTGATCACGAGGAAGAGGTCGATGGATGACTTGAGCACGCGCGTCTCCTTCGGCCCGCCCTTCAGCTCGGCGCCCACCCGCCAGCTCTCGGCGGCGAGCACGCTCGCAACGCCCTCCTTGGCGGACTTGTCCTCGAGCGACACGTATGTGCCCATGTACGCCGTGAACGCCGAGGAGATGGCGCCCACAAAATGCCACGACGACGCCGGCTGCGCGCCGCCGCCACCGTCGCTCGCGCCGGAAGCTGCGCCCGCGACGCCACCGGTGGCGGGTGGCGTGGGCGCCGCCGACGCCGCGCTCGAGCCGGTCGCACGCCCGCCAGCACCGACGGTGGCACCGTCGGTGGCACCGACGGTGTCGACGTGCGCGTCGGCGGCGCGCGCGGCGGCGGCGGCGGCGGCGGCGGCGGCGACAAAGTGCCCATCCGCGTTGGCAAGGCTCGCAGCTTGCGTGCCGTAGAGCGCGTCCATCTCCTTTTCAAAATCGGCCGTCTTGGTGAGCGCATGCGTGAGCGCGCCCACCTGCAGCGAGGCCGCGCGCCCTGCCTCGGTCAAGATCTCTGCAAGATGCACGCGCGTCACCTTGCAGAACTCGATGGAGAGGACGGCGGCCATGCACCACTGCTGCGGGAAGACGCGCGCATACCGCTGCGCATACTTGTGCAGCGCCTGTCTGTGCCATGTGTAGCGCAGCTCTGTGCGCTCAAGCGAGCCACCATCGGCGTAGGGATGGAAGGAATGGCGGTAAGGCGCGAGAGTCAGGTTGCAGAACCACGAGAGCATCTCGCGGCGCACGTCGTCGCCAAGCGCGTCGACCGCCGCGCACGCGTCCGCCAGCTGGTCGAGCGAGTGCGTCGCCTGCCCGCCGTCGCTGCTCCCGCCGCCGCCGCCGCCGCCGCCGCCGCCGCCGTCCGCACCGCCGCCGCCGGTTGGGCCGTCCGCCTTGTCGGCGCCGGTGGAGAGGCGGTTGACGTCGGCAAAGATCTGCGTGCGCAGCGTCTGCCTGATCTCGGCGATCGCCGTGTGCAGCTTGTCCACCTTTGGGACGGAGCGGAAGGGCTCAAAGTGCGCCTGCAGCTCGGCGACGGCGAGGAGCAGGTGCGCGCACTCGCGATAGAGGCGCTGCGAGCACAGCGAGCGCAGCTGCTCGACGGCAGCGGCGAGCATCTGCAGCCGGCGCAGCGCGGTGATCGTGTGCGTCAGGTTGCGCTTGGCGTAGTCGAGGCTCTTGATGTCGGTGCAGATCTCGTGCACCATCTGCTCGGACGCGTCCGCCTTGCGCCGCACCTCCTGCACGCGCAAGAAGAGCTGCTGGATCGCGGCCTTGCCCGACTCGAGCTCGAGCCGCGCCGAACCAGCGCCCGTCGTCTGCAGCCGCACCGTCGTCATGATCTCTGCGTCGAGCGCGGCGATCTTGCCGCGCAGCTCCTCCATGAACGGCTCGACCGCGAGGAGCGACTCCTCGGTGGGGAAGAGTTTGTTGATGTACGCGGACGGCGCAAAGTCGGGGCTGCGCGACGGCCGGTCAGCGCGCGCGTGCGCGCGGCGGGCACCCGTCGGCGCGCGCGGCGCGGGCGGCCGTCACGCTTGCAAGGCACGCGCGGAGACGCACCGGTCCAGCTCGTCCTCCGAGGGCATCACGTCCTGGATGGCAGCCTCGAGCGTCGGGCTGATGACGATGCCCTCAAAGGGGTCGTCCGCAAGCAGCTCGAGCCCCGTCGAGCGCGGGCCCAGCGCATCCTCCGCCGCCGCCTGCGCCGCGAGGGCAGCCGAGGCCGCCGAGCGCGCGGCGCTCGCCATCGCCTCGCACAGCGAAAAAGCGGCCCCACGTTTTTGCCTCCAGGGCGCTCAACCCCTCTCTGGCTGCCGTTGGCCGTTGGGCAGCGCGCGCAGCTCGGGCGCGTGGGGTTCGTCGCCCCTCGCGGAGTTGCCATGGGCGTGATGACGGTGCTCGTACCCGTGCGCTTCATCGCGATGATGGGCCATTTCATCGCGTGCACGCTCGTCTTCTGGTCGCGCGGCGACAACGTGCGAGCGGGCCTGCCGCTCAAGTTCACGCAGGAGCAGTTTGACCGGGCCGACGCCTCGTGCGCGCGGCGGCCCGCGCGCGCGTGTGGCGCCGTCGGGAATATCTGGCGCGCTCCGCAGTGCTGCCCCCCACCCCTTCCCCCCCCCCCCCCCCCCCCCCCCCCTTCCCCGGCAGGCGAGGGTCAGGCAGCGCGCGCGGTGCCGCGCGGTGGCCGCCGCGCCGCGCGCCGCGCGGCCATTGTTTCAAGGGTGTCGCGGATGCGCTTGCTTGGCGCTGCGCCCGCAGGCTGACAACGGCGCTGGTGCTGTGCATGGTCTTCTTTGTCGTCGAGCTAGTCGGCTTCTGGTCTGGCCTCACCATGTTTGTGCACACGCACTCGTTCATGCACATCGTCTTCCACGTGGCGGGCTGCATCGCGACGTGCGTGTTCATCGTCGACGGCTCGCACTTTGTGCTCTTCTGGATCTACTTTGCCTTCTTCAACGCGCTGCCCGGCGTGCTCGAGGTTGCGCGCATCGTCTCCGTCGCGCTCGTGCGCAAGCAGTGGTGACCGGTCGTGCTTCAATGTGTGTGACAGTCAAAGCGGCTGGACGGAGGCAAAAGCCCCCCCCCCCCCCCCCCCCCCCCCCCCCCCCCCGGGCGCCAAGGACCTGCGCTGAACATGGGCGGCGAAAGGGGGACCAGTGTCACTGTGACAGTCAGAGCGACTGCCTCCACTGAAAATTCTCGGAAACGTCTTTGTCGGGGCGGCGAACGTGTTGCGGACGCACCGCGCGAGAGATGACCCCTCGGGGACGCGACAAGCCGTCTGCGGAGCCCGCCGTCGGCAGAGCGCCTGCATTGCCCGCGGCTGCGCTTGACGACGCGGACGACGAGCAACAGGAGCGCGCGCCTGCGGAGGAGGCGCCCGCCGCGGCTTCGGCTCCCGCTGCCGTGGTAGGCAGCGCGGACGATGCGAGCGAGCTGCCGCTGTCGGCGGACGCCGGAATGCCGCTGGGTGAGGTTGTTTCCGCTGCAGCCGCGAGCGTCGGGCCCAAGGACACGTCTCGCAGCGTCGTCTCACGCAGCTCGCGCATCAGCCTCTCGCCCGAGGACATTGCACTCTCGATCGAGGAGATCCCGTCGCCGCGCGCGCAGCTCTTCGCCACCAGCCCGGTCCCACCATCGTCAAAGGTGCTGCCCTCGCGAAAGGTGCCGTCGTCTGCGAAGCGCGGCGCGACGCCCGCCACGGCCGGCGGCGTCCCTGCCGCACCCGACCCCGCCGAGGCGAAGCCGACGGTCGGCGCCACGCCCGCCAAGGCAGCCGCGCCCAAAAAGCCACCGGTGCCCAAGCCACCGACATCACCTGGCGGGAGCGCGCGTACGAGAGCGGCTTGCTCGTCTAAGCCGCCCGCGTCGCCCACGCGGGCTGGCGCGCACGTGGGCGAGACCAAGCAGGCGATGATACTCACAACGGCGGCGCCGGCCACTCAGGCCGGAGGCGACGCGCCCGCGCGCAAGCCGACGCGTGCGGCGGCGCCTGCGTCTGCGGCCACTCGGGCCGTCACGCCCAAGTCGGCGCGGGTGGGCGCTGCCAAGGCCGCAGCAGCGCCGCCGGCGCCTCCGCCCATCGCATCACCAATCGTGCCCGCCGAGGCGCGGATCCCTTTCAAGGCAGCCGCCAACAAGCCCGCGCCCGCGCCGATCGCTGCGCCGCAGACGCCTTCGCCACCGCCGCCAAAGGCCAAACCCACGGTGGCCGTGCCCAAGCCCAAACCCAAGGCGCCACAGCCTTTGCCCGAGCCGCCCAAGCCGCGCGCGCCCGCGCCAAAATTTGTCGGCCTCGATCCGAGCGCGCCGCCCAAGCCCAAGCCGCTGCCCGCGCTCGAGGACGAGGCACCGATCGCGCGCGCGCCCAAGCCACGCGCGCCCGCGCCAAAATTCGTTGGCCTCGATCCGAGCGCGCCGCCCAAGCCTAAGCCGCTGCCCGCGCTCGAGGACCAGGCGCCGATCGCGCGCTCGCCGAGCCGCGCGCATCCAAAGTTTGTCGGTTTGCATGAGCCGGCCGGGCGGAAGAAGGCAGCAGCCGCCGAGTCGCCCTTTTCGGGCGTCGAGACGGCGCCGCGCGGCGAGGGCAAGCTGAAGCCAGCTGCGCCTGCGCCGGCAGGAAAGGCGAAGGCGGAGAGCGGCGGCGGCTGTGCGATCTCGTGAGTCGTAAAATCGTGATCCGTTTTGCGACCCCGTGTGTTTGTGAAGATGCCGAGGACGAATTGAAAATAGGCGGAGGCCGCCCCACGCTCGGCGCGCCTTTTGCCAGCGTCCTTGACTTGCGATGGCGAGGCAATGCGATCGGTGACGGCCCGTCTTTCTGCAAACATGGTCGCGGCAGCACGGCAAAGGCGATGCGCCGCCGCAATTGCCCTCGTGTGCGGCCTCGCGCTTGCGCTCCTCGTGTTTGCCACCCGCCGCGCCGCGCTCAAGCTTGCTCCACCTCGGCGGTGCGAGATCCCGGCTGTATCGTCCGTGCAGCTCGCACGCGTCGTCGCGGATGCCGGCTGGGCAGACGAGTTTGCGGGCGTAACGGGGGTGCCACGGCGCATGGAGGTGCGCGACGGAGGAAATCTCCCGCCCGAGGTAACGCGCGTCCTGGCGAGGCTCGTACAACACATCCGCTCGCGCTCCGGCGAGTGCGCGAGCAGCGGTGAGCTCGTGCTCAGCTGCCCTGGCCAGGCACGGTACTTGGGCACGGAGCTCGCCATCGTGGCGGAGAGCGTGCGTCGCGCGTCGGTGCTGCGCCCGGCCTTGCTTTGCGCCAGCACCTTCATCACCATGCCCGCGTTCGCCAGGCTGCGCAACACGCCGGGCGCGATGCTCGAGAGCGAGGACTGCTGGCAGGTGAAGGCGGCCAACCAGCTGCGCACGCTCGGCATTGTCTCGACGACGACGCTGTGGTTCCCAATGAAGACCGGGCCGATCGCCGTCTTCAACGCGAATTTCCTCGAGCTGCTCTTCGGCTTTGCGCTGCAACGGCCATGCGAGGCCGAGGTGGAGCGGGTGTGCGCCGTTCAGCTGGGCAACGCGACGTTTGACATTGACACGCTCTCCGCGCAGGTGGCGCAGCGGCAGCGCGCGCTCGCGGTCGCGAGCGGTGCGTCGCCCGGTGACGACGGCCGCCGCTTCCGCACGGCGGCGGCACGCGAGCTGCTCGAGCGCATCAGGCCGCCGCGCATCGCCGCGTTCCACATGACCAACCGCGAGGGCGACCGCCTCAAGCGCAGCGCAAGGCTTGGGCCGCTGCTCGAGTGCGAGCTGCACGCTGCCTCGCTGCGCACGCTCGAGAAGGCGTACGCTCGCGCGCGCAAGCTCATCCCGCTCTCGCTCCCCTTCGCGCGCGCTGACAGCCGGGTCGCGCCCGTGCGCCCGCGTGCGCAACTTCCCGCCTTGGCGCACCCGCCCGCGCTCAACCTGGCGGCCTACGTGCGCACGGGCCCGGGCTCGAAGCTCGTGCCCGACGTGGCGTTCTTGCCGCTCCTCGACACGATTGCGCGCGCGTGCGACGGCGGCGGTCGCGGCGTGCGCGCGCTGCACGTCCACGTCTTCACCGACTACATGTCGGACAAGTGCTGCGGCGCCATCGAACGATGGGCGGCGGCTGCGAATCTGAGCGTCACCGTCAACGTGGACGCGTATCGGCTGCTGCAGTACCACGCGCTCTGGTCGGCGGACGTGCTCGTCACCTCATGGTCCAAGATGCCGCGCGGCATTGGCCTGCTCTCGCCACGCATACGCCTCGTCGCCGACGGCTCGCGCGACCACCCGAGCTCAGCGGGCGCTGCGCACGCGACCATCTTCAGCTGGGCGCCGTGTCCGTTCCCACCGCACGACGGCAAGCCCGACTGCACGAGCGCGCCGCCCACCGTCGGCCTCGACCAGCGCAACGGCAGCGCTCACACGGAGCGGCTGCGCCGGATGGTGGCCGATCTGTGCGCCGCGAAGACGGTGCCGGCGCGCGCCGCTGCGGCCAAGTGACCGGGCCCGATCGTCAGCCGCGTAGGAGCGTAGGAGCATTTGCGAACAAAGCGGGCCCGCCACTGTGACGCAAACATGCAAAATCCAACCCCCCCCCCCCCCCCCCCCCCTCCCCTCCCCTCCCCTCTCCCACACCCCTTACGCTCCACCATTGGGCGACAGCCTGCGGACGTGGACATCACAGGCGCAGCCAGTGGATCACAAGCCGATGAGCGCACTGTCGCCCGCGAGCGCGTGCGCGAAGGCGGCGAGGTCCATGTCGCCCTCCATGGCAATGTTCACACAGCCGCCGAGCGGCACGTCGGCATGCAGATGCAGCGGGCCGGATTGGTCGAGCAAGGAGGAGATGTCAGCATCTGCCAGCTCGGTGAGCGCGCCGCTGAAGTGGTCAAGGAGCGCGAGCCCGTCCGCGCTGGCCAGCTCCGCATGCGCGGGCGTGCACGGCGCTGGCGGCATCGGCTGCTGCTGCGCGCGCATCGGCTGCCCGTGCGACGGGGCGATGGGCGCGTACTGCTGCTGCTGCTGCACCAGCCGCGGCGCAGACTGCACGTACACGATGCCGCCCGGCTGCGCGATGCGGCTGAAAGCGCTCACCGTCACGAGCGACGCCCCCTGCTGGCTGCAGCTACGCTCGATCTGCCGGCGTTGCGCGTGCGTATGCTGCACGCCGACCGGGCCGCGCGCCGACGGCATCTGCCGAACGACAGTGCGGCCCGCTGACGCACCCATCGCTGCGCGTTGCGCGCACAGCGGCGAGCCGAGCGGCGTGCTGATGACCACGCCATGCGCGTGCTGCCCGCCGATGGGCGTCGCGCAGGAGAAGCGGCAGCCGGGCGCGTGCGGTGAGGCGCAGAGCGTTGGCGGCGCGGACATGCTGCGACTCAGCTCGGGCGCGCACGAGCTGGAAGGCTGCGCCTCGCCTCCGCCCGCGTCATGCGCGCCGCACGAGGTCGGGCTGCCCGGTCCCGCGTGGCCCCCGCCCAGAACGCCCCACGCCGGCGCGGCAAAATGGTCGAGCGCGACGGGCGCGCTCGACATCGCGCTGCCCACGTGCACGGCCGTTGGTCGCGGCGGGCGCGCGCGCTTGCGCTTATCCTGCGGCGCGGGGGTCGGGTGGAGGGGGGGGGGGGGGGGGGGGGGGGGGGGGAAGGGACTTTGGGTGCGGCACTCCGTACGCGCAGCCGCGGGCGAGTGCGCACGCGCTCAAGTGCGTGCGCACCTTCTCCGGGAAGACGCACTCGACCTCGAGGCGGATGCAGCGCAAGCACGGGTTGCCCTCACACGCCACCTTCGCCTTGTGGCACCGCTCGCACGCCTGCTTGCGCGAGGCGCTCGGCTCACAGAGCGCGGGCGGCTCGGAACCGTCGCAAGGCCGCGCGAAGAGCGGCGGCGCGCAGCCGTAGTAGCCGAGCTCGGACGGCGTCCTCCCCGAGCCGATCTGCAACTCGGAGGCGACGCGGCTCAGCCCCGTCGGCGTGCCCACGCGCACCATCGGCGAGAGAGGACGAGGACGGCCGCCGCTCGCAATCGGCGAGCCACTGCGCGCGCCGAGCGATTCGGGGCTGCTGCACGGCAGCGGTACGGCGCACGGTGCGGCGCGTCTGGCCGTGTGCGGCGAATGGAGCGGCTGCGAATGGAGCGGCGGCGCGCTGAGCGGCTGCGCGCTGAGCGGCGACGAGGCCGCGACGAAGCGGCCGAGCCGCGGCGAGGGCGGCACGGATGACGCGCCGCTCGCGTGCAGCGCGCGCGAAGCGGCGTGCACGCGCTGTAGCTGCGCGGTTGCCGCCACCGTCGCGCGCTGTGCGGCAGCGGCCGAGTGGGCGCGGTGAAGCATGACTGGCGACGACCGTGCGTCGACGAGCGGCGCGTCCGGCAGCGCGTCCGCCCGCCCCGCCTGCTCGCCATTGCCGTGCGCGCACTCGCCATCGATCCGGGCGGAGAGGGCGTGCGGCTCGACAAAGTGGCGCGCGAGCGCGTCGATCTCGTCGTCGAGGGAAGGCGCGCGCACGGGCGCGGGTGCGAGCATCGCGCCCAACGCCAGGGCGGCGTGCGCGGCCGGCGGGAGCGAACAGCCGTCCGCCGCGGGCGCGCCGGCACAGTCGGCAGCATGGAGCCCGTGCGCACCGCAGAGTGGCGCTGCGGAGAGGGCGCTGCTGCCGTCGTCAGGCGAGCGGCCGCCCGGCAGCTCAAAGCCGGGCACGCGTATCGCGCCCTCGGACGCGTGCCCTCCGAGTTGCGCGAACGAGCGGCCGAGCGAGCGCATCGGGCTGTGCGCCTGACTGTGCGCCTGACTGTGCGCCTGGCAGGCGTCGCCGCATGCACCCGCGTCGCGAGGCTGCGCGCCGGCTGCGTGGCCGAGCGCCGCGCCCGCTGAGTGGCGCACGAGGCGGGCAGCGCGTACGAGCGTCGACTGCTTTGCCGAGCCAATCGGCGAGGTGCACACGGCGGGCGATCCGGGCGCGGTGAGGGCCGAGTCGGCCTCGTCGCACCGCCGCAGCTTGCCCGGCAGCTCGAGCGCCTCAGCGCACGTGTCGCGCTCGTCCGCGGCTGCGCTCGCCGCCACACGCGCGCACAGCTCGGCCGCCTCACGCGCGTTGAGCGCGCGCGCGCCGAGCGCGTGCGGCCGCATGCGTGGCCGAGATTGTTCGGCTGCGCTGAAGCGGTGCGTGGCCGAGCGCGTCGGGCTGGGCGTGCAGCCGCGCGCGAACGCATCGGACGCTGCGCCGTGCGCGCCGTCCGCGCCGCGCAGCGGCAGCTCGGCGCTCGGCGAAGAGCCCGGCGCCTCGGCGAGCAGCAGAGGCGCGTCCTTGGGCAGCTCAAGCCGATCAGCCGCCGGCTCCGTCTCAGCCGACGACTCGCCGATGGCACACCGCTCGCCGTTGGACGAGCGCGCGCGCTCGTGCGAGCAGAGTGACCCAAAGTGCGCGAGGTGGTCGTGTGGCAAGAATGTCTCAGCAGCGCTCCCGCCCAGATCGACGGCGGCCGCGCACAGCGGGCACGCGGCCGCCGCGCGCATCGCCGCGCGGATGCACCGCGCGCAGAATGCGTGCCCGCAGCCGAGGCGCACGGGCAAGTCCGCGGGCTGCTCGCACGACGAGCAATGCACGTCGGCGGGCACGGCCGCACCGACGCCATCCGCGCGTGCAAAGAGCTCCGCCTTGACGCGTTGCGAGTGCGCCCTGCGCGAGCGCGGCGCGGCGCCGCCGCTCGGGAGTTGGTTGGGCGATGAGCGACGGCCGCACGCCCGTCCGCGCGCTCGGGTGGCGTGGCGCGGCGCGCGGGTGCACGGCGGCGCGCCGGGAGATGGGTAAGGGGGGTAGGGGGGGGAGGGGGGGGGGTATGTTGGGTGGGAGCCGACGAAAGGCGAACCGGCGCGGCGCGGCGCACCAAATGCTCGCCATCGTACGCGTGCCAAAGAAGGGCTGCGCGTCGGTGTAGGACGCGACGCACTCGGCCAGGCGGAGCGGCGAGTGCGCGCTGTCGTCGTGCCGCCGCACAACCTTGCACAGCGCCGCGTGGTTGAGCAACGCAAAGCGGTGTAGGCCCTCAGCCTGCTCGCATGCGCGCACGAACGCGCGCAACGTCGCGCACGCTGCGCCCCCGTCGCCAAATTCTGCGGCCGGCGCGCGTGCGAGGCGCGCAAGCGCGAGCAGGCACTCCGCCTCGGCCGTGCTCGCGTCGGGCAGCCCGTGCCGCGCGACGACGATGCGAAGCGCGGCGCGGAGCACGCTCAGGTCACTCGTCGACGCGATCAGCCGCTCCTCAAGCGCCGCCTCCTCCGCTTGGAAGAAGGCGATGAGCTGCAGGCGCGCGACGCCGGCGCGCGGGCTCGCGCGCGCGTGAGGCGCACAACCACACGTGTGGAAAGGAGCGTGCTGCGGCGCCCGAGCGCTGCGCAGCAGCGCAAGGGGTGCCGGTATCGCGCCGCACGCACGCCTGCCGGCCGAGTGCGCAGGCGCACGCCGCGCGAACGCACCCGGTTGACCTCGCACATGAGCGTCGTCACAAACGCGCCCTCCGCGACCGCCGGATCCACACCGTGCGCGGCGCAAAGCGCTGAGCTTGAATTGACCAAGCGGAGCATGTTCAGGATGCTCTCGCTCCCGAGCGCCCGCGCGTGGCTCGACCCGGCACTTGCCGACGTTGGCCTGCTCATGGGCGCTTGGGGCGGCCTTTGTGCCGCCTCAGGCTGCGTCGGGGTACGTCAAGTATTCCCCGAGCGTCAACTTAGCAAGAACGCCGGCGAATCGCGCAACCACCTATGCGTTCCCAGGTCCTAACCCTGTTCGGGCCTTCCCCCGACGGCCAAAAGTGTGCTTGGGGCGAATCTCACGTGTTTTCGCACGAATCGGGCGCGTGATGACCGATTTGCATTGCGTGCGCCGATTGACCCCGGCGGCCCGCCGCGATGCGCGCGCGTCAGAATTCGCTGAAGACGAGCAGCGTCGTGTACACCTCCGCCAGCGCGCGCTCAAGCGCCTGCACCTGCCGGTTCCTGTCCGCCGCACAGCGGCGCAGCGAGCGCGCAGCCAACTTCAGCGGCGAGAGCGCGGCGTGGCGCGGCGCGGCGCGGCCAAGCGGTGCGCGGCGGTGCGCGGCGGTGCGCGCACCGTCGCTGCTGCGGCGTGATCGCGTGGCCCGACGCGGCGACGCCGATCGGTGCGATCGCGCTCGGCGCGTGCGCGGGCGGCGCTCGCGCGCGCTCGGCGCTGAGGCGCTGTTGGATGCGCAGCAGCATGCCGAGCAGAGCGCCGTGCGCGGCCGCGGTCGCCTTGTGCATGTCGCACCCCCACAGGTAGATGGTGCGCTGCGGCGTGCGCTCCGCCGACTTGGGCACCTGCGCGGCGCGCGCGGCGCGGCGCCGTCGGCCGTTGGCCTGCGCCCAGCGCCCAGCGCACGGCGCCCAGCGCACGGCGAACAGCGACCAGCGACCAGCGACCAGCGACCAGCACACAGCGACCAGCGACCAGCGACCAGCACACAGCACACAGCACACAGCACACAGCACGCGCACCTCGATGAGCTGCACGTAGCCGGCGGCGAGCAGCCGGTAGAGCAGAGCGCGGCAGCCCTTGACCGGCAGGAGCGCGTGCGTGGCGAGGACCTTCTCGTCCGCCTTGTCGCCGCGCCAGAGGATGCGCAGCAGCCGCGCCGCCTCCTTGCTCAGCTGCAGCGCGACGAGCTCCTCAACCGTGCGCGCGCGTACATGCTCCATCGCGTACTCAAGGTGCACGCGCGCCGGCTGGAAGGAGCCAAAGTGCGCGCGGTCGGAGAGCGCGGGCTGGTGCGCGACGACGAGCAGCCGCAGTTTCGGCTCGTGCGCCAGCCCGCTCAGCGCACCGACCAGCCGATCGGTGTCGCTCACGAGCTCGAGCGCGTCGGCGGGACTGAGTGTCGGGTCGGCGTGGTCGCCCGGGTGCAGCCCGCCGCCGATCGAGCCCGCCGCGTTGCCGTACGGCTGGCGCGCGGGCAGCGGCAGCATCAGGCCAGAGCACGCCAGCCCGTGCCCACCGCGCAGCGGATCATCGCGCATCCGCTCGGCGACGGTCTTGGGCATCATCGGCTGCGAGTGCGACTCGCGCACGCCGCCCGGCTCGGTCGCGAGCAGCCCGAGCCACGCCGCGACCGCCGCGCCCGCGCCCGCGCCGCACTTCTCGTGCGCGAGCTTTGCGACGAGGGCATGGCGCCACTCGCGCAAGAACTGGCAGCTGTCGACGCGCCAGAGCTGCTGCGCACGCTGCGACGCGCCGCCGTCGGCTTGCTTGGTCGCGGGCGCGCGCGCGCCATCGGCACGCACGCCCACGACCGCCGGGATGTCGTCGTCATCGTCGTCGTCGTGGACGACGGCGGCGCGCGACCGCTTGGTCACCGGCCGGCCGGCGCGCTCGCTCTCGCGCGCGACGGCGCTTGCGGCGGCGCGCGTGTCCGTGCCGGCCGACGCGGCGGCGATGGCGGCGGCTGCGACGCCCGGGCCGAGCTTGTTCGATGGCATGCTCGACGGCGTCGCCTGCGCGACGCCGCGCCCGCGCGCGGCGGGCGCGTGCCTGCCGCCGCGGCCACGCGCGGGCGCGGCGCCGTCCCAACCCGCCGCGCGCGAGGCGGCAACGGCGGCGAGCGCCGCGGGTGCGCGCGTGCCCGCGGCGGTCGAGCGGCCCGAGATGCCCGCGCCACCGTACGCGGGCACCATCGCGATGTAACGGTCGCGCACGAGCGCGGCCCACGCGTCGGCGATTTGCGCGCGCAGCTGCACGCGCTCGGCTTGCGCCTGCGCGGACGGCGCGCCGTTGGCGGCGCCGCACGCAGCGTCGGAGGCCTCGAGCGAGATCGACACCGCCGCGTCCAGCGCCTCGTCCAGCGGCACGCAGCCGCGCTGGTGCAGTGCCGTGAGCAGCGCGGCCGCGAGCTCACCGTCGACGCCGCCGCCGTACCGCCAGTGTGCGTGCGCGGCCATGCGCGGGAAGGCGAGGCGGCGGAGCACGGCGTCGGGCTCGAGCGCGTAAAAGTGCGTGCGCCCGCCCGTTTTCGCCTCGGCCCGCTGCACGGTCGGCATCGCGCCCAGCTTGGACGCCTTGGTCGACGACATGGCGCCGACCGCCCCCTCGCGCTCTCGCAGCTCGTACGACGCGAGGCCGTGCTGGATCAGGATGAGCAGGCAGTCGCAGACCTGGCGGCGGGTGAGGCGCGCCTCGGGCGCAGGCTCGCGTACGCCGCGCGCCGTGTGCGCCGCGACCGACGCGTTGCCCGCTGCGATCGCCGCGTTGGTCGCCGAGAGCAGCGCCTCGAGCGGCATCTCGCCGCGCTGCGCGAGCGTCGCGGCCACGTCGGCGACCACCTGGCCAAAGGCGTCCTCGATGAGCGCAGTCACCAGACGGCGCGACCACGCCACCCACTGCACGCGCCGCGGCTCCATCCAATCCGATCCGCCGCGGGCGAGACGCGCTGCCTCGTCGCGAGAGCGCGACGACGCGGCCTTCCCCCTCGCGCCGCCCGTTTGGCGCTCACGCCCTTGTTTGAGTAGCGATGGCCGTCAGCATGACCAAGCCGGGTAGCGAGCTGCCGCCGGGCGTGCTCGCGCACGATGTCGAGCGCTACGTGCTTGGCGGCGAGGGTGGCCGCCGTCTGGAGGGGCGTGGCGAGCTCTCGCTCGGCGCAGGTGGGCGTGTCGTTATGCTCGACGCGGACGGCGGCGTGCCCTTCTCGCTCAAGCTAGCGCGCGCGGGCGAGGACGGCGCGCCGCAGGGCGGCTTCACGTGCGCGTGGGTGCGAGGGTCGCGCGAGATCCTCGTGAGCGTCGCTGGCCAAGCCTCATGCTTCGCCCTCGTCGTGCACGACGGCGCCGTGCCGATGGACAAGCTCGCGGCCGCGCTGGGCGCGGCGATACTGCCGCCGAGCGAGCCGCCTGCGGCCGCCGAGCCGCCCGCGGTGGTGCTGCTCGCGGCGAGCGCGATCGAGGGCACGGGCAAGGTGGCTGCCACGGTGCTCACGGGAGGCGCCTCGCTCATCGGCGCGGGCATGGGCCTCGCGCTGCAGACATTCAAGACGAATGTGCGCGCCGCTGGGCGCGCGAGCGCGCGCGCGCGCGCGCCGTGTGCGCGCGCGCCTCACGCCGCCCGCCGCCGCGAGCCGCCCGCGCTCTGTGCCAGGTGGGTTCGAATGCCGAGCCAGTCGTGCTGAGCGACGGCGTCCACGCGCTGATCGACACGACGCACTCTGCGGCGAGTGCGGCGGAGGAGCTGACCGGTGGTGTGCGCAACGGCCTGCGCTCGGTCGCTACGACCGTGGGCAGGGGAGCGGCCGACTCGATCACGCGCGCGGCGCCGCTCGCCGGTTCCAGCGCGAGCATGCTCGGTGCCTCGGCCGTTGCGCTCGGCGGCGCGTCCGCGGCCGCGCTCGGCCATGTGTTCGGCGCGATCGAGACGTCGACCATGACGGTGGTCGGCGCAACGAGCAGCGCCGCGTCCGGCGCGATCGGACATTGCTACGGCAGCGACGCGGAGGCGGCGGCCAAGCAAGTGGGCGGGAGCGTGCAGAAGGCGGCGCGCGCCGCGCTCAACGTCGGCTCCTTTGGCGTGCGCAGCCTCGCGCGCGCCACCGCGCGGCAGGCCGTGCAGGGCGTGGGCGACAATTTGCAGCACGCACGCGGCGCGGTGGCGGGCTCGCACACGCCCGGCGCCGCGGCCGAGGATGGCGGAGAATCTCACGGGCGCTTGCAAATGTAGCGCGAATATTATTTGGGCGCCGACCCTAGGCACGGCTGCAGCGCGCGCGCGCTCACGGCTGCGTGATGGTCGGTGGCGCGCCCTCCCTGCCGGGAACCGACTCCTGGAACTTGCGCCGGACCGTGCGCACAAACTCTGCAAAGTTGTTCGTCTCATTGAGGCGCGAGACGAGCAGCGGGAGGCCGGGCAGCGGCGGGCTGCAGTTGCTCACATGATACAGGTTGTTCGCGTCGACGAAGACTTCAAAGGAGAAGCTGCGCTCGGGCAGCGAAGGGTCGACGTGCGTAAGGTCGAGCCGCAAGCGGTCGTCGCCCACGCGCTCAAACGTGAGGCCGAGCCAGCGCTTGTACATGCTCGTGCCCTTGGCCAGCTCAGCAGCACGCCGCTCACTCGCCACCTCCTGCTCAGCGATCGCCCGCTCGAGCGTCGCCAGCTGCGCGCGCACGGCGCGAGCCGACAGGCGCAGGGATTGGCGGACGCAAGCGCGCGGCCAAACGCGCCGTGCGCCCAAGCAGGGGCGGCATGGCGTGCGCGCGCGCCGCGCGCACCGAGTGCGACTCGTGTTCAATCTCGCGCTCCACTTGCGCGCGCTTGGCGGGCAACTGCTGCTGCTCGAGGTTGAGCTGCTCGAGCTGCGCCGAGAGGCGCGACGCCACGCGCTGCGCGTGCTTCGCGGCATCCGAGCGGCGGCCGAGCGCCTCATCAAGCTCGGCCTGCTGCTGCGCGAGTAAGGAGGAGTTCTCGTTGAGCGCCTCGATCGCGGACCGGTGACCCTCCGTCAGCGCGTCGAAGGTGGCCACCTTGCTCACCACCCACGCGTCAAGCTCGGCGGCGACTGCGCCCAGCTCGGCCTCGGGGATGCTGCGCAAAGCGGCGGCGGGGGAGCGCGGCGACCGCGTCGCGCGTGAGCGCGTCGTTATGCGCGCCCCAGCGGCCGTGCGCTTCCGCGCGCTTCGCCGCGCGCGCGGCTGCGCGCACCTCATCGCGCTCGTGTCGCGCAGCTCGATGCTGCCGTTTGAACGCGCGCGGTTGGCGCGCTCGTGTGCAACTCGTCACCGATCTGTTACGTGGCATACCTAGTTCCTTATTCCTATTCCCATTATTTTCCCCGTGGAGCAACAGCTTCCCTTGAAGTTCTCTCCACTTTTGGGCGGCCGACCCCTTTCGCTCGTGCGAAAGGCGTGCGCGCGCCGCATGGGGTGCGCCGCAAGCTCCTCCGAGGCGCGCACCACGCGTAAGAAGGCGCCGGTCGAGGAGCGCTTTACCCCCACTTTTGCCGCCGGCCCGCCCAAAGGCCACAATTACCGCCGGCGCAACTCGATCAGCGCGGAGGTGTGCGCGCGTAGCGACCGGGCGTGCGCGTCGTGCGTCGAAGCGCTCGGCTGCGTGGCCGGACGGAGGTGGCATGCGCCTGCGCCCGCGGGCATGCGTCTCAGCTGCCTGCCGTCCACGGCGCCCGCGCTTTTCGCGCCAGGCTGACAGGAGCACGGCCAAGTACGTGCGCAAAGTGGTGCCGAAGAGCGCGTCGGAGCGCGCCTTCCTCGCGCGTGCCGTCTCGGGCATCTTCCTCTTCGCCGATCTCCACGCCACGTTGCTCAACGATGTGCTCGACGCGATGGAGAAGAAGGTGGTCGCGGACGGCGAGCGGCTGATGGCGCAGGGCGCCAAGGGGGACAACTTCTACGTGATCGAGTCGGGCAAGTACCGCGTGCTCAAGGACGGCAAGCAGGTCTTTGAGTACTCGGGCGCGGGATTCTTTGGCGAGCTCGCCCTCATGTATAACACGAGTCGCTCTGCAACGGTCGAGGCGGCGAGCGCGGGCGTCGTGTGGGCGCTTGACCGAGCCACCTTCCGCCATCTCGTCACGAGCGCGCAGGAGCAGCGCGCAAAGGTGTCGCAGGAGTCGCTTGCAAAGGTCGTCATCCTCCAGTCGCTCAGCGTTGCCGACCGCCGCCGGCTGGGCGACGCGCTCGTCGCGCGAGAGTACACGGACGGCGAGGTTGTGATTGTGCAGGGTGCGTACGGGGGCAACATGTTCCTCATTGAGGAGGGGAAGGCGGTGGCATGCCAGGACGCAACGGTGGGCGGGAAGGTCGTGCGCAAGGAGGTGTTCACGCACAATGCGGGCGACTACTTTGGCGAGCGCGCGCTCATCACCGACGAGCCGCGCGCCGCGACCGTGCTTGCGCGCGGGCCGCTCAAGGTGGGCACTGGGCACCAGCCCGGCGCGCGAACGCGCCGGCACGCGCGGCGCGCGCAGCTGCGCGCGGCGCCTCAGCTCCACGCGCGCCTCGCGCTGGCGGCGCCCCGCCGCGCGCAGGTGTGGACGATTGACCGAGCCGCCTTTGAGCGGCTGCTCGGCTCGGACGTCAAGGAGCGGATGCTCAGCCGCGTGAAAAGCGGCTACACTCAAAGCAAGTGAGGCGATCTGACACACCTCGTTTGTCCTGCCGGTCAGCGCACTGTGCTCTCACACGCGGCCTTCCGGCCAGCCCAATGAGCCACGCCAACTTGACGGCCGACATCGAAGGCGAGCCTGCATGCAGCGCGCACGCGCTGCAACGCAGCACAGCATGACTGCAGCGCGCCGCGATAGGCACGTGCATGCACACGGTCGGTCGGCAGCGGTGGCCGCCTTGGGCGGCCTCATCAGGCCGCGGGCAGGCGGCCTGGCGCGCGCACGCTGCGCAAGTCTGCCGAGCGGAGTGGACGCCGCAACAGCTCACCAAGCCGAGAGCATCAGCTCAGCGGCACGCGGAGCTCGAGCGGCGAGGCAGCGGTCTGAGCCGCAGGCGCGCGTGCCATCCGCTTCTCGAGCTCCCCCTCCACGCGCCCTCGCTCACGCGGCGGCTGCCTACGCAATGAGGACGCACTCGCCACCGGCCGCTTTGATGCGCTGCTCAGCGAGCTTCGAAAAGAACTTCGCCTTCACAATGATGGGCACGTCCGGCAGGCTGCCCTTGCCGAGCACCTTGAAGATGCCTTTGGAGACGCAGTCGAGCACCGGCGCGCTCGTTGCCGTCGACTTCTCGCGCGCCTCCGCCGGGAGCAGCGTCCACAGCTTGTCCAGGTTGATGGTCGGGCAGAAGAACTTGTTCTGCGTCTTGTGGAAGTAGCGCATGCCCACTTTGCCGAAGTAGCCCGGGTGGCTGCGCGCGCACGGGCGGAGCAAGACGAGCGCCCGCGGTTTGGCGGCGTGCACGCGCCGCACGGGCGCGGCGCGGTGCAGGCGCGGCGGCGCACTATTTGTCCATCATGATGCGGTGATGGTGCTGACCACCCGCGTTACCGCGACCAGCAGGATGCTTCCTGTGCTGGCCGATGCGGCCGTAGCCGACGGTCCGCGAGCCCATCTTCTTGCGGTGCTTGCGCAGGTGGGTCGGCATGGTGGCTGCCCCTTTTTTGCGCTCCGCCACGAGGCACCACGCACGTGAAGCCCGGAATTTTGGTCTGCCGTCGACCCGGACTGGGCCAGCCGCCATTTCGTTTTGCGGCGGGCGCGCTGCGGCCGCGAGAGCAGCGCGCCCTCGCGATGCGCTGCGCGTGGCTTGGGCTCGTGCTCGCCCTCGCGACCCACTCGAGCGCGCGAGCGGAAGACGTGTGCGACGTTTCGCGCGGCTGCACCGTGTGCGCCGCGTGCTGCAAAACGACCGTCGGCATGTCGGCCACGATGCTGGACGCCTTTGTCGGCTATTGCGCGGTGTGCGTGGCTATGGAGTGCACGGCGCAAGGCCCGGCCGTCTCGACGCCGATGCCAGCGTCGACGCCGAGGGCGGCCGTGATGCCGTCGCCTAGCGCATTGTCAGTACCGCCAGCGCCCTCCCCAACGCCATCGCCGACGCCATCGTCTTCGCCGTCGCCGTCGCCATCGCCCTCTCCCTCGCCCTCGCCCTCGCCGTCGTCTCCACCACCCCCCTCACCATCGCCGCCACCGCCTTTGCCATCGCCGCCTCCGTCCCTGCCCTCGCCCTCGCCATCGCCATCGCCATCGCCATCGCCATCGCCCTCGCCTTCGCCCTCGCCTTCGCCATCGCCATCGCCCTCGCCCTCGCCTTCGCCCTCGCCCTCGCCCTCGCCCTCGCCCTCGCCCTCGCCCTCGCTCTCGCCCTCGCCCTCGCCCTCGCCCTCGCCCTCGCCTTCGCCATCGCCATCGCCATCGCCATCGCCCTCGCCTTCGCCCTCGCCTTCGCCCTCGCCCTCGCCCTCGCCCTCGCCCTCGCCCTCGCCCTCGCCCTCGCCCTCGCCCTCGCCCTCGCCCTCGCCCTCGCCCTCGCCCTCGCCCTCGCCCTCGCCCTCGCCCTCGCCCTCGCCGCTGCCCCATTCCGCACGCGAGGCCTTCCCGCCAAGTGCGGAGAGCGGGGGCAAGGAGGGCGACAAAGAGAACGGCGGCCAGCGGCGTGACCCTGCCGCCCACCCGATGCCCAACGCGAAGGAGCGCCCGACTCGCAGGCCAAAGCCGGACGCGCCTTCCTCCGCCGACCCGGCCAAGCGGTGCTCCGCGCAGGGCACGAGTGCGCGCACAGCCCGCACGCCCCGCCCCGCCGTGCCCCGCCCCGCCCCGCCCCGCCCCGCCCCGCCCCGCCCCGCCCCGCCCCGCCCCGCCCCGCCCCGCCCCGCCCCGCCCCGCCCCGCCCCGCCCCGCCCCGCCCCGCCCCGCCCCGCCCCGCCCCGCCCCGCCCCGCCCCGCCACGCCCCGCCACGCCCCGCCACGCCGTGCCCCACGGGCCTCCGCCCCGGCGCGCGCTCACGCGCGCGCTCGCGCCATGCCTGTGCGCGCAGCGTGCCTGCGCTGCCTGAACGAGGGCGCCAAAGCCGTGCGCGATGGCACAGCCCAGCACGCTGCCTGCCAATGGTGCGCGGCCGATTTGCCGAGCGGTCGGTGCGTGCCCTACTCGGCCGAGGCGGAGGGCGACGGGCTGTGCGCAGCCGCGCGGCCCACGGAGGACGGGCTGCGCTCGCACCGCGCGCGCTGCCCCATGCAGCTGCCCAACCTCGACCGCGGAGCCTACGGCGGCACGCACAACGCCTCGGCCAGCGGAGGCGGCGGACGGGGCGAGGGCGGAGGCGGAGGCGGAGGCGGAGGCGGGGGCGGCGGCGGAGGTGTCGGCGGAGGCGGCGGCTTGAGTGCGCGCGGCCCGTTCGGCGGAGGCGGCGGTGGCCAGGGCGGCGGTGGCGACGGCGGCGGCATCGTTGGCGCGAACGACCCAGCCGTGCTCGCGCTCATGGGCGGCACGGCGGGGCTGGGCGCGATCCTGTTCTGCTGCTGCGTCGCCGTCTGCGCGCGCTACGCTGCGCGGCTCTCGAAACGAACGCAGGGGCGCAGCGCGCTCGGCGCGGGCAGCGGCGAGGACGAGGACGCGTCGGACGGCGGTGGGGGCGGCCGGGACGCGGGCGCAGACGCGGAGAGGGCCGATTCGCCCGACCTGCACCTCGCCGGGCCGGGCGGCGGCGGCAGCGGCGGCAACGGCATGCTCGGTACCTTGGTGGCATCTGTGGGCGACCAGCTCCTCCGCATGCTCGGCGGCGGTGGCGCTGGCGGCGGCGCGCGGCGAGCGGACGGCGGTGGCGGCGTGGGCTGCGCAGAGCCGGGCCATGGAGCCGCGCCCCCCCTCGCAGCAAGTGCGGGCTGCGACGAGTCAGATGACTGGCTCTTCACCCCACACTCACACGCCGCCTCCTCCGCCGCCATGCTCGGCACGCCTGAGTCACCATGCGCGCCCGCGACTGGCGCGACGGCAAAGTCGGGCGATCGGCACGCGGCGGCGGCAGCGGGCGGCGTGCGGCACAGCGGCGCGGAGCGCAGCGGGTGCTCGCCAGCGACGCCAGTCGTGGCCGGCGTCGGCATGCCCGCGGGCGGTGCGGGCGGCGCGAGCGGGTCGTTGCGCGTAGCGCTGCCCGCACCGCGCAAGCGCGCCGAGTCAAACGGCGCACCGCCAGTCGCGCTCACCCCGCCGCCGCCGCCCAGCTGCGCGCCGCCATTGCCGCCATTGACGCCATTGACGCCATTGCCGCCATGCTGCGCGTCCGTGGCGGCCGCAGGCGGGCCGCGCATGGCGGATCGCGCGAGCGCTGGCGACGAGGGCGAGTGGGCGAGCGTGCCGGCCTGGGGCGCGGCACCGACCGTCGCGCCGCCTCCGCCGCCCGCAGCGCGCGCACCGCCCACTTCGCCGGTCCGAGGTGCGCCCGAGCCCCTTGGCGCGCACGCTCCGCCGCCAAAGCCGAGCATGCATCCGCCCGAGCCGCCGCCGCCAAAGGGCGCACCGCCGGCCCCGCCTGCGGGCTCGGCACCGCCGCCAGCCGCCAGCGCGCTGTCCTGTCAGCCGCCGGGCGGTCCGGTGCTGAGCAGCTCCGGCAGCAAGGCGCTGCTTTTCGACGACTTTGGCTTTGACGACGACTTGTGACGCACCACGTCGCCGCCGTGCCGCGCGCACGCGGCGTGCGGCGGTCTCGTCCATCTCGTGCGTGATCTCATGGCCAGCGTGCGCGAGCGCTCAGCCGCCTCTGCCGACTGCCGCCCGTGGCCAGCGGTCCTGCACTCCCTCTCAGCGCTGCGCAGCGCGCCGACGATGGGGCGCGGCGCGAGCGTCGTGGCAGCGATGAGTAGGCCGCAGCCGCCACCGGCGTTGGCACCACCGGCGCTGGGTGCGCGGCGCGCGCTCTCCCGCCTGCACGCAGGCTCGCGGGCCGCGGCCGATGTTGACCCTGACGGAAACTCGGAAAAACTCGGACAACTAATCAGAAAAGTCTGCGGCTGAATGAACGTCGCCAGCATGGCGTCGCCGAGCGTCGAGGCGCAAGTCGCGGCGGCGGTTCACTGCATCTTCGAGCGTTGGACGGCGCTGCAGCTCGCGGTGCGCGGCGCTACGATGGCACCGCTCTGCGCGCGCGCGCGCTGCCCGCTCAGCCGCGCGCCTCACGCGCTTTGCCCCGCGGGTTGGCGGACCCGTGCGCGGCGGGCCCGCGGCGCGACCAGATCGACAACGAATGGGGCGGCGATCATGCGGGGCAGCACGTCGGCGCGTTTGTCGATGCGGCCCTCGCGCTGGTGCTCCGTACCGAGCGCGTCTACTTTGACGAGCTTGCTGACATGCTCGATGGCGTGCTGCTCGAGCAATTTGCGACGCAGGCGGAGGACGACTCGGTCGAGCAAATCGCGGAGCGGCTCCTCGACATGCACAACGAATACCGTTCGGGGCACGCGCCGACGGCGGCGGCCGTGCTCGTTGAGGCCGGTACCGCGAGCGCCACGCGCGCGGCGACGCTTGCCAAGTGCCGCGCGATCGAGGCGCCGTCCGAGATCGTCGAGTCGGAGCTCGGCAGCGAATCGGCGGGCGACGGCGGCGCGATGGACGAGGACGAGGCTGACGACCCCGTGCCGATCAGCGAGGTGCGAGCTCCTCGCGAGCGCGTGCTCCCCGCCGTCGACGAGGATGGCTTTGAGCTCGTGCCGCCCAAGGGGCGTAGGCGATGACTGGGCCCGCAGGTCCCCAGGCCATTCGCTCACGGGAGTCTGACTGCTCGCGCCGCCACCGCTTTTGGCACCGCCGCCGCAGCCGAGGGAAGTGGAGCGCAGTACTAGCGCGCATGCCAAACCCTTGGCGTGGTCAACGCACGCCCGTCGCCCGAGAACAAAAATTGCGGTGTCAAATCCAGTCAAACCAGTCCTGGCGGCGGTCCGCGCTGCGCTACGACCACGCCTGTGGATGCAAGTGGCGGGGCGGCGCGCTATGCCGACGCATCTGGCCCGTTGCCATCGGCTGGCGGCTGCGCGCCGCCAATCGGCGCTCCGGCCGCTCGCACCGGCATAGCGCCGCGCGCACCAAGCGCCGCGGGATCAAGAACAGGTCTGCGCGCGTCCACCTTCGAGCGCACGACCTGCACCGCCGGAACCACCCACGCGCCGCACGCGCACTGCGAGCCGGCCCATGCGAGCGAGCCGACGCGCGCGGAGCATTTTGCGCAGAGGAGCTTCCCACCAATTTCCACGATGGCTGCCGCGCCGCCGGTTGGTCCGAGGGCGTCCGGGTCGAGGAAGAGGGAGGTGCACGCACTTGGGCGAGGGCGCGCGCCGCCACGGTGCGCGCCACGGAAAACGGCCGCACCACCGGCCGCTTCCGCCGGCGGCTGGTGCTCGAGCGTGCAGAGCGCATCGAAGAGCTGCGTGCGACAGCGCGGGCAGCAGTAGCGCACCACCTCACGGGGAGAACCGTCGGCTCCCACCTGCGCGCAGGCCGCGCCCTCGTGCGCCGCCGTGGCGCCAGCGTGCGCGGACGGCGGATGCGCGCGTTCGCCGCGCCCGTTGCCGCGCCCGACCGACGCCGCGTGAGGCGCGCGCTCGTCGGCGGGCGCGTCGGCCGCCGACGGTGCGGCGCGGGCGCGCGGCTCGTCGGCGGGCGCGGCGTGCGCGCTCAGGTGCTCGCGCGGCCGAGCCAGCACGCGCACGAGGCCCAGGCCGGTGGGCGGCGCGGTGAACTGCAGCCGCGGCTGCTCGTCGCCATCAGCGCCCGCCGCGTGCACGCCCGGCCGGCGCGCGTCGGGTGCGCCGTGCGCGTGCGCGAGCCAGCTCGCCTCGCGCAGTAGCGCGCGCAGGGAGGGACGGGTGGGCGGAGGGGTGGGCGGAGGGGTGGGCGGAGGGGTGGGCGGCGGCAGCGGCGGCTGGCAGGCGATGGGCGCGCGCACGAGCTGCCCGCAGACCTGCGCGCTGGCAGGCGCGTGCATCGGCGCCGGCAGCGCCGCCGACGGCGCGGGCGGCGCGACGTGCGCGTCCTCGCCGCCGCCGTCCACCTCGCGCAGCCACGCGCCGATGGCCTCGGCGCCGCAGTCGGGCGCCACGCCAGCGAGCGCGGCGCACGTCTGCGCGATCGCGGCCGAGCTGGGCGCGGCCGCGTGGCCCTTGCCGTCACCGCCGCCCTCCGCACGTGTCGCCGCGAGCACCGCGAGCGGCAGCGGCACGCCGCTCGCGCCGCCCAGCTGCCCGCCGCAGGCGGACAGGTTGTCGGCGCCGGCCGCCGCCGCGCGCCGCTCGTGCGCAGCGTCGTACACGATGAGCAGAGCGCCGTTCGCGCGCTCCACGTGTGCAGCGAGCAGCGCGATCGCCGCCAGCGTGAGCGCGGCCAGGTCGGCGCCAGCCACGCCGGCAGGCGGGCAGCCGTCGGGCAGCGCAAGCGGGCCGCCGAGCGCAGCTGCGGTGCGTGCGGCGAGGAGCGTGTGACGCGGCGCGAGGCAAAGCAGCCCGCGCACGCCCAGCGCGTCGAGCAGCTCGTTATCGCACAGCGCGAGTGGCCGCGCGACGAAGACGGACGAGCCGCCCACGCGCCGCGGCACGCAGGCGCGCACGGCGGCGCCGCCGATCGCGCCCGAGCGCGCGCTCGGGTGCGCGGCGGCCTCGGTGCTCAGGAGGAGCGCCCTGAGCGCGCCGGACGCCTCGGTGCGGTCGAGTGCGAGGGCGAGCGCGCTCGATACGCCGAGCTCCACCTTGCGTGGTCCATCGCCAGGCGCGCGCAGCGCTCCGTCCTGCAGCGCACCCTCAAGCACGGCCGCGAGCGGCGCCCACGCAAGCCCGCCGCCGCCCTCGCCGTCGACGGCGGGCGGCAGCGCGACGCGCTTGGAGGGGAAGGCGAGGAGCGCGCGTTGGCCCGTCGCATCGCGCAGCTCGAGCACGCCCCGCCCCGCCATTAGCTTTGCGCTCGCGTGCGCGCGCGCCTCGCCCTCGTCGCCGCCAAAGCCGCCGACCGATGCGACCGCACGCGCGTACGCGGCCGAGGCGGCGGCGGCGACGCTCGGCCCAACGGGCGCGTCGGCGAACGTGAGTGCATGCAGTCCTGTGCGCTCGCACGCGCGCAGCAGCACGCCCAGCTCGCCGCTCTCGAGCGCCGTGTACGGCAGAAGCGTGTGCGGCCCGCCCTCGTGGACGTCGGCCATCGCTCCGCCGGGCCGCGAGCATGGCGTCCGCGCTCGGCTGGGGCTGGCCGGCCGAGTGCGTCGAGTACGATGCGCCGCTCGACCTCGACGAGCTCGTGGGCGTAGACTTGGTCGCCGAGCCGTCGCGCGGCCGGCGTGGTGGTCCGGGCGAGGGCGGACGCAGCTACCGCACGCAGGCGCGCGCTCGGCGCGCGCGCGGCGTGCCATGCCGCCGCGTGCGCACCGCGCCGACTCGCGCGCCGCGTCGACGCGCGCGCCGCACCGACGCGCGCGCCGCGCCGGCGCCCCTCGCGCTCGCGTGCGTGGACCCCACTGCGCGCCCCTCAGGTGTGCAAGCACTGGCTGCGTGGCCTGTGCATGAAGGGCGACCGGTGCGACTACCTGCACGTGTACGACCCTGCGCGCACGCCCATCTGCCACCTCTTTGCGACGCACGGCGAGTGCAACAACAAAGACTGCATCTTCGCGCACAGGGCGGTGGACGAGCGCTCGGACGAGTGCCCCTACTACAACCGCGGCTTCTGCAGCAAGGGCGCCGCCTGCCGGCAGGCGCACGTGCGCCGGCAGCCGTGCCCGCTCTACCTGCAGGGCTTCTGCCCCGACGGGCCAGCATGCGAGTATGGCCACCCGCGCTTTGAGCTGCCCGACCTGGACGCGCAGGCCGAGCCGCGCGCGCTTGAGCAGCCGCGCACGGTGCGCGTTCGAGCGATGCGCGCGCGCGGCGCGCGCGCGTGGACCGAGAGACTTCTCCTCGCCCTGCGCGCGCCTGCGCGCGCCTACCCCCCGCCTGCCGACCGCCCGCCTCCCCGTGACCGAGGCCGGGCCGCGTGCGCCTCCGCACGCTTCTGTGCGTGTGCGCTCGGCAGGGCCGTTCGACGGAGCATGTGACGTGCTACAAGTGCTGGCGCAAGGGCCACTATGCGCAGGCGTGCGGCGCGAAGCGACTTCCGCAACCACCGCCGCATCTGCTCCGACAAAGTTGTATCTAGTCGATCAGACGATCACGGGGCGTTCCAGGGTTCAGGTCACCTGTTGAAGATCCGCGACACCAACGGCCGATACAGGCTGCCACGCGGAAGCCGGGCGGGCAGGGCCCGTGGCTCTGCGGTGGCGCCATGTCGGCCAGCGGCAGTGCGCTCGGCGGCAACGTTGGCCCACACAGCGCCCGCTCGGCGCGCCAGCCTGCGCGCGCGCGCGCGTTGTTCAGCCCGGCGCACGTCCGCGCGCGCCGACTCGGCGCGCGCGAGGGCAGAGCGCTCACGCGTCAGCCGCTGCGCGCGCGCCTGGGCGAGCGCGCCCTGCACCGCGCGCACACGTGCCGCGGCCGCGCGTGCGCCGTTGGGCGATGCGCCCATTTGCTCGGCATCGTCGACCGCGCGCGACGCCGGCCGGGCGCGAGAGGCCGAGGCTGCGCCCGAGGCAGCGCCCGAGGCTGCGCCCGAGGCTGCGCCCGCGCCCGCAGCAACGGCGGCGGCATGAGGGGCGAGCCGCGGCGGAGCCGTGGCTGCCGCGCCACTCGATGCGGCCGCGCCACGCGCAGATAGCGGCGGCGGCGCGAGCTGGCGCAGATCGGGCGTGCAGCCGAGGCGGAAGAGCAGCGCGGCCGCGCCGACCTCGGCACCCGCATCGGACGCCGCGCCCGCGCCACCACGCGCCGGGAACGCGGCGCGGCGCACTTCGGCGGCGGCCTGCGAGGTGAGATGCGCGCCAAGCCAGACGAGCACCGCCGGCTCGGGCTGGCAATGCGCCGCCATGAAGCCGACAGCGAGCAGGCGGAGCGGCGCGAGGTCGAGCTCAGCCGCGAGCCGTGCCATTTCGGCGGGTGAGCCGCCCGGCCGCTGGAAGAGACGCCCGCGCCAGCGGATGCACGCGGCATGGACGGGCTGGAAGAGCGGCACGAGCGCGGCCCGCGCGCGCTCGTGCGCGCGCGCGAGCTCTGCCGCCTCGGCAGCCGCAAAGCTCGCCTCGTCGCGCGGCGAGAGCGCGCGCACGCGGCCGCCGTCCGCCGTCCGCCGCTCGGGCGTGAGCAGCGCGCGGAGCTCGAAGGCCTCGCGCTGAACGGCCTCAATACGGCGCACTTCGTCGGACGCCGCGTGCCACAGCTCGCGCAGCGCCACCACTAGCTCGGCGCCCGCCTCGCCGCGCGCGTCCGCGCCGAGCCACGCGGCGAGCGCGTCGAGCGCATCCGCGCTCATCGACGGCGCGCTGAGCGAGAAGCGGTCAGGCGAGCGCGCCACGAGCGCCGCAAGCGTTGGCGAGTGCGCAAGCAGCGCGTGCACGTCGAGCCGGCGCACCTCGAGCGTCCGCGGCCCGGGAATCTCCACCTTATACACGGCGCCCACGCGGTGCAGGGCGGTCAGCATTCCGCGGCCGTTTCGCTTTTGGTCCCGCGCTGGACGTGCCAAGTCATCACTCATCAGCCTGGAGCCCTGGACTGGCCTGGACGAGCCAACTTGGCCAAGTCATCAGCGCTCGTCTCTGGTGGCGCTTTGTGCGCCTCGTCGCACGGGGCGCGCAGTGACAGTGCGGCCGTCAGGATCGCCGCGCGCGCGTCAGCTCCAGCTGGTCAGCTCGTGTCGCCGAGCATGTCATCGGTCGGCACGAGGAAGGTGTGCAATGATTGGTCCTTGTCCCAGCAGCGGAAGTCCTGCCGGCCGCCATCCTTCATCTGCGCTGGCGTGCACACACGGCGCGCGAGTCACAGCGGCGGGCGGCAGTGAGCGGTGCGCGCACGCGGTGTGCGCAGGCCGCTGCGCGCGGTGCAGTGCAGCTCGCCTGGTCGGAGGCCGCGACGAGCTTGTCCTCGCCCTGCCATGCAATGCCCTCGATGTTGCAGTATATGCGCCTGCACTCATTGTCGCGCGGGAAGTCGTAGATGCGCCCCTTGCTGAGCGCGAAGCGCGCGGGGTCGTAATGCGGCGCGCCGTGCGAACCCGGCTGCGGGTTGAGCGTAAGCCGGCCGAGCCAGACGGCCGCATTCTCCTGCGACGAGATGGCGACTGCCCAGTCCGTCGAACCGTCAAACGCAGGGCGGAGCGCGATGGCCGAATAGTCCTGAGATATAAAGAGGGGGGGGGGGGAGGGGCGGATGACCCTGCGCGGCGTACGGAGGGCGGGCGGAAGGGCGCGGCGCGGGGCGCGGCGCGCGGGGCGCGGGGCGCGGCGCGCGCGCGTGCTGGGCGTCACCATGAAGGCGGCGGTGGGCGGCACGTGAAGCACGCCGGCCGTCACCCATTGGCAGCGCGACGAGTTGCTGTCCGGTGCGTCGGAGGGCGGGTGCCGCTTTTCCATCATCACAATTCGGCCGCCGCCCACCTGCCGCCCGTCCTCCCCGCCGAGGCAGCGGTTGCCCTCGCAGATGGCGAGGAGGTAGCCACCCTGCTTGTTCGCACCGGGCAGGGGCAGCCAGTCTGCGCCCTCAAAGCCCTTGTTGGCTGACGAGAAGGTCTGCTCAGTGTCGCATGGACCCGCGAGCACGCGCACTGAACGCCTCCCGTCGCCGCCCGTCGGCAGTGCAATCTCGTACCTTCAGGGCGACAAAGGGAAGGACGCGCGGAGAGAGAGAGGGGGGGGGGGGGGGGGGGGGGGGGGGGGAGGGGGGGGAGGGGGGGGCTGAGTGGACGGGTCGCGGCGGAGCGGCCGGGGGGGGGAGGGGGGGGGGGGTGGAGGGGGGGGGCTGAGTGGACGGGTCGCGGCGGAGCGGCCGGGGGGGGAGGGGGGGGGGGGGGGGGGGCTGAGTGGACGGGTCGCGGCGGAGCGGCCGGGCGCCGCGCGTACACGTGCGCGCGCATCACGCCGTCCGCGTGCGCTGCCGACTCCTGCACCGCATAGAAGATGTCCTTCTTCGAGTCGTACGCCAGCCCTTCGAACTCAGACGGCGAACCGTCGTCGTCCGGGTACCTGCGTGTGCGCGTGTTTGCATGCATTGAGGCGCAGGTGGTGGCGCTCGATCCAGCGCGCGCGCGCGTGCGCACGCGTGCGCACGCGCGCACTGCAGCATCACGGGCGGGAAGTCGCGTTCTGAGTCAAGCAGCGACGAGAAACGGCCGATCGAGCGCGCATTGTCAAAGACAACAAACGTCTCGTGCTCGGCGCCGAGCACGGGGCGCTCACCCATGCCCGCAAAGCGTGTGTCGCGCCGCGTCACGTCGGAAGCCTCATACGCTTTGAGCACGTCGCCCGTCGCCAGCTCGCCGCGCGCCGTCATCTGAAAGTCTGCGCGCGCGCGCGCGCGCGCGCGAGGCGGCGCGCGCCTCTCGCGGCTCGTGGCGACGGCGCGAGCGCGGCGGCGCGAGCGGCGCGCGCGCGCGCGCGCCGCACAGCGCATGATTGGTCCCTCGCTGATGAGCATAAGCGTCTCCTGCGTAAAGTTGACCGACGCGCAGTCCTTGTCGTGCCCAAGCAGCTCGTGCTGCGGGCTCGACGAGCGCACCTTGCGCGCGCCCGCCGCCGGCTCGTCCCGGGAGTCGGCGCGGTGGAGGCCACGCGCACCGAGCAACACGCCGACGGCGATCAGCGCGGCTGCGCGCAGGGCCGACACAGCGGCCTCCCCTAGCCAGGCATACCGCCGAGCCCTCAGGGCCCTCGGGGCTGCCTCTTCGAGCAGCAAAGGTCTCTCCCCGTCCATCGCCTTCGGCTTTTCGTTTCAAAGCTCTGTGGCCCAAGGGCTTTCGCTCTTCTTGACTTCTCACTCGATGGCGCCCCGCGCAATCGCGATGGTCGCGTTCGCGAGCGCGGTTGGGATGGCGCAGGAGGCGGGCCTGGCGGCGATTGCGGGGGAATATGCCGCGGCCGCGCCCGCGGCTGCGCGCGCATTGCTTGACGTGGCCGCCGCCGTGCCCGGCGACCGTGCGCCGACCGTCGACGCGCCATTCGTCTTCTTCCACCTGCGCAAGTCGGCGGGCACGCTGATTCGCAAGGAGCTGGTGGCGCAGGCGATGCGGCGCAAGCTGCCCACGTTCGTGCCGTGCCACACTGCGCCATGCGACACGTATGGCGCGGGCGATTTCCATGCCGCCGTGATCGGCGGCCACCTGTACTTTTCGAGTGTCGCGTGGGCGCTCCGGCGCGGCGCCAACCCCAACCCCGCGTTGCGCGCGGCGCCGAGCGCCAACTTCTCGTGCTTCACGATCTTGCGCCGGCCGCTCGCGCGCGTCGAATCGTGTTGGAACTTCCGCATGCGCGGCCGGCGCGGCCCGCGCGCGCGGCTCGCCGCGCGGCTCACTGGCGGCGCGGGCGCTTTGGCGCGGCGGCGCGCTGTGCCCAAGCCGTTCATCGCGATGGGCGCTGCGGAGCTGCGCGAAGCGTTGCCGCTCGCGCTCGACGAATACGGCCACGGCTGCAACAACGAGGCGCTCCGCATCTTCGCCGACGCGGGCCAGGCCGAGACGACCGTGAACAACGCGACCGCCGCCGACCGCCGCGCCGCGCCCGCGCTCCTCGACTCGGCGCTGCGCAACATGCAGCGGTGCGTGGTGGGCGTGCTCGAGCGATGCGAGGAGACAGTCGAGGCACTCTCCGCCACCTACCCGTGGATACCGCGCCTGCCGTGCGCGCGCCGCGCCAACTCTTACGGCGCAAACGTGCGCGCTGGCGGCGCGCTTGCGGCCGGCCTGTCGTACGCGCCCGACGCGCTCGCCGAGGTGGCGAGGCAGAACGCGCTCGAGGAGCACGTGTACGCCGTCGCCAACGCGATGCTCGACGCGCAGCTCGCCATGCTGCGCGCACGCGGCTGGGCCGCAGGGCCGGCCGCGCCCGCGGTGTAACGGCGGATGAAAGTCTACACAGAACTCAAAACACAGAACACTCTCTCTTCTGTTGGTTGCAGTCGACCTGCGTGGAATTCGCACAGATGCCGGCCGGATGCGCGCGTACACTCAGTAGCAGAGCGCAAAGTTCAGCGCCTCACGGAAGGTGAACGTGGTGGGCTCGTCACGGCCGTGCGCCAAAAAGTCGGCGAGGAGCGCAATGATGCCGGTCCCACCGCCTTCACTGAGCGTGTCAAGCGCGCGCTTGCGCGCGCTGACATTGCAGGGCAAGCGCCAGAGCTCGCGCGGCAGCCCGCCATCGCGCCACTGGCGCGCGGCGTCCGTCGCGGCCGGGCGTGCGAAGAGGATGAGCTCGACGCCATCGTTCGGCACGTCGCACACCCTGACGTGCAAGGCGCAGCACTTGGAGGTCGCCTGCTTGAACTGCGCGCGCGGCAACGTGGAGCAGCGTCCGTCCGCAAAGTCAAAGTTTCCTCTGAAGAGCCGCGCCTGGTGCGTGCGCCGCAGCTCCTCGCGGCTCTGCTCGTCGCGAGAGTAGTGCACGACCGCGGTCGCACCGGCGGGGAAGCGCGCCATGACGGCGGCGAGCGCAGCCTGCGCGCTCCCACCCGCGCAGACGAGTGCATTGGCCTCAGGCACGTAGGCAGGCCGCAGATTGGCCGGGCGCACGCGCAGCGTCGGCCCAGACACGTCGGCCGTACCGCCATCGCCGACGAGTCGCACGCATACGCGCGCGTCGCCGGGCGCGGAGGCGGCGGTAGCGTCGTCATTGGTGCCGTCAATGGTGCCGTCGACGGCGCCAACCACCCACGCGTTGCGGCCGTTGTGCTGCGTGGCTGTCTGCAGGCCTTCGATGCGCACGAGCGCGCCCGGGAGGGGCTGCTCCATGTCGGCTGAGAGGGAGGGGGCACTGCTCACTGGAAAACAATGCGCAAAAGACAACGGGCTTTTTGGTTAGGGTGAGGGTGAGGGTGAGGGTGAGGGTGAGGGTGAGGGTGAGGGTGAGGGTGAGGGTGAGGGTGAGGGTGAGGGTGAGGGTGAGGGTGAGGGTGAGGGTGAGGGTGAGGGTGAGGGTGAGGGTGAGGGTGAGGGTGAGGGTGAGGGTGAGGGTGAGGGTGAGGGTGAGGGTGAGGGTGAGGGTGAGGGTGAGGGTGAGGGTGAGGGTGAGGGTGAGGGTGAGGGTGAGGGTGAGGGTGAGGGTGAGGGTGAGGGTGAGGGTGAGGGTGAGGGTGAGGGTGAGGGTGAGGGTGAGGGTGAGGGTGAGGGTGAGGGTGAGGGTGAGGGTGAGGGTGAGGGTGAGGGTGAGGGTGAGGGTGAGGGTGAGGGTGAGGGTGAGGGTGAGGGTGAGGGGGAGGGTGAGGGTGAGGGTGAGGGTGAGGGTGAGGGTGAGGGTGAGGGTGAGGGTGAGGGTGAGGGTGAGGGTGAGGGTGAGGGTGAGGGTGAGGGTGAGGGTGAGGGTGAGGGTGAGGGTGAGGGTGAGGGTGGGTGAGGGTGAGGGTGAGGGTGAGGGTGAGGGTGAGGGTGAGGGTGAGGGTGAGGGTGAGGGTGAGGGTGAGGGTGAGGGTGAGGGTGAGGGTGAGGGTGAGGGTGAGGGTGAGGTGAGGGTGAGGGTGAGGGTGAGGGTGAGGGTGAGGGTGAGGGTGAGGGTGAGGGTGAGGGTGAGGGTGAGGGTGAGGGTGAGGGTGAGGGTGAGGGTGAGGGTGAGGGTGAGGGTGAGGGTGAGGGTGAGGGTGAGGGTGAGGGTGAGGGTGAGGGTGAGGGTGAGGGTGAGGGTGAGGGTGAGGGTGAGGGTGAGGGTGAGGGTGAGGGTGAGGGTGAGGGTGAGGGTGAGGGTGAGGGTGAGGGTGAGGGTGAGGGTGAGGGTGAGGGTGAGGGTGAGGGTGAGGGTGAGGGTGAGGGTGAGGGTGAGGGTGAGGGTGAGGGTGAGGGTGAGGGTGAGGGTGAGGGTGAGGGTGAGGGTGAGGGTGAGGGTGAGGGTGAGGGTGAGGGTGAGGGTGAGGGTGAGGGTGAGGGTGAGGGTGAGGGTGAGGGTGAGGGTGAGGGTGAGGGTGAGGGTGAGGGTGAGGGTGAGGGTGAGGGTGAGGGTGAGGGTGAGGGTGAGGGTGAGGGTGAGGGTGAGGGTGAGGGTGAGGGTGAGGGTGAGGGTGAGGGTGAGGGTGAGGGTGAGGGTGAGGGTGAGGGTGAGGGTGAGGGTGAGGGTGAGGGTGAGGGTGAGGGTGAGGGTGAGGGTGAGGGTGAGGGTGAGGGTGAGGGTGAGGGTGAGGGTGAGGGTGAGGGTGAGGGTGAGGGTGAGGGTGAGGGTGAGGGTGAGGGTGAGGGTGAGGGTGAGGGTGAGGGTGAGGGTGAGGGTGAGGGTGAGGGTGAGGGTGAGGGTGAGGGTGAGGGTGAGGGTGAGGGTGAGGGTGAGGGTGAGGGTGAGGGTGAGGGTGAGGGTGAGGGTGAGGGTGAGGGTGAGGGTGAGGGTGAGGGTGAGGGTGAGGGTGAGGGTGAGGGTGAGGGTGAGGGTGAGGGTGAGGGTGAGGGTGAGGGTGAGGGTGAGGGTGAGGGTGAGGGTGAGGGTGAGGGTGAGGGTGAGGGTGAGGGTGAGGGTGAGGGTGAGGGTGAGGGTGAGGGTGAGGGTGAGGGTGAGGGTGAGGGTGAGGGTGAGGGTGAGGGTGAGGGTGAGGGTGAGGGTGAGGGT